>CM024524.1:12999077-13479037 GCA_014182375.1 Eucalyptus virginea | reverse complement strand
AAATTAGTAGGAGGGCAGTTGCCGTGATCATCACTTGTAGCCTCGGATCACTCTTAGCCTTCATCTTACGCCTACTTAGAAACAAAGGTGTCTACAAGGTCGAAGAGGACTATTTAGATCAAATACCTGGAGCACCTAAGAGATTTGCCTATGATGATTTACAAGCCATTACCAAGGATTTCAACAAGCTCGGTGAGGATGGATTTTGTTTATCAAGGCACTCTTGATAATGGCACCAAGGTCGCTGTGAAATGCCTAAACGGTTTATGCCAAAATGAAAAATCTTTTCTTGTTGAGGTTGAGAGCATTGGTAATATTCATTACGTGAACTTACTATGACTCTTTGGATTTTGTACCAAGAACTTTCACAAACTACTTGTCTATGAATACATGTCCAAAAGGTCCCTAGATAGATTGATCTTTCATAGATTAGATGAGTCATTAGGAGAAGCATAATTTGTGACATAGCAAAGGGCCTATGTTATCTCCACGAAGAATGCAGATGGAAGATAGTCCACAAGAATATTGAGCCCCAAAATATACCCTTAGATGACAAATTTAAAGCTAGGGCTGCAGTTTTTTGGCTTGTCTAAGTTAATTGATAGGGACCAAAGCCAAATTGTGACCACAATGAGGGGGGACTCTGGGGTATTTGGCCCCGGAATGGCTATACATAGCAATTATTGAGAAAGTAAATGTTTATAATTTCAGTGTGGTAATTTTGGAGTTAGTTTATGGAATGAAAGTTTTCAACGAATAGCAGAATTAGAATGATATGTAGCTAATAGGAGTTTTAAGAGAAAGAGCAAAGAAGGACAATTGTTGGATATGATCTACAAGAATAGTGAGGATATGCAATAGAATGGATCTCACATGATCGACATTATGAGACTCGCTGTGTGGTATTTGCAAACTGATTTCACGTAGAAGCCTTCCATGTCATCCAAGTCTTGGAAGGAGTATGGAAGGAGTGATGAAAGTCGCAAATGACCTGTCATCAAAATCATAGAAGCCTTGACGAATGTATGTGTACGAATTGGACAAGAAGGCGTTGAATCAAGCACCACCATTTCTGTGGCATCCTCTGTTTTATTTGGTCCACGATGATTAACTCGGGTTGTGCCGAGAAAATTACCAAAAAAGTCTTAAATTTATTGTAATCATGCCAATTCAATTATAAACTTTTTTTTTTTTTGGTCATATTAATCCTAAACCTTTTGTATTTATGTTAGTTTAGTCCATTCGACCAATTATGGTCTGGCCTGGCAAAAGTGGGCGAGGGCCACGATGCGCTCGCTAGCCTAGACTTGGTGAGGGCCACGATGCCCTAGCAAGATCTGGCCAGGTGAGGGTCACAATGCCCTCGCCGACACAAAGGGTAGGGGAAGGGAAGGGGACAAAAAAAAAAAATCAGAAAAAAATAAAATATTATTCTAAAAATGTCACGTTAGCGTCGTCGGTCAAATTATTAAGATGGACAAAAGACAAATGGAAAAGATATAAGATTGAATTGGCTAAAAAAAAATTTATGACCGAATTAACATAATTGCAAAATGTTTAGAACTTTTTTTTTTGGTAATTCTCCCCTGTTGTACCACATACTTCTTCTTTGCTGGAAAACTGGTGCACTGACTGCACTATAATGTTCATAAACTGCATCCGACTGTAAAATTTTTCAAATCCCTCTCGTTTACTTCCCTAAAGATTGAAAATGCATGCATGTATGCCGGTGAACTTTCTACCAGACTGAATTGCATGTTTATTACGAATACAATCAAAATATAATTAACCTGAACCATGTAGTACCGAATACTGAGCACGCACGGTTTAAAATTCGCATCCGTATTATAGATATCATGATACTGCTAACTAAAACTCGAGCAAGGAATAGATCTCCGTAGGGATACCATTCCAGTGCATAAAAAGTACAGGAACGGCACGATTCTACCGTCGATTTCTGAGACATCTACTTCGCACGCGTCCTTACTTCTCACCCAACATTATTTACATTTTCTCATGCCCTGATGATCCCGAGTTGCATTATGGGAGTATCGTGCTGCGGTCTCGACGGACTGCTTGTCTGGCCGACTGCTTGTCTGGCCTACTTGACGTCGCAGCAGAGTTTTGAGAGACGGGATGCCGTATGTTGGTGGCTTTTGTTCTAAGATTTTTGTAATTCCCTTCTAGGACGCGATCTGCGTAACCTCTCTCCCAAGAACTACTGAGTCTAGGTACGAGAAGATTGTCCTTGCGAGTTCGATAAGTACGATGGCCCGGTCGTTAAAAATGAGGAGGAATTGGACTGCTTCAAGATTAGTATTATCTGGGAAAGAGAGTCAATGCTGGATACATCTGGAGGTCCGGGAAGCATTGGGAATTGAGAGGATCAAAAAGTCCGAAAGAAAGTTGCCAAGATGGTCAGTTTTAATAAAACTAGAAGGTTAACATGTTGGTTAGCCGTAAATTGAAACCCGGGAAAAAAAAATTATTGACTTATTAAATTATCTATTGAATCATGAAAAAGATTCAACATAACACGAAAATAAACTCATTATCTATTTTACGTCAAACAATCCGTGGAGTAGCTCTTGATGTAGCAGTAAAAGCAAGAAGTGTAGACGGATTGACTCATCAAATTCTCATTGAAATATGATCCACACAAGAAAGAACACTTGCTATTTGTTGATTAATAAGAGCATTTTGAAATTGTTCAGATCAAAACATGGCCTTTAAATTAAGTTCTAAATTAGTGGATGCTGTCAAAAGGAGTGATGATACCAAATGCAAAAAGGAAGAGACCCATAAAATGGCAGAAGGAAATAGAGCTTTTGTGCATTTTCGGTAATTCATAAACATAGGATCTCAAGTTAATTTTAATAAAATACTCGAGTTTTACGACTTTTAGTTTAGCACTTAAATCCTTAAACTTATCGCCCTCCTTCACATTGGTCTTTTCATTAGCTCCGTCAACTTGTGTTCCTCTTCCCTATTCTCTTTTTAGTTTTTAGCTTATTTCTTTAATTCTCAATTTATTTTTAACATGAAGATGTTTCATGTTGAACGAGTCATTTGAGTTCAAACAAGTTTAGTCAGCTTATCAACGACCGCATGGACCAAAAAAATTGGTAAAAAGTCGCATCGAACTTTTCCAATCCACTAGAAGCTAGTGGAAGGATTGACAAGAGGACGACGACCACTTTTAAGATTCAAATATAGGGAACGAAAAGCTTTAGAACCCAGGTGCCGGAATAATGCACTTGATTCCTTTTCTAATCAATGCACTATGATTGGAATCTATGAACACACTAGCCAAAAATTGATGTCACGCCACGTGGCTGCAAAACGGCCACTTCAATTTCTTTGTACGAGCGCACACACATGGACTTTTTTCATTCATTTATTAAACAGCAGATTTTGATTTCACGTGTCTATAAAATTCTGAACGGAAATCAAATTGATTTTTCTAACCGTTACAAGAGGAAAATATAGTGGCTACTCTTTTTCAATGGAACGAGATTTAAAGATCAAATTTAAATATTGTCCCTTAAGAATTGTACCGTGATTAAATAAAAAAGAAAACGAGGGATGAAGGTCAAAGCGAACCTTAAAGAAAAACAGGAATTTTAGTGTAATTTTGCCTATATGAAAATATAATTTTATAGGTAATGTATGATGGACGGTCATGAACCGCAGCCTGCTCAAAAGGGATTGGGAATTGACCGACCTTCCGAGATCCCAAGAACAAGAGAATGGTCAAAAGTCAAATACCCCTTCTGAAATTTGACAATATTCACCTCCTTGTCGGGTTGGAAGAAAGACGCCCCTTCTAATCATTAAATACCTTTTGTTAAACTGAATTTTGATAATAAAAAAAAATTATGAAAATCACCTTGATGATTTCCCTCAATTACATTCCCTACTATCTAAAGTTGAAACACATAATTTGTCCCCAAAAGAATATTTTTGAAAGATATATTTTACACCCTTTAATTTCAAAATATCTTCTCAAGATGCTAATTAAATGTAATAATAAATGTTTCGATTCTCAACATCTTGAATACACGGCACAACATTATGGCGCATCAATATCACGAAACTTTGCTTATTAATTAGCTTTGAAAGTGGCTAAAGACATGCTATCATTTTTTTTTTTTTTTAATTTTTGAAGTTTAAAATATGTATAATACCTTTCCTCTAATTTTCGTCTGATGTAAGGCAATCTTTTTCTTTTCGAATTGTCACATCATAAAGTGTAGCATTTCATAGTACATAAGTATAGGTGCAGAGCTCCCGATCATATTACGACTTTTATAAATCGGTTAAAGTGAATGTTTGATGGCGAGTGATGCAGAAGATTTTGGGAAAAAAGTCCATGAATCTCATAAGATTTTCTATCCTTGCTGAATGGTTCATTTCTTGCTCTGAGCTGAATCTTGTTCCTTCTTCTCCGAGAACTTTGAGCTGGATTGTATTTACTTCTCTCTCAAGCCTGTTCTGCTTTCTTAAAATTTCATGGTCTCGATATAATCCCAGATATTCCTTCTTTTGGTCTATTCTCTCTCTCTCTCTCTCTCTCTCTCTCTCTCGTTTCCAAGAACTGGAATCAGGTGTTGTCATTTTCTCATGATTCTGAAAAATGCGAACTCATCAAATCCTCCAAGAATGCAGAAGAAAAACCAAAACTTGGGTCGCCAGAAAAGAAAACGGTGTCACCATATCTTCCACTGTTTCACATGGTCTTGCATGCTTTTTTCATACAAGAAATGCAAGTCCCCCAACCTCTGCGGTTTCGAGTATCCTAAGACATGTCGGACTAAGAAGAAAATAACCATGACCGTAGATCGGCTGTGAGTATTTTTGAACTTGTTGATTGAATTATTTAAAAGCACCTCACTTCTTGATTCTCTCTTTATGTATGTATCATCAGTTCACGAGCCATGAGATACGTAGCAGCCCTTGTCCATCAAGTGGACCAATAAAGGAAGGGAGAAAAAGGGCACAAGTCTTCTTAGATTCAGCGCCATTCATGCTCACGGAAACACAAAAGCTCGACTTTTGTATGCAATTTGAACTCAGCCACTCCTTTGGATCGGTTGACGCGCTTCTGGAATTCCCTTTCCAGGGTCCTGTGCTGGCGGTGATTATAACATGACCGTGATCTTATTTAATGTTAGTTGGGAAAGTCAAGATTTTGCCTCATCTACTCTTTACTTGATGACGAGTTCACGGCCTCACATGTTTTTCTTCGAAACGAAAAAGGATTGTTTTGAACTTGTCAAAGGCTGATGTGCTTCATCTTTAACGTGATTCTCGCTAAAATAAGTTCGAAATCGTGTGGTTGAGACCTCGGATTTCTGGGTTGTGGACAGTATTCTTCGTATCTGAGATGTTCTTTCGACTGCTATTTCTTGCAGTTAAGACCCTCTTGAGTTGTAACAATCAACGGCATTGTTAAGACCCTCTTGAGTTGTAACAATCAACGGCATTTCTTTGTCTCTTTCTCTTCGAAGCCATGTCTTCCGGTAGTCCGAAATCAGTGAGGTGAGTCAACTGGCAGTATTAAGTAGCAAAATCTGTCTACCCAAAGTGTAATTATTTATCTGCTTGTTTAAACAGTCTCACATTTCGTTGCTTGCCTCATTGACAGTAGCGAATCAAATAAATTGATACATGCATTGGTTAGATCATCTGAGTTCTGTTTCACCGAATGCCTTCCTTTTGCAATTTTCAGATTTCAAGATGATACCGAAACAGCTGACTCTGTGCAGTCAGATACAGGAGGTCATGACTTCACATTTACCAGTAAGACCAGAGGGTGGCACAATGCTGATTTCTGGCCCGAGAAGGGTGCCATCAGAAAATCCTGGCACGGAAAAGAGCTCTCCAGAGTTTTCTCCGAGGACTACGACGTGGTAGACACGAACATATTGGATCCTCGAGGACCCATAATCACTAGGTGGAACAAGATCTTCTTGGTGGCATGTTTGATCTCTCTCTTTGTGGACCCTCTCTTCTTTTACCTGCCGAGGGCTCACGAGGACATTTGCATTGATGTATCCATACCTCTCGAGGTGGCTCTCACCATTGTTCGCTCAGCGGTCGATGCGTTTTACATAATTCAGATATATGTTCGGTTTCACACGGCTTACATTGCTCCTTCCTCTCGCGTATTTGGTAGAGGAGAGCTCATGGTGGATGCTTCTAAGATAGCTTCGAGGTACCTGCAAAGAGATTTCTGGCCTGACATCCTGGCATGCTTGCCTCTTCCACAGGTAAGCGACTAATTTCTGGCTTCCGAGAAACTCTCTCTCTCTGACTTTACTCAGTTGAAAATAATAGCCTGCAAGGACAAAAGATCAGTGCTTTAGATATTTAGCTTGATAATCATGATTCATCGTAGCTTTTTCATATAGTATTCCAAGACCTGCACGAAGAAGCTTATCATCTGGGGTCGCTAATGAAAATTTCACTTTACTAATTTGACTGACCGATGGATGCTCTGCTCCTAATGCAGTAGCTGATCCTGCAATAATCAATTAACCCTTCGGTTCGTCTATGGCCAGTTAAGACAAAGTTTATCGACTAGGTCTGTAGCTCCAAGCGTGTTCGTTAACTGAACATGTGTGTTAGTATTCCTTTATTTGTGACGTAAGTCTCTCGCATGATGTAATTTTCAGGTTTTGATATGGCTGGCAATCCCGAGTTTGAGGGGCTCTTCTGTGGTCAGCTCCAGGAACCTGATTCGATTCATTATCATATTTCAGTACCTCCTGAGGCTGTATCTTCTGTTTCCGCTCTCATCTCAAATAGTCAAGACCAGTGGGGTGTTGACGGAAACTGCCTGGGCTGGGGCTGCTTATAACTTGATGCTGTACATGTTGGCAAGCCATGTGAGTAGTGCCTGCTTCTTCTTAGCCAGCGTGCTGTTTAATGCTTGCACAATTGATTTCTCGAAAAGAGTCCATGGTTTTTGTTGATTCTTTCCACTTTTTATCGCGATTTCTGAACATCCAGAGTACACCATATCGATTTTGAATACGCACGCCACTCAAATTTCGTAGATGCCTCTTGTACGGTTAGATAGTGGAATCATTTTTGGCGTACCCTAGTTCAGCTGTTAATATAGCAATATGTTGTATCGCAAATGTCTGCAGGTTCTGGGATCGTCTTGGTACCTTTTATCAATTGAAAGGCAAGAAGAGTGTTGGAGGAAACTATGCAATCAGGAAGAACCACAGTGCCACTTTGCATACTTTGATTGCCGGAGCGTAGGCAACCCGAGTAGGGCCGCCTGGTTAGGGTCAAGCAACATATCGGGCTTATGTGATCCGAATGACAACTTCTATGAGTTCGGCATATATGCTGATGCATTGACTTTTGGAGTCACAAACTCAGGGTTCTTCAACAAGTACTTCTACTGCCTGTGGTGGGGCCTGAGAAATCTAAGGTATCAAAATTTGGTTCAGTTGATCGTGGTTGTGGAATTTAATTTTGTTCGAACCATTCTCAATCTGGCGAGTAACCTTACATTATAGTCGTCAAATTTTTTCTGTTAGCTTTTAGTCTCAGGACACAATTCGATTAAGCTGTTTAAGATCATATGGACAAATCCTGTAACTAAACCCTTGATGAAATACTGCAGCTCGCTCGGGCAAAATCTCCTCACGAGCACTTATGTCGGAGAAATAGCATTTGCCATCGTAATTGCAAACCTCGGATTAGTGCTCTTTGGACTGCTTATTGGGAATATGCAGGTAAGCTATCGGCTTAAATGTCCGACCTTGCTTATAGGGTCTCATCTGTTGGAAATCGAGTAATGGGCGAGTTTCACTTCGAAGCATTCTGCAAAACTCACAAGAATCCCGAAATCACTTTAGAAAATGGGATGAACAAGGCAGGCTGTCATTCCTAGGATTTTTTCCTGGAGCCTAGAGGTGTCAGATGTTTTCACATCCTTCAAAAGATATGCAGCTTATTTGCCGGTTCGCAAGTGCATGGGATTTCCAGGATTTAGCAATTGTGTTATTGATGAACTTGACTTTAAGTGCAGACGTATCTCCAATCGACGACGATGCGCCTGGAAGAGTGGAGGATCAGGCGGACAGACACGGAACAGTGGATGAAGCACCGACAATTGCCGCACGGACTGAAGCAGAGTGTCCGAAAGTATGATCAGTACAGGTGGGTTACCACTCATGGAGTCGATGAGGAAGCCATTTTAAGGAGCCTTCCCTTGGATCTACGGAGAGGCATTAAGCGCCACCTATGCCTCAATTTAGTGAGACAAGTGAGTTCTTTCGCCACGGCACTTCCACGAGTTGTTTGCGCTGACATTACGTGAATTCAGTGGTTTGCCAGAGTCGAATAGACATTGATACAATTATGTTCCCCTAAACCAAGTTCCATCTAATGTCTTTTGTCTAATTTTCGTTATCCTACTCTTCCTAACAAAATTTAGGTACCGCTGTTCGATCAAATGGACGAGAGGATGCTCGATGCGATGTGTGAAAGGCTAAAGCCTTCTCTAGGTACCCCTGGAATGGTCGTGGTTCGGGAAGGTGATCCCGTCAATGAAATGATCTTCATCATCCGTGGCCACTTGGACTCCTACACGACGAATGGCGGTCGGACTGGGTTCTTCAACTCTTGCCGTATCGGCCCGGGCGATTTCTGCGGCGAGGAGCTGCTAACGTGGGCTCTCGATCCTCGCCCGAGCATTATCCTCCCATCTTCCACGCGGACCGTAAAGGCTATAAGCGAGGTCGAAGCCTTCGCTCTCGTGGCGGAGGACCTGAAGTTCGTGGCTTCACAGTTCCGTAGGCTGCATAGCAAGCAGCTGAGGCACACCTTTCGCTTCCACTCGCACCAGTGGAGGATGTGGGCGGCGTGCTTCATCCAAGCGGCATGGTTCCGATACAAAAGGCGAAAAGAAGCAGAGGAGCTGAAGAGAAGGGAGAGCTTTGTGGCTTCTATTTCGGAGCCGGCCCAGGACCAAAATGGCATCTCCTCCTTGCCTCGGACAGGATCCGGCTTCGTGTACGCGGTGAGATTGGCCACGGGCATTACGAGGGGCGGGAGCCAACGCTGCAGAAACGACGTCGACATCTTTAGCTCGTTGCAGAAGCCGATAGAGCCCGACTTCACAGATGAAGATAGATGAAGAGTTTAAGAGACTGATATAGATAAGCTGAGAGAAGTTAATTTTGAAGATCCAAAGGTATATAAGTGTTGAATTATTAGCTAACTGTTCTAGCAATGCCCATGAGCGGTAACCCTATAAAATTACTGCAATGCGTTACTCATGTCCCTGGATCTCGCCGGTCTCGTTAACTTTATGCACGATTGATGACGCATGGATAACGAACTGTTGTGCGCACTTTGGTGCCGCACCAAATGCACGGTGAAAGCTGAGTGTGAACACGAAAGCACTCGAGAACCGGACCGACCGAGCAGAAGTGGAAAAAACAGGTGCCTGCAAATTCCATGGCGAAATTTGAAAGACAAGCTTCAATCGGGTGATCATTCGTGGATGTCAACAGCTTCCTTGACCCGGCGCAACGGCAGCCTTTCCGGTAGAACAGAAGATGGCGACTTCCGAAAACGACCACCAACCAACGGTGGAAAAAGCAACCTCTTCATTTGGGCAATTGACAAACTCAGGAGAAAAAAAGAAGAAAAAAAACAGTTGAGTGCGTGGTATCTCCTAAAAGGCCCAAATCTTTAGTTCCAAGAAACCATCCTTGTTTACTTATGTTGGATCCCAAGAGCCAATCCTTGTCCAAATAGTGATAATAGTGATTCATGTTGGATCCATATCTCTCTCGGTGCGAGATTCGGCGAAGCGTGACTTGCCGGCTAAAAATTGTCGAGGACGACCGTCCTTAGCGACCCTTCCATCCCTCTCTCTCACCTTACAAATCGGTTTACAGAGTTCATGTAACAAGTTTTCGTTGATTCTTGACACGACTCACTCATTCAAATATTCACGCGACGTCTTGAACCGACCTTGCAAATTGATCTTTGCAACCTTAAATTTCGCACTCCTCTCTTTTTCCGCACTTTAAAAAATATATAGTCCTCGTACTTCATTAGCTTTTAATGACGTAGCCCTCAAGCCAATGAGGATCCAGTTCCCATTAATGGGATTGCAATTAAATTAATTAAATTAATTTTCTCAGCTATTCATTAAAAAAATAAAAATCCTTCTAGGTAGAAACCATGCCACATATGGTGGAAAGTATGGGAACTGAAAACAAAGAAAAAAAAAGGAAAAAAAAGGAGTCGTGTGCTTTCAATAAACCGAAAAAACGCTTTGGAAAAGCCTTTGTCCCCCCACTTTCTCTCCCGCTCGATCCGCGCTTTTGACGGGGATCGGTTTTGACCGTTTGATTTCTCCCCTTCCTAATTAATTTTTGGTTTTTAATATGTGATTTTTTAAAAATTATTTATGTCCACTTGCCAATGCACGAAGAGATTATTGATAACCCTTGGTTTTGCTTCTTCTTTTCAAATTGGCAATTTTTCCATAAACAATATCAAAAAAGAAAAGAAAGGAAAATTTGAAGAAAAGAGGAAGAGACGCATGAAATTAAGGTCTAGGGATCAAAACAAGTTCATAATTTTCATTGCCTTTGACGAATTAGCTTCTTAAAGTCGACAAGATTCGGCTGTGATATCGAATTTTCGGCTTTAGGGTCAAATTGAGTTCTTGCCTTAGTCTGACAAAATCAGGCTTCGATGAAATACTATTTTCCGTGCGGCCTCATTATCAAATGCCTTGATTTGTCTTGGAATGGTATATTTGTGGACTTCGACTTTTCTCACGAAGGATTATAAAAGTTGTGCTTCCACTTTGTTTTCAATGAACGCCTGAGATGGAATTTGAAAACACAAAATCTTTGGAAAATATAATTTTTCGGTGCCTTATATAGCCAAATCCTTGGTATTGACCAATAAAACCTCTTAACTTTCGAAACGTGCAAGGAAGGCCAAGATTGTACGCTGTCGTGCCACTTTTTCCTTTTCTTTATTAATTTCCACCAATAAATTGACACCAAAAGGTGGTTTTCTAAATGGATTGAACTTCACTAGAAAGGCCAAAACATAAAATAAAATAAAATAAAAAAGAAAAAAAATCGCACACGTGGGGGTTGGTTATTATATTGCGGGGACTGGCCCCACCAATTGAGAAATTTCTGGTCTTCCGTACGTGGATATATATTATTTTATCGTTAACTATACCATGTAAATTCAACGCCACTAGAAAATGATGGGCTGAAAAGAAGGAAAAATATGCTATTAAAATATGAAAATTTTGTTTTTATACTCCTCCTCGTCCAAGAAATTCGAAGTTGCACGCCAGCCCTAATTCAAGCATTTTCGTAGAGAAATTTACGACACCCACGAATTGAGACGTAAGGACAAATACATTGCATGTGTTTCCACTATTCAGAAAAATTGAATTGGAGATCATGCGAAAAGTCGTAATTCCACTTGTGATACGAATTCCACGATTAGATAGTAGAAATTTTTTTGTCATTACATTATGAAAGATAGAGAAGGAAAGGTCATCATCGCAGCCTCAAGCTAGGTTATTGTGAATTATCGACATGAAATAATATACATATTTATATAGTGAATTTTCTTGGTTTCGATTTGACCAAAATTTATTTTTGGTAATTTAATTAATAAAGAGAAAAAAAAAGAAAAAAAGAAAAGGAGGTTGGAAATAGAAGTAAACGTGGCCATCGTTAACTCACCGGACGAGATATAAACGGACCAATTTCTCGCGAGAAATACCGCGGTGGGTCCGACCCGACAGCTCCATATGGTTTCGCGTGAGTCAAAACCGGATTTAAAGGCCCGGTTCGACAATTTTTAGGAAGAGAAAAAAAAAAAAATTAGATTATCCGATTTTATTTTTTTAATGAATTTACAAAACGGAAAAGAGGAACAGCCCGATCATCGAAACGCCGCAACACATGCGCAATACATTAACGCGCGCACGCACGCGCACACGCACACGCACGCACGAGTCGAGCTGACGTAGGCCGCACGTGGGCCCCCTTCCCAATTACTAGCCCCTAACCCCCTCGCGTGGGACCCCAGCCCCCTCCCACGTGCGGCGGATTCACCTCCGGTAAAAAAAAAAAAAAAAAAAAAACCGGCCGCCGTGAAAATCCGGCTTCCGACCCCTTTAACACCAATACCGGTGATGAGCGGTGGAGCTAGCCGCATGCGAGAAGATCCTCTATCTTCACTAGTGTCTTCGGATGATGCCGTATCATCTAGTCATGAAGATTGTGACAGATATGTTAAATTATCCCCTTTACAAATCACGATCAATTACGTCACCAACTCATTCTCGAAACTGTCCGGCTAAGTCCGGCTCGTTTTCTCAACAGGCATGTCGTCAGAGCCCTATCAAAGCTCAAATGAGGATAGAAGATATCCATTCTCGCAAATATTATTCTTAGTGCCTCAGTGACGGTTTGTCAACCTCAGCAATGATTCATATTAAGGTCATGCTTTTCTATAGAGACAAAGGAGATTCTCTGCCTTGAGTAGCATTCCACTAGATGGCTCGTTAAAATCTCAATCGTCGGGCAAATCGGGGCTTTCACAAAATTAACAGTCGCGATTTATTGGGATATCGATCACGATTTATTGGGATATCGAAAAGGCAGCCGAGTGCACGACGGAGCACCGACGGACGAGAATTTTGTTCCGGTGGCAGCTGTTCTCGCCGGTAGAAACAACCATTGACTAGGCGTCCTCTCGTCTTTTTGACATCCTCAATCCCGGTGGAAACGAATTGATTACACTAATTAAATCCTACATTAAAGTCTAATCCTACACTTGCGGCATCGGAACAGGACATTTATGTTTCCCCCACCATTCATGTCCAATTAAAGTTAAACCGCAAAAAGAAGTGGGAGAGGGAAGGCCTAATTATGATGGTGCGTTGGGAGTGACATCTCCCTTTTTAAAAATATGACTCCCACTTTCGAATTCAATGGTCATCCGAATCGAAAAAACGTACGTATAAGAAGCAAAATCCACGAATTCTTTTTTTCTTGATCGAATTCGATACATTATAAATGGCGCGACGGATTGCGAGCCGATCGAAATGGTCGGGTCGAATGAGAATCCCAACACCCAGTCCTATAAAAGACCGGAGATTGTTAACACTCTTAGTATGACTTGTCTAGCACAAGCACATGAGCATCACATGATATAGGTATTGATTAGGGGTGTAAAGGAGCTGTGAATTGCCCAGACTGACTGGAACTAGATCGAACCAAAATTGTCCACCTGAACTGGACCGACAATATATATATATACATACTTAATTTTTAAGAAAAACTTATGACAAAAAAAAAGAAAAATTAAAACCCTAAAATTTATAAATTGAAGTTCAACACCCATTATCTAAGTGCTTGTCTCGTCTCACTCTTACCTCGTATGAGTGGTCTCTCCATCTCTCACTCACGGCCTCAACTTTCAAGCTCAATGCCGATTAACTCAACGTTCAATATGAGCCCAAATTTTATTATTATTATTATTATTGATCTTGCAATTAAAAATAAGGAAGTTCTTTTTTTTCTTTATTTTGGCTTCCTAGAAATTGTTACACTAGGTGCATGAAGCTTGGCGAGACCGGTTCAATGGACCCACTTGGAGACTAGATTGGATTAGCAGTCGATTTTCGAGTGGATCTATGAACCCACTTCCCAATTCTAATTTTTCGGAATCTGTCTTTCATGGGTGGTTCCTGATTTTAAAGTGGGAACTGCCCACCTGAACTATACTCACCCCTATTATTAACAGTCATGTGCATACTATGTGGATAATAATACAAGTTTGCTAACTTATCAATGAATATGGGGATCAATATATGTTGATCAACGGTGGTATCCATTGGCACCATATGTTCGCTTGTCAAAATATAGTGACGGACCACAAATAGTTATTTATATGAATATTAGCAATATTTATTAAAAGAACGTTAATAAATTACTATGAAGTTTAAGGTTGATAAGATCAAAGGCACACGATTTTGGAGAGAACAGTTACCATTTGAAGACCAAGTAGTCTAATGAATCAATTGAGACTAGAGGCATAATTATGGAGGGAACAATTACCATTTGAAAACCAAGTCGTCTAATGAATCAATTGAGACTAGAGGCACATTTTTTGAGAGGATAGTTATTGTTTGAAGACCAAGTCATCTAATGGGTCGATTGAAGTCAAAGACACATTTTTTTAAGTGGATTGTTACCGCCTTGAAGTAAGATTGTGGAGCATGCACTAATTACAAGAAACCAGTCATGAAACAGTTTGTGCAAATAAATTTAAGGAAAAAAGAAGATAAACCGGTAGGATTTACTAGGGAGATTGTAATGGTTGGGAACTGTTGAAAAGCAGTTACCATTAATCATTATAAATACTATTAATCGCCTACCCAAAAGATCCCGGCACATATCAAACAAACTATTGTCACATTGTTGATTAAATTTTGACATTGTACATTTGTATTCACAAACTGTGTCATTGATTAAGTTCCGGCATAGTTCATTTGCATCCTATTATAATATTGAGTCTATAATTTCTAGATTTTGTCATTAATTAAATTCGGCTCAGCTTGACATAGTACAGTGCTGTTTGAATAAATAAAAAAATCAATTTCTTTTCGCATGAGATATTCTTTATTCGCGTCCAAAAACTCGATATTATTCACGCGATATTTTCTGTAGGGACCGTTTGTAAAACCGAATTAGATCACACCATGTTCTCGCCTTAACCACTAAGAAAAATTCGTGGGTCAAATTCGGGTTTCGGCACGCGCCAAGTGGCGGTCGTCAGGTCGCTAGGAATCCCTGGCACGCCATCTCTAGGAATCTGTGGTCGTGCGAAACGACACATGCCATGAAATTTTTTTCTTCTTCTTCTATCTCTCTCTCTCTCTCTCTCTCTCTCTCTCTCTTTTTTATAATATTTATGGAAATTATTTTACACGAAAAGCAGAAGAGGAGAAGAATACCTCTCTGGAAACCCAACCAGGTGGAGGTGGTGTTTTCTAGTCAACTCGAATTGCCCGTGTGGGATTTTGCGGTGACAAGACCTTTAACCACCAGATAAATCGATCTGTGTTCAAGGAAAAAGCAAGAGGATTCCTCAAATTGTAGCTTGTCCTCTTTTGGGGCGGCATTCAGCATCTGATCTCATCACGCCACTTGGTAGTTTGACCGTTTAACCATCGCTAACACCCATCTGATTTCATGCCAAATCATCGTGGTCGTAATCATCATTACTATTTAGCCGTCCACATTGGGGCACCAATAGTTCGATTTGATCTGAATTTTCAGGAAATCCGAACCAAATCGCACCGTTCGGGTGTATATGAACTTTGAATCGAGCCACACTCCGAATTGCATATAACCCAAACCAAAGACTTGATTCAAATTGGTTTCAATTTTTCGATTTTCCTTTTGAAATATTAAAAAGAAATTAAGTGAAAAACGAGAGATGTTCTGTAAATTATAGTATTAAGAAAATGAGAGATTTTCAGTTTGGTTCCATTAATCAGATCGAATGGAATTCGAATTGAGATATAAAAAGGGTTTTTTTTTTAAAATTATTTAAACTGAAATCCGAATGAAACTGAAAATGCATGAAAATTCAATTTAGTTCAAATCTATTCTCGTATTGCTTTGAATTTTTAGTTCAATTCCGACATCCCTAATGAATGTATGATTTGTGCGAGTTGAGCGGCAATGTTGCTTCCATCATGATCATTTATCGAAACGACCTTGCTCGAATGTTCAGTTCTGGCACACAACACGGCCTCTGAGATTTTCCCTTATCGACAGCTTCGTTGGTAATAGGCACCGGCATTCGACTTTCAACATATCTATGTTGCGAAAATCGGGGAAAAAACGAGGAAAAGAATTCGATTCGCATTTCGAACATAGTTTGGCTACAAATCAACCATTAGTAAACGTTAAAATGGAATTTGCATAAAGAGACCAAATGGCCTGAAAAAGGTTGATGATGCTTTTGACCTGTGACCACAACAAAGGAGGACCAAATCCTTTTGACTTGTGTCCGAGAAAAGTCCATATGAAGTCCTTCCTTCCTTCATTGATCATGCCAGAAGAATTTCGCCTTCCTGGAAGGATTCCAAGCGCTTTTGCCGGAAGCCGTTCCCGCCGAAACAGTTCCTCTGACCGTGGTTCGTCGGATTCGACCATCGACGGCTGGAACAAGACAGAAGGAAGATAGGACAGTACGTAGAAAGAGAAGACTAGACACCAATGAACAAGACCCGTAACGAGACGATATCCACTGTGCTTCGAGTCGCTACTCTGAAAAAAGAACGGTCTCGAGGTGAATCCGGCTCGGATCGTCGCGCGTTCTATTCCAATTGGCGGATGCCTCGGTCCATCAAAATTGCAAGCGAAAGTCAGCCTGTGAATGGAGATGGTTTGGTCAATTAGCTGTACACGTGAAGGTCATTTGCTCGGTTTCTCTCTAGCTTCCTACGCTGTTGCTGCGCGAGTTCGTCAAAATTGTCAGTCTCTTGGCCGTTCTGATGAAATCGCTGCGCAACGAAACAGAGAGATATGTCAACAAGAGTCGAATCAACCACCGTGCCAACGCAATAGATCACGGGAAGTCACAATGCGGACATACGGAAAAGGGGAAAGAAACTCCTCACCTGTATGGCTCATCGCCGATGTGCTTCTCTGCACCTTTGTCATCCCGATACAGAACGTGGCGGGCTAAGCTTTGAGAATTCTCGACGCCAAACATGTCCGTTAGCTTCCTGCACAGCTCGTCATATGAGGCAAGCAATGAGAGATCAAGCGTACGACCCACGTCCTCCGATGCTATGAAAACTTTGCAGTGGCCGATTTCTGAGCAGGCTTCCATCTCCTGTTGGTGCTTATCCTCGTGTATTCTCAACTGCTCACATGACGACTGCTGCTCTCGTTGGCCTGACTGTCGACGTGCCGAATCAGGGCCATCGGGGAAACTGCCTGTTTTGTCTATCTTCTCTTCTGATGAAGCACGAGCAGGCGAAACTGTAGTAGTGGTGGTAGTAGCAGAGCTTCTTAGAGAAATCTGCTGCTCGGTCAGTATCGGCTTACCAAAGAGCACCAACTGGGGAGGTTTCTTAACTTCCTCGAGTTTCTTAAAGACTTTCCCATAATTTGTCATTGTCAAGAGGGTAGAAATGTCGTCGTCGCTGCTAGATTTGTGCATTCTCGGACCATTGGAGGTTCTCATGGATCTAATTGAGTGGTCGAGAAGCGGAAAACCGGCAGGGAACAGACTCGATGGCTGTTTGCTGAGGTGGAGATCCGGTAAGGACTGAGAATAGTAAGCGTGCCTGGCTCCCTGCATACCAGCTGCAGAATGGCTGTTGGGAAGACAACCAAACGGGCTGCTGGGCCCAAGGAGGTCGCCGGAGAACGATGGCATTGGGAAGTGCCCATCGAGGGGGAAATCCGGGTGATGTGGAAGCCTTAGCTTCTTCCTCGGCGGCGAGAAAGGGGAGAGATGGATTGCCGGCATGCTGGAGACGAGTTCAACCAGCCAAGGGCTCACACGTTTCACATTTTGCAGCAAATCCGGCTCGTCCCAAGTTACCTGTTAATTTTGATTTCTTTTCAGCGTGTAATATAAATACAGTGAATGCTCAAGATAGCGAAAGCTAATTCATGGGCAAATCGCCGAACAAATGAGCGAAAACTCTAGGAGCTACACCCATTATCCAATAACAAAACAAGTGAAGGTAATGTATTCAAAATCGATTCTATGCAGTCGACTGAGGAAAGCAAAGCTGCACAAAGGAACTATAAAAACCGAAAGTTTAGGTTGATTCACTGAACTACCTGGAGTAGCCTCCAAGGTGAATCCGGCCAACGGGTCGGATCGGCCACATGAACCGAAGATATTGTCCCCATAAACCAACTAATCCGTGAAGAATCCTCTGTTTCAAAGGCCATCTTGAACCGCATTCCGGAACACCACCGGATCTGCATCGCCGTTTTTACCAGGGAAGACTTCACACAGAATTCGGGGGTACTTGCTCGAGGGTAGTAAACCACCTCGAAAGGATGCCCATTTGCTGCCAGTGAGGCTGCTTCAACAACCGCCTCTGGCGTGACCCGTTTCTTGCCCATCAAACTTCCATTTCCGCTCATGCAGTTCCCATGCCCGTTGGTGATCAATTTGTTCTCGTCCTCTGTCAAGAACGCAGAGAACCCACCATAAGGCACCGCACAGTTCCCGCCGACTGGGTTCCAACCAGATGAGGACTCCGGTCCACCGCCAATCCCTCTTTTGGCCCGGCGAATCCCGACGCAGAGATCCCCATTCTCTGCCCTCATGAACACTATCGAGTCCCCAGCCACAAGCTTCTTGTGGTTCACAAAAGTACTCCAACCAGTGGTCAAGAGATGGCGCCGTGGCGTCCCTCGGTAGATATGCCTGAACTTCCACGTCTCTCCATGAACGTCCTTGGCCAGGATGGTCTGGACAGGAGGGTCTACAGAATAATCCAGCCGTGGGAAAATCGTTTCTGCACAGTACCTCGGGACAGAGAAACCACCGCCGTTATTAGCATCCGACTGGGTCAAAGTTTTGGCGAAGGACGCGGGCTTATCTTGACCATCTGATCCTTGAAGCCCTCCGATTCCATCATCCCCAAAATCAGGCTCATTACTTGTCAACGGAACCAATCTCATCTTGGCGAAGACCTCGTCGGTCTCTGGATCAGCCATGAACCTAATTGCAGAAACCCGGCAAGGTATGTATGCCGGTATCCTGGGGCAGCTCCGGAAATCGACGGGACCGGATGAATGCTCGGCGTGGCCTTGAGGGAAGTAGAAGACCTTGGAGTTCACTGGCGGCATTTGCACCATTCCTCCGGCGCAGGCATGCCATAGCTGAGAATCTAGTGTTTTCTCCACCTCTTTCAGCTTCTCCTTAGAATCCATAAAAGTGATCATCTTGGCCAAAGGGCGGTTTTTCCAAACCGAAAACAGCTTTTTTTTTTCTTTTTCAGAGCATAAGAATCTTCTCCCAGCAGCTAGACTAGATGCTTGTGGTGCTTGTTTTTACAATAAACGCTGAAAGAAACATGCAAGAACATGAATCTGATTAGGAACGGACTAACCAAAATCAGGCAGCTACCTAATTCGCCTTCCCGAAAAAGCAAGAAATATTACCTGGCGTTTCGATCTTGTTCGAAGCTTGAATTTGGAAAAATCCCGTCCCCACGTTTCGAGCCAGGAGGAAAGGGGATTAACAAACTTCTACTTGGAAGAACACACAATCACAATCGCACAGTAACACCCCGAAAAGTCCACAAAAGCTCAAATTTGCTGATGAGAGAGAGAGCCCTTGAAACGAAGCCAGTCCATTTTTATTCTCAGCTCAAAAGCTCCACCAATTCATCTTTCTTTGTACAAAATTCACTCTCCCAATTCCCCAGAATCTACACTGCCATACCATTAGCAGCAGGAAGCTAACTTGTTCACAGCTACAAGAAGACCCGCAACTTTCATTTTTCTTTCTAAAAATAAGCTTAAGAATGAACCGTTGAATTCAGGGAACTCAAGATCTACACCCAACAGAATCAGAAAACAGTAAGCTTTCTTCCCCTCCTCTCCTCAGCCTCTGAAAATATCTCAATTCCCAGCATCAAAATTCGCCAACAAAATCATCAGCACCCACCAAGAATCTCTCTGTGTGCTCACAAAAGAATCTCTCCGCTTCTGCCACTTTCTCCCCCCTCTCTCTCTCTCTCTTCCAATTCAAAGATTCAATCGAGAGATCGATGACCGACAGAAAGCAGATAAAAAAGGAAAAGCCGTATTGCACACACCATACACCCACCAACACAAAGTGAGAAAAAAAAAAAGAAGAAGAAAAGAAGGGGAAAAAGAAAGTTATTCAAAGATTCATTCAATGCTCTCTTGGAACATAACAAAGTGTCCAAAAGCAACACGCGCGAGCGAAAGAGCAAAAACAAAACACATAAAAGGCCCTCCCTTTTTTAACAAAGGTTGAACTTTGAGCACAGTGAAGACTGCTCCTTCACTTTTGCTTCACTGGGTTTTTTCCATTTTCCCCTTTTCTTTTTCCTCCTCTCCTCCCTTTTTTTTTTTGGGTTCGCGGGTCTTCTGTTTCTAATCTCGGGTTTTTCGATTTCAGACCTTTTTCTTCGGATCTGAAGAACCTGTTTTGTATCTTCAGAAGCCAGCAAGAAAACAAAGATCTTTAAGGAACCTATCCAATTTTATCTTTCGCCCCCCTGCGTCAGCAATCTCATTTCCTTCCCTTATTTAATGGCCGGTGTCAATAAAGTAATCATTTGCTAATTCCCCTGCTGAATAATCAAACCGGTTCTCGGCCTTTTTTTTTTTTTTTTTTCCTGTCAACTTCTGTGAAATTTTAATAATTGTTAGGCTCTGACAAAGAGCGTGTCCTTCCGATTCCGTCGCGGTATTTTGAAAGACTCGGGAGAGGAGAGGAGAACGAGAACGAGACGAAGAGGGGGAGGAAAAGGACGAGTCGTCGGCTCGTGAGGGAGTGCGACAGTTCTGATTCTGAAAGCAAGGCAGCGTGTCTTAACTCGACATGCTAACCGTGGTTAACTGATCTTGCACCTAACGAACGGGACATGTTAACTGTAGTTGGTCTGTTCCAGGAATTTTGCAGAAGAGAAGAGAACGGGGAAGGCGACTCGTTTTAGTGCTCAAAAGTCCTAAAGCCCGGTTTAAATTTGTTTATTGTGCGTGCAAAATGATTTGTAAATAGTCTCAGCATATGTCACAACCACAATTATAATGTTATCCTGATCGGACTTGCCGATTTTAATGAAAAGACAGCATTTTGCTAGTATATACATTTAAGTTCGGGATTGCCGACACCACTAGATGAATGAATCATGGACATAATCAAAACCCGACAAGCATTTTTTAGATGAAACACGTAATCTGCAACGTAGTTTGTAATCCAAAATTCAAGGCTCGAGATGACCTGTCGGGGCTCCAACCCCATTCAACCCGAACCCCCCATTGGGTTTGACGGGTATGTGCGTGCCTAGCTTTCTGGGTGAATTGTTTGGGCAAAACTGACAGAGACCTCAGTGCATGAGTCCGAAGTAACTGATTCACCGTCAAATTAGGTCCAAACTTACGCAACCAAAAGAGAGAAATAAAAGACACGAGAAGGCCAACGGAGTTGTGACGGGCAAGGAAGTCACAGAATGATATGCTCAAATGGTTCAACAGTAAAGAACAGGCAAGCTTGCTGCAATAGTGAGGTCTAATTGGTAAGGCATCCGGGTCCGCAAATATACGATTCCGTGACATTGCTTTACAAAATTTTGAAGTTGTGTATGGTGACACTGCTATAAAATGTTCGAAAGTTTCCAAGGTTTTAGGGAAACACAATCTACCGTACACAGGACGTAATGGTCTCACTGACTGCTGGGCTGGAAACCATCTGATCCTCACATTGATCCGCAAAAGAAATTGCCTTTTCCGTGTCAATGACATCGTCATCATCCTCATCCTCTTCCTCTTCATCTTCCTCTTCCTCTTCCTCTTCTTCGTGATCATCGTTATCAACAAATCTTAAAACCCCATTTGCCTTTGGCTCAGGGTGCTGCTGACTTACATTCCCAACAAGCAAATTGGCCTCTGCGAGTTCCTCTGTTGTTTTTGCCAGGGAGAGAAGCACGTTCTTTGCTTTCTTGTCAGGATGAACCCCAGAAGACCCCATTTCCTTGAACCACACCAATGCGCTGTCAAAATCTTTGTTCTTACCGTATGCATCCATGATCGTTGTGAATACAGTTTGATTTGCTTTGATTCCACGGACTCGCATTTCTTCATACACCTCCATCATCTTCTCCAATTTATTCACCCTAGCATAACCTTTGATCATCGTCCCATAGGTAACAACATTCGGATCAAACCCGTCCTGCTTCAGCCTTCTGAAGAACTTCTCAGCACCATCCATATCCGATGCATTCACATAGGCTGATAACATGGTTGTATAGGAGCAAAGGTCAGGCATGTACCTACAGTGAAAAGCGAAAAGGTCAAAGCTGTTTTGAAAGAAGATGGAAGAATGTAGTACCAGATATGGTGGTATCACAATGCTAGGCAAGAACATTCAGCAATTCAGGAGAAGTTCTACTTAGCCAGAGATTTAAGGGAGAACTAACTGACAAGAATAAGAGATATAAATAGGACAACACTGAATAGGTAAAACCATTTCTCCTCCTCTTTCAGCAAAGTTTGTAGGTTATTGTCAACTCCGTCAAATACAAGACTACAACTGTGAAGGCAAACCAATCCAGTATCTTTAATCACAACGATTTTATTGATATGGGAGAGGAAATGTGCTCTTGTGCCACAACTATATAGATGACTTCCAAAAAAGCTTAACAGTCCACGCTAATGGTAAACACTACATGTTCATCCCAGCAACTTCATTTTCTAGAGTCAAAATCCGAGATGTTCAATGAATCTTTGCACAAGTGTTAGCATTTACATGTCCAGTGCAAAGTAAATACGAGGTGTGGTATACAATGGTTGTCTCACGATGGATAATTGGAGTCCAATGTATTATTGATATACTAATTGGGCCCCAACTCATTGACATGAACTTTTTTAGCAGAATGAGATCTAAGAATGTTAATAGGCTCAAATCTGTGCTCATCTTGTGATCTCCCAGTAATAGGTATAGAATTAAAAGGTGTGCCTTATGTAGCAATAAAATAATTTGGCATTATAGAAGTCCAATGGTACTGTTTGAGTTATGGAAGGTCAGATGCATGCTCTGTTTACATAGATAGGACTGCAGAAAGCTTTGTTGGGGATCCTAGCAAGTAGTTTGACTACTGGTCAGGATGATGAACATATGAGGTGCTCCCTGTGATTCAGTTGTGCCTCTCCAATGAGTTTAACGTGAAGTGATTCTTGAGAAGATGAAAGCTGAACTGCTTTTGAAATGACTTCCTGTATGTTGCAGGGGATTCAGCCATCAATTCTCAGTATTCACCTTGATGAATTCAGAACCATGGTTATGGATGTAGAATGTACAGATGCTGAAATCGATCATG
Source organism: Eucalyptus virginea (assembly GCA_014182375.1). Classification (NCBI taxonomy): domain Eukaryota; kingdom Viridiplantae; phylum Streptophyta; class Magnoliopsida; order Myrtales; family Myrtaceae; genus Eucalyptus; species Eucalyptus virginea. The sequence continues at coordinate 13,455,888 of CM024524.1, read as the reverse complement.
AGGATTATATTTTCTTGGTGTGTTCATTGCTTCCTCCCACAAGTTCTTTATAGAATCTATCGCATATAGCAAAGACGCAATTTCTATCGATGATCTTAAGGCGGCACTGCAGTCTAGGAATTGATTGAAAAAGAATTGACTGTTGGCCTGGCGGAAGTTTGGTTACTGGAGAGAGGTCAAGGAGGAATTCCAGTCGTCATATATAAAAATGCACATCAAAGTCCGGTGATAATAATCTTCCTTGCAATAACTGTGAGGAGAAGCGGCATGCTAAGGCGAATAGTTACAAATCAATAAAAGGATGGTCAAAGGGATAAAAACAAAAACGAGAAAACATATGCTAGTGCTCATGGCTATGTTGATGCTGATGTTCCTTCGGGGACCAATGCTAAGCCATGGTCAGCAATGCACATGCCAGATCCAGAATGAGAATTGAGTAATTCTTCCACATCTTGCAATAGAGATTTATTTTCAACATAAACCACTTAATGGTGGGGCTGTGTTAGTGGATGTTAATGTCACTTGTCAGAGTTTTATAATGGGAATGCTCCAAGTTAAGTGGATGATGATATTATAAGAACATTGATCATGTTTCAATACATTCTAGAACCTATGCAGGACTTGACTCCAATTAAAGTAAAAAGGAAACAGAAAAGGATTTCAAACTACCTGTCCCTTCTCATGCTCTTGAATACAATTCGTGCTTGCTCCACCATCCCAGATATTGCAAATGCATCAAGTAAAATATTGTAAGCTTTGTGGGTAGGCCTGGACAACAATTAACAAAGTAGATAACCATCACCTCAAGTGTTTGACAGCATTATCATGAACACATCATCATTATTGTTGTTCCTTTACCCAGAGAGATAGAGAGACAGAGACAGAGACAGAGACAAAGTATGACCCTTGCTTATTGGAAACAGGATGCTGTGCTCCCATGGACTAATACTACAGGAAGAAAGAGTAGTCACATGTCCTTAACAATCATGGGATGACATTCGACACCCGATGAACATAACAAATCACACAACTATTCCTCTGTTCAACAAGAAGAAAACAGCAAGTAGTGGTGAGATGTTAGATTGAATGACAGCTTCCACTTTAGCAAAAGGATTGCCATACTTCTTTTAAGTGATAAATGGAGCCATGGATTTTTTTATAGGTAAAGCAAACATTCACTATAGGGCACTGAGAGGGTGCAAAACCATATAGAAAAGGAGTTTCAACGAACTGACACCAAGTTGATTTATCAGACACAGCATCTAGAAGTCGGTCCACGAAAATGAAGCCATTATATAAATGGGATTTTCTTAGCTGCTTCCCATCATAAAAAAACCTTTTTCTCAGACTAACTCTGCTTCAGTTGGAAAGTATACAGAATTATGAAAGGTTCAAGAACTTAAAAGCTATCAATTTTCTGCTTTAATCTCAAGTATTAAGACAATCACCCCATTTACCTGACACCAGCATTCAGCATCTCCTCAAATACAGCTAGTGCTTCTTCCTCTCTCCTGGCTTTCCCATAAGCATTTATAAGCAAGGCATAGCTCACAACATCTGGCCGAAGACCCGCTCTTTGCATCTAAAGGTAACCAGTTATTTCAGAAAGCTGATGGACCCATAATCAATGAGCAACAAAAACAGAAAGAAGGATGTAAATTATTTAGCCAAATAAACAGGTAAAATAGCATAGTGAATATTTCGAACACTGCCTTTTCCAGATATTCCAAATGTGCAAGGATTTGAAAAGCACCCCCACATGTTTAATGTAAGTTGTTAAATTGAAAGTTTCAAATTATGCTCTGTAAACATCACATATAAGTAATAATATGAGAGAATATTGGCAGCAGAAACTTGAGGTTGATGATACCATGTAAGATGACAGAGAAAGAATCCACTGAAAGTGAAAGGTATTAGATACAGCAATCAAGCCTTATTATGACATGCTCCAGAATCCTGATGACAAAATCAAGAAATTTATGGCCCTAGTCTCCAGTCATAATACTTCATTATCAAATAAAACAGTTTTTGCACTCCCAAAGCCCAAAATCCTTCTCTTTTATCTGTTTCCGCTTTTTGGCCTCCACCCCATCATTAAGCTAGCTCTGTAAAGTACCTGATCATATATCTTTGAGACCTCCTTGTAATTACTTTCAAATGACATGAGGCTATTGTACGTCACGGTAGATTGCTGTACTCCTCTTTCGGCCATCAAAGAGAACATCTGACGAGCTTTCTCATAATTTCCAGCTTTCTTATGCATATAAATCATCATGTGGAACATTTTCTGGTCAGGCGTTAGAGGGGATCTCTCCTTATCTAAAAGGGTCTCAAAGACTTCTTCAGCCTCCATAAATTTGTTACCCTGCAGCAGCCCCAATAGCAGATATGAAGTTGCAGGTTCAGAACCAAAGCAAAATTGAGCATTCTAAATAAGTACCTCAACAAAAGTTTTAAGAATGATTTGATATGTGAAAGCAGAAGGCTCAGGGCCTGAAGACTGCATCCTTCGAAATATAGCTTCTGCATTGTTATATCGTCTTCCTCTACCATATGCTTCCATAAGGGCAGTGTAAGCTATCACATTAGGGGCATATTTTTTCTTCTTTATAAAGCTCATGACTCTTTCAGCACTGTTGAAGTTCCCTTGCTTTCCATAAGCAGTTATAAGCATCAGTAGGTCCATCTCGCTGAAATCCCACCATTGTTGAATCCTTAGCCACTCAAGAATCTAGAAGGAAATATGATCATACAGTAGACAAAAGCCAAACATTCAAATTATCCAGTATAAAAAAGTGAACCACTTCAATTAACTCAGGAAAAGTATTTCTCACTCTATTCTCATTACTTCAAGGAAAAGAGACAATCTAAATTTTAACAGATTGCACACCCAGGAGGTGTGAGATAAAAAAGACAAATTTAAGCAAAACCGTCTAATTTCAATATAGAAAAGAAAAGACATTCTCAACTTTCAAAAGGTCCTATTTTCTCACGTATTTCCATAAGGAAGAGTCAAGGAGATAAGATTCTCTCATGCTATTCTTTTAGAACTGAAATGAACTATCATTTGCAAGGTGTCAATGTATTGACAATGGTTTCCCATGTGAGCCAATTTGAAAGAACCTCTAATGGGACTAATATTAAAACAATTATCCTGATTATAGAACATCTTCATCATTTAGCAAAACTGCATCAACTATCCAATAATGAGATCATCGCAACAACGCTTGATGCTCTACTGTTAAACAAAACAATGCATAGGCATCAGCATAACAAATTGTCACTTTATTGACGAAGAAGACGTTGGCACTAGACATCTCAAAGACTTCCCACACCAAATATTTTTCAGAAGCATAAAAATATCTGTAGTTATAGGTAATCGTATTGTAAATTAGTTTCTTAAGAGATATTGCGGGGTCCAAAGTCTAGGTCTTCACGATAGTATATTCTGTTCAGATATCTCCTCTTCTTAATTAGCATAGCAGGATACCTAACCTCATAGTAGAGAATGTTTGATTTGGGTTTTCTTTTTGTTTAAACATTACATAGGATGAACAAAAAAGAAGCTTCATGTGCAACAACGTCACATACTTGCACAACGCATTGGCCCCTGTCACCATCATCTTGTGGGAAACTAAACTAAAGCTTTTGCAGGATGAGGTAGTTCTGGAAACATGCATTTAGAGGTGTATGGGCCATGAACATGGGAAAATTAACTTAAAATTGGTCCCCCTACCTCGCTAACAAGGTTCCATTTCTTTAGCTGCTTGAACCTTTTTAAGGTTCCCAACACAAGGTCTCGCGGAAGCACCTGCGTCCGAGCCCTCTCAGTCCTGAGGACATTCGCCGCCGAGCCTGCTTCCTCGATTTCCTTCATCAGCCTCCTCCAGTTCTTTTGATCGGCTTCATCCGCCGCATCTTTGAAAACCTCCACCTTCCTCCTCTTCTGCATGAATTTCCTCGGTACCAACATCCGCATACATATTACCCCCACTCTCCCACGTACAGTGACCTTATCGCTAATGCACGTCCCACATATCTCTGGTCTACTGATGGGAAAAAAAAAATCACAGGTCATTCAAGATTGTCACAAATTGCAACTACCCAAAACTGCAGCAGAAAGAAAGAACAACGACAGTTACGGATAAAGAATAGCAAAGTTAGATAAGAGCGTTGGCAATCGATTGAAAGAAAAATTCAATCTTGCACATGGGTGGTAAGAAATGGAGCAAAATTCCACTTCCCCATTTGCCTCCCCAATTCGCAATGCGCAAGAACGAAGAAAACCAACGCCCGTATTGAAGAAAACCATCAGACATTATTCAGGGTTTTTGATGGGTTAAAGAGAGCGCAATAAAAACTCAAGGAAGAGGACTGCAGTAGAAAGAAAGAACAACGACAGTTACAGATGACGAACAGCAAAATTACATAAGAGCGTTAGTAATCGATTGAAAGAAAAATTCAATCTTGCACGTGGGTTATAAGAAATGGAGCCAAATTCCACTTCCCCATTTGCCTCCCTGTCTCGCAATGCGCAAGAACGAAGAGAACCAACGCCCATATTGAAGAAAACCATCATATACTATTCGGGGTTTTTGATGGGTTTAAGAGAGCTCAAGAAAAAACTCAAGGAAGAGGAGGACACACGATACAAACCTGCAGTCATTCAAAGGAGCTGAAAGGAACGGCTTCAGAAACAGGATTTGGGTCATTTGAGAGATAAACAGAGAGAGACTCTGCTTTTTTACAGGCCTTCTTCCCGAATTTGCTCCAAGAAGATTTTCAGGCGAAGCAGCTCCTGTCGTTGTGAGGACTTCTGATAATTTGGTTTCGCTTGCTCAAATAAAAATCTTATCTTGAGGGGGAGAAAGAAAGGAACAGACCAGCAAACCAACCGCCACCCGCCGACCGGGTTCAACAGTGTTAAAAGAACCGGTCCGTTCCGATCCATGTGTCCGAGAAACACCAAGGACAGTGAGCCTCGGTCAGTCTCGCCTCAGATGTGATTTTCTTGGTACCTGAAATTGTAAGTAAATTTTTGAATTTTTGTATCCAATCCGAGTTTATTCCGCCTCCTAGACTAAATTTTTTATTCGGCATTTTATCCTGGATGTATCTAAGTTTATCTAGTCCAAAGAACGTCACAAAACATCGGATAGTTTAAAATCCTATCTGTACTCAACTTTGGATCACCAAACATAACTTATACAATTAAATCACACATTTTCATCAAACGGATAAAATTATCATTAATATTAATTGCAATTTAAAGTAGTAACTCGTAATTTATTTACTATCTTTCTTTTTTGAACTTTTCTATTTCTAGAAACTAATTGCCATGTTATAAATTATCGTGTGTTCTGTTTTTATTTATTATGCGTATGCCATTTATATTAAAGGCAATGTGTTTTTTTTATAGATTTTATTTCTGTATTAATTCGTTTTGTCGAAGAGTGAATTTCCAAGAAACCTAATTTTTTTTTATGGTGGCGTGCAAATTAATAAATTAACTATCAAGTGGAATCTGGAAAATTTTCAAAATATACAACTTGTCAATAGAGTCACATACTCACATGTTTATAAATTTTTATGTTGTCGTGCATGTCATCATCAAACTCCTTCTTATCAATTATCTTTTATATACATATATGATGGAATGAACGCATGAAAAAAAGAAAAAAAAAAAGAAAAACCCTTGATTTTTCAAAGCAAAATCACAGTTAGTTATTAACTTGAAACTTTAAAAGATGAAATCTAATTAAATCAAAATTTTGCATAAAATAAGAATTATGTTTAGGAATGCCGGTGACATTTCATTTATTTTGGATTGACAAAAATTAAAGAGCGTAAATTTTCCATAATTAGCGTTTTTAGTGTTTTCACATACTCCTATAACATATTACATGCTTTGTCCAATAGTAAGGGAAAACACGGATTTTGATGTTTTCTTTATACCGATGAAATTAAAAAATAAAAAGTTCCCCCACAAAACTGAGCTTTTGAGATAGGGGTACAAAGGATAGATAAATCATGGAGTAATGATGAATAAGATACTGCAAAGTCAAAGGAAACTAATAGCTATGCAAATATGGAACAACTAAGGCCATTTTCGTCTACTTAGTAAAGAAAGAGTAGACGCAATCATATAGTGGTTGGAAATAGTCCCACCTAGACCCTCACAATGCGCATCTTCTTCCCTGCTTTTTAGCTTGAAAGACCACATTATGTACTACTTCATAGTTTGATACACCAATTCAACAAAGACAATTTAACGATTTTGCTTGTGAATTGTGCATAAGCTGGTATATAGGTATATCCGGTGAGGCATATATAGTTATTTGACAAATCCAAAAATGACACAAACTCAATATACATAGTTTATCAGCTTGATCAACAAAATATAGATTTTTCTTCAATGACACGATTTGATGCAAGTACCAAATTCAAATGTAACACTTGATTATGAACACAAATTGCTGACCATATGTATGCATCAATGACGAAGGAACTTGTTCATATGGATTAGAGAGGCACGAATGCATGACGATTGTAGTACGCCAACCCGCTGTGACAACTAATGTCCGCTTGCAAAGCACATTGCAAAAGTTTCGGCCAAAGATGCAGTCCTTTCTCATTCCATGGGAAGGTTTCTGAGATTATATTCAGGAGGCTAAAATCCGTAACTTTAGCTGGTTCAGGCACAACAACACCATCTGCTGGTCTGCAAATTCACACAGTAGTCACCATGCATGGTAAAACTTTCAAGACGCACCAGAGAAACCTTTCTAATTGCACGGGACAGTACTTCCATTCCATGAGACTAGCAAACTAAAAATAAATCGGAGCAAATTCGGACAAAAGGACTGAGAAGTTGGCAATTTACAAAAATTTCTGTGTCTCTATGTACTGGAAGCAGCTATATCATGCTGCCAACAGGGATCTCGACCCTTCACTTGCTTCACAGAGGAGAGGCTATGGACAATGTGCCTCTTCAAGGAGTTCAGCCAGAGAAGAAAGCTTATTGGGCAAACAATGAGTGCAAATGCAGTATTGCACTCATTTGCAGGATGCAACTGGCTTTATATAGGCAGGAGATTGCAACTGAGAAATGGCTGTGTCACCATCTGCATCCTCAACTGGTACTGATGCTCCACTAAGATTCTTCCTGCACAGCAATTCAGAAGTATCAGAGTAAGATCAGATATGCACCATTGAAACGAGTATCATTACCGAGTATTAAGAACTGAAAGCTAAGGACACTTACAAAAGTACAAACTCAATGAATTAGCAAAGACGATGGCATTTTCACATACTCTACCATTTCTTTGCTTTAAAATTTCATCAAGATGTTCATTGCAAAGCTGAACGTAAATTCACTAAGAAGGCTGCTAAGGGATTCAGATGAAAGCTTAAGCTAGCTTGAATTAGCCACCTATTCAAATAAAGATAACTCAAAAGGCACGGCATAAAAAAAACACAAGAAGAGGGACCAGAGTTGCAGATTCAACAGACAAGTGTACCTCACAGAGACAAAAGTTTCCTCAGATAAAGCCTTTTCCAGCCTCTCCTCAAATGGTGTTGCGTGCCAACTTACTTTCTGATCCTGCAAAGAAAGCAAGATCTCCTCACATCTTATGGCGATATATTCAAGTTTGTGTCTATTAGATGGGAAACAGTAAGACACACCTCCTTATACTTGTTAGTCGAATTAGGAATTCCATTCCCATCCCACCACTTTTGTGGGACATGAGACTGTTCATCTTCCTTCCAATGTGCAGCAACAAGCCCAATGATTGGTCTATCTGTGGGACTTCTACTACGACGAGTTTTCCTGTAAGATACAGAGCCAAATTTGCTGCCATCATTTTCCATCTGAAGAGGCGGCTTCAGCCAAGCTGACAAGGTTGTTTCACCCTTAAAACCCTGTCCCAAAGGAGTGTTGTCCAGCCGTGTTCCCCTGTTCAATGTTTCATTTACAGGCTGTGCAAGTGATTCATTTAGCTCGCCCAAAGATCGATGATTATCAGCATCTTCCTCCTTAAAACCCTTCAACTGCATGTTGTTCTGGTAGGAATTTGGAACTGAATAAATATATTCGGACCTGATCCTTGGCTTTCCATATGGTAAATTTTCCATGTTTGCTGGGAAAACAGTTCCAGGTGTCTGCATCTCATCAGATAGCTTGAGAGGGGTTGGATAAGGTGAAGGCTTCACTGTACTCTGATTACCCAGTAATTCAGAATCTTTGATACTGTGGCTTGCATCTTTGGTAAACGAACTTCTAAGTGAAAAAATATCAGCACCAGGATCAAAATGAACCGACTTGCTCCTATACTGAGTGTGTGAGGCAGAAGGCCAAGGTGTGATTGGAGTTGAAATACCGCTGTTCTCTACAGCTAGAATCTCGGTTGCCATATTTGTATTCTCTTCACTACTGCCTTCAGTAGAGTTCAGAGGAATGCTAAAAGTGCTCTCAACGTTTGATTTACAGCTGCAAAGGAGGGAAGTTAACGAAATAATCAATTATCTGAAGGACAGAAGTTTTACCAAAAGTTTAGCAAGACATTGATCCTAGAGTTGAAGGAAACACCAATGGATTCATTAAGAAAAGACCAAAAAAGTATACTCAGTTTAAAATAATATTCAGCTTCTTAGACTAGCAACAGGTTCCTTATAACTATGGGAATGTGTAAAAGTTAACTTTTGCTTTGTCCCTTACTGGATAAGAGAAATTAGTCCAAAAGCTTCTTTGTTGAAGATCTATTCCCTTGCTAATCTAAACATTTCATCTGAGAAATTCATCTTTGCAGATTATGAACTACTAGAAAGCTTCACCTTGTAGGTGCATGCTCTTGGGAAGCAGAATCGCTTCCAGAATCTACGAAAAGTTTGACAGGTGTTGGGGAAACTTCAGTAGGCTTAGTCAGCTGAAGTTTCCTGATAGATGTATGAGGAAGCCATGAGTGGAACTCTGAACTTTCTGAATCTCCATGATTCGACGGTGAAAACATGAACTTGTCTGCTGCTTTCCGAATTTCTGCAGGAGTCTCAGGTAAGGTTCCACAAGCTTTAAGGAACTTAGCCTGTTAGATAAATCTGAGTTAGTAGGAAGTCAGTGAAATGGATGGACCAGAATTAGCCAACAACAATAAAGTAAAAATCTACATTCATGACAATGAAATCTAAAAGCATAAACTACCTTACTCAAAACTCCTCATTCAGTGTGACCTCTAAGCAGAGAGTTAAGTTGCCATGAAAATCTAGCCTTCTATCCTCTAAACTAAAAGAACGTACATATGACAGACAGTTTATATCATTTAGAATAGAAGACATTGGCATCTTGAGGCTTTGGCCAGTATCAAGAACAGGAATTGACAAATTGGGGAGGAAAAAGAAAGGGACTGAGAGGTTCTCCAGGATTACTGGAAGTGCCTTAAAGCCTATAAAAGTATCATTAAATAAGTTTTAACTTATGTAAAACAGAGAGCCTTCATCCTTGGTTTCCTTTTGAGTCTTAACTATAAGAGTACGAGCAGAAAATTCCTCAAAGCACACGATTCAGTCAAACCATACAGTCACTTCATAATAATGTTAATATTAGGGCCATATTTTCCTCCATCCAGTTTTCTCCGACCATACTCTGATTGGTGGGTTACAAATCATAGACATAGCCCACTTGTAACCCACCAATCAGAGGCATGATTGGAGGAAACCTCCCCTGCCGAGGATGGAGAAATATATAGCCCAACTAGAAATTAGTAACTCAGAAACAAAGTAGGAATTTATCTTCTTCTCATATGATGCCTCTAGAGTGTAGGTGGCTAAATTTCAATTGCACTGACAGCAACAAATCACTTAGGCTCGCATTCATCTCTCACTAAGATACAGGGAAAATAAGAATGCATCCCCAAAATATTTGCCAAATTACAAGGAGGCCGTGTCTTTATTCGGGAGAGTATACTCATACCTCTATACGAAATATGCGAGACATTGTTTATAGATGCACACCGAGCACTTCATTTACCTGGGATAAAGGAAAATCAATTCGGAGATCGATGTACCTCATCTTTGACATCCTTGCTGATGTGCGGGCTTCCAAAAGCGCGATTTTCCAGATCCTCCCCTCGAATGTCTTCTCTATCTTAAGAGAAACAATGAGATACCACATCAGAGGGCAAAAACAAAACGCTAGACCGAAAGCCCTACACTGGCTAAAGCGTAAACCTAACCCGCGACTCTGTTCACGCAACAGATCAAACCCATCCCGAACAAAGTCAAGAAACAAACCCAATCTTTGAGGCGGCCTAACAAGCAAAACACTCACCTTCATCCAAAAACAACGACGCCAGCCGATTCCGAGACCCCAACGCCTCCTGCAAACAAGCAAAACGCAACGGAAGTCGAAAACTCAGGCCCCTGCGAACAGCTTCAAACAACAGCAAGCAAGCTCACGACGGGGAAAAAAAAAAAGGAGAGAGCTTCCCGCGACTCCGCACCCGATGCCACAAACCCATTTGCGCAACTCACCGCAGCTTTCTTGGGTCGGGCTGGCTGAGCGGGATGGCGGCGCCGATCGCCGCCGCCGCCGCCGCCGCGCAAGCAGACGAGGAAGCAGCCCATGGCGATGCCAAGCGACCGGTCGAGAAGCCCGAGGACCCTCCTGAGCGCAAACCCGAGCTCACGATTTAACAGTGCGCATATCATCTGGGATCAGCCGAGCCCCACCACCCCTCTCTCTCTCTCTCTCTCTCTCTCTCTCTCTCCTCTTTGCGTTATGGTGTCATCGGTGAGGTGAGGGAGAAGCTCGACGCAGAAGAGAGAGAGAGAGGGGGAGAGTTGTTGAGTCGTTTTGAGAATTTTGAACGCAACTGAAACGAGGGAAAAGACGGGCCTCCCCATTGGAAAGCTCAGATCGGACGGTCACGCGCGCCCCAGTAGAGGATCTGGCGGTACTCGCTCTGCGAAGCTGACGCGTCGCGTTCGTCCGGAATGATTAATGCCTTTTTTTTTTTTTTTTTGCAAATCGATTCATTTAATCCCATTTAATTTGCGGGATCAAGTGTTTCCTTATATTACTTTCATCTTCGGAACCTCTCTTTGATAACGACGAGGAAAGAAATATATTCGGCATCTGGAAATTTAATTTGATTTGAATGAGTTTCGAAATGGGAACGGGAGATGTTATGTGCATTTTTTAGGCAGGCATATTTTGAAAGATGGAAATGCATCTCTTTTTTTTTTTTTTTTCCTCATAACATGAAAGCACGACTTGAACTTAATGAGAATGGAATTAAATTTCATTTAGAGAGACGCATGAGTTGTAGGAAGAGTATGATTTCTTTTTTTTTTTTTTTTTGGGGTTAGCATGGCAAGGATGATTGCAAACTTTGATGATGAAGCTAAATTATAGAATATAGGCTAGCTAACTAGAGTAAGAAAAATATTTTTAGGCTCCATTTATTTTATGTAAAATTATATTATTGGAAATTGTTTTCCAATAAATAATTTATTTGCAAAAAATAATATTTTTGGTTTTAGCTTAAACTTAAAAATGAATTGAAAATTATTTCCCATTGGTTATGGAGGCAAACTTGATTTTATTCTTCTAAATAGGTATGCATTGCTCGAGTACTAACAACTTGAACAAGGGCAATTGGGAAACCAAGCATAAGTACGTGCGCTGGGATCTCGGCTTTAACCTCTATGGACTTAGGCCTAAGTCCATAAAGCTAGACCAAAGTCCATTGAGGCCGAGCTGGGTCTTTGGTTCCTAGGTCTTGATCCGTCAAGTCAAGTCCAGTGTTGTGGATTCAAGCAAATGCATTGAAGTTTAAAAAAACAGATCTTAATGGACTTGAGCTTAGTCCTAGTCACTAGAGATCTAGGCACGAGCAATGGGGAATACCCATTCCATTCGAAACGAGCATTCCGCGTTTTAAACATGCACCAGATATACCAAAAAATGCTTCGTTAATAAGCATCGAAGAATATTTGACAAAGCTCAGGCATGTTATTTCATTTGGCAAAAACGGCGCCGTTCGACCTGTAAGCTTTCTTGTGTCCCGCATATATAAGGAAGCGAGCCCTAACGACGCTTGGGGAGAGCGGAGGAGGAAGGAAGGAAGGAGGAAGGTGGGAAGTGAGGAAGGAGTAGAAGCGGCGAGAAGCGAGGAACGTGTGGATTCGACCCAAAAGCACTCTGATCGTGGGGATCGTGATGCTCCTCACATCTCATTCGCATAGTTTTCAATCTGAATCCTTGGCTTCTCGCTGCTCCTCCTTCTCAGCTCCCTTCTCCAACCCCGTCTCTCTCTCTCTCTCTCTCTGCCTCCCCTGTTCTGTCTGTCTGTCTGTCTGTCTAGATGCATAGATGGATACGGGGTGACCTCCTGCTGGCCTTATGATGGTACTGATAACGTCTCTGAAGGCTCGGACTCTTTTCCACTCTCTCTTGAATGGGTTGATTTCGCTCTAGCCCTGTTTGATCTTTTATGGTTGGTGGTAATTTTCTTCTTTGAGAAATGATAACTGTGCCTTGAAGCTGCAGTGAAATTGTGGTGGATGTAGAAACTCTGTTAGGTTCCTAGATTTAGTGTTATAGTTGGGGAAATTGTTGTTTTTGGTCTCGTTTCTTGTTTTTCTAATGCTCGGGGGATCGGTTTTAGGGTGGATCAGTTGCCATTCTGAATCGGACAGTTTTCAAGCGGTGATTTTTTATTTTTTTTTGGTTTCTATTTCTTGCATGACTGCCTGGAAATCCTGCGAATTTTTTAACGCGAACAAACCCAGGTAAATCCAAACTGGTCTGGATTGCTTCTCAACTTTCGGTATATCCAAACCGTATTCAGATTCATCAATCTCTTCAAGCAAAAGAAAAGCCTGCAAATTTCTTTAACCCAAGCAAACCCATGTAAGCAACGACCAAAGCTTAAATCCTATAGACCCCTTCTATTCTAGTCGGTTCAGTATTCGCATTTGAGATGATGTTCACAACTTCAAAAGTCAGACCGCATGCCCCTATAACCTACATTCACATCTAAATCCATGTTTTCCAGAAAAAATATCCCAAATTCATTTGTCGTGTGTGCCCTTTGGTCGGGTTGTTTTCTCATATCCTCTCATAGCTCAATTGGCACAAGCATCCATTATGCATTTTTTGAATTCATCCCACCGATTCTCTCAGCACCGCAGAGACACACGCAGAGGGAGCTCCGTTGAGGTCATTAGAGCCGATGAAAAGGGAGATTGCAGACTCATCGCTGCTGTTGAGGAGGAAACTAGTTCAGGGATGTGAGTCGGGATGACATTGAGCGATAGGGAGGCGTCAGGTGAGAAACTGAGAAGTAGCAGGGGTGACTAGTGAGCCCGAGCGATAGTCGAGAAGGATTGAGCTGGGGGTTATTGGTTCCTGCAGTGGAACTGTGATCCGGTTTTCGGGTGTGTCCATGGAATTGATTGAAATCTTCTCACTAAGAGCGGAGGCTGGAGGTAACCAAGAGCAGAAGCGATAGAGCGAGATAGTGAGGCAAAAGATGGTAACCAAGAGAGGAAGAGAAAACTTAGTATGAATGGGTGAACTCTTCACACCTACAACTAGAAATCGGATTGGTACTCACCAATCCCAATAAATTGGATTAGAGGGAATTGGGAATTCGATTGATCCCATGGAAATCGTTGGTTTTGGGCTAATATGGTTCCAAGCGGTTTTCTGGGTTCTGTGGCACACCCCTAAAGTGATCAAGGGTGGGAAATTAGGGTTTTGACTCGAAGTGAATGTGAAGTTATGCATACCAGACGCAATCATTTGCTAAGAAATGTTTTGTAATAATCAAAATCATAAATAAATTAAAAACTATTAGTCATGTTGGGGTAGTTCGGTTCACACCTAGAGTTGGAACTGGAACCAAGAATCAGATTGGCTCCTGCCGAGAATTGATCTAGTCCTAGTTCAGTGCTCTACCCTAAAAAATTGTTTCCTTAGTAGCATGGCCGAGCTCTGGCTTTTTCGCCTGACATAACCTACAATGGAAGGACAGGCCTGCAATGGAGGGATCGGGTTGAATTATCAGTTGTGATTTGCTCCTTACGTGAATCAAATTCATGCTTTTGTCTAAGAATTGTGATATTGTGTCATGATCAAGTGTTGAACAACTGTCACGAAACACAACAAATCGAACGATAAGCCACTGCACCATAAAAATCCCCGATCTTGTCTGGCACAATGAATCGAATTCTCGAATTAAGCTTCCATACTTGACTCCCTTGGACTAGTTGACTTGAACAACGATCACTGTCGAAAAGAAAAGGGGTTTGGCGAAGGAAGAATGCTAGCAACATGGCAAAGTTTAAACCCCTCAATTGTCTAGATTATTTAATAGTGACGCATGGTGAGTTTGGGTGAGATTGCTGAACGAGTTTTGACAGAGCGGAAGTATTTTATGAGTTGGTGGGAAAATAAGATTGGGATGGAATGGATTCACTATCAAAGGACTAAATAAGAACGCACAGTAATTAATCACTCGAAAGAAATTCTTATATAATATCAACTTAAAACTTTGCATACTTAAAATTGAGAATGCACCTCTTGCTTAAAGCAAATAGAAACTAAGCTAAGGAATATCATACTAGGAAACGTGAAAACGGGAAACTTTAAACTATGACATATTAAACTAGGAAACTTTTAACTTAGGAAACATCAAATTAGGGAACCTTCAAATAGGACACCAACTAAAATTCGGGAAAAATAAAACCCCTCTAGCCTTTGATTCTGTTTATTCTTCAGTTTCTAGAAACACCATTATGGATTTTTCGTATCATTGGACCCATTGGATCATGTTGTGGCCCGAAATCTCCCTTTGTTTACACAAACATCAAATGATCTTTAACGTGATATGATGCTCTCACGTTGAGTAGCGACCGTGAGGTGTTGGTACCCCCTACGAAAATTCACAGGGACATCACTTAAAACGTTGATTTATTCGAGATGCAAATATGCCAAAGAGAGCAATGGCAACGGAAGGATTATAATTGGAAAAGAGGAATTTATGGAATCATGATGAAGTCTACCGTCCAGATATATCAGGTAGTATACACATCGCATGAGTATTGTAGTATCCAGATAAGTGACAGAAAATCTTGCAAAGAAATTCAAGGCAAGGAAATGAATGCGAAGTCAAATTTTTCTGAGCTAATCCTAGTCGCATACCAACTTAGGACTGTGCACATTGGATCCCCAAAGTATTCCGGTAGTGATGGGTGAAGTCGGTGCATGATGGTGTTAACAACTTGCTGCAACTTCGTTAAAGCTCTGAGAAGAGACCTCTTTTTAAACCCAGACACACAGTTAAAGAGTCATTGACTGGTGCATCAAGGAGGGAGAAGGAGAGGAAGAAAATGGTGGTGAAGGTTTACGGGCCTGAATACACAGCGCCTAAGCGAGTGCTGGTGTGCCCGATCGAGAAGGGCCTCGAGCTCGAGACCGTCCCTAACGATATCTTCAAGGGCGAGCACAAACCCCTGAATTCCTCGAGTTCCAGGTGTGTCCCTCTTCCGGAAACTCACTTCTCTTTGAGTCAAACTCTCAAACTCGAGCTGTTTTTTTATTTATTTATTTGTGGGTATTTAGCTTATAGAGTATTCTATCTGGCCGATCCTGATTCGGATCGTGTGTATATGCGTGTATGTGTAGCCCTTCGGAACAGTTCCTGGGGTTCGAGATGGGGACTATACTCTCTTCGGTAATGCTCTCAACTCTGGCTTGCATCATATATCTTTTTTGTTTTGTGCCTTTGGATTTCAACGTCATGGTCTATCGCTCGCTCGGACTTTTTCTGGTGGTTCTTCAGCACGCTACCATCTTTGCAGCTCATTACTCACTCGAGCACTTTAACAAGAATTCCGAGGTTTTGTTTATCCTCTCATCAGGAGAATGCAAGTTAATCAAATTGCATTAGTGACGAGGATTTGAGCTCGGCAATCTGCACCATCCGGTATTTGTTAGGTTAAAGTGAGGTTGTCCTGATAATTATTTAGACTTTCTAGGAGTCGTTCAGTCTTAATCTGAACTCAAATCATTTGCCTAAGGATTATATGATTTAAATCACAGTGCTATGGTGAAGTAGTCTGACTTATGAAGCATAAAGAGCACCTTCGATGACTATTGTGGAGTTCTTTTTATATTCGTATGTTGGCCAAAGGCCGTCGATTATCATTTTGACCTGCATTTTCGTCCCGATTATTTGCCTGACCAATGTTTAAGCAGAACCGTCAGTGCATAGACATCGAAATGTCACGCTGCATCTACACTGTTACTGTGGGTCTAGGATCGTGAGAGTGAGAGTGAGACTGCTGGCAAATTCAAGAGCACGGTGCAGGCCTCCTTTAGGTTGCATCGTAGATTTATGGTGCGTTTCATCTGCGGGGAAAAGATGTCTGTCCACTCACTGTAATATTGATTCATACAGAATCGCGGGCCATCGCAAGGTATTATGCTGAGAAGTACAAGCACCAAGGGACCAAACTGCTGGGGAAGACTATAGAGGAGAGGGGGCTCGTCGAGCAGCGGCTTGAAGTTGAGGCCCAGAACTTCCACCCGCTGATCAATGACCTTGCCATGCAAATTGTTTTCAACCCGCTTATGGGACTTACCCTGGACCCAGAGCTGATCAAAAAGAGCGTGGACAAGCTCCGTAAGGTGCTGGATATCTACGAGGAGAGGCTGTCGAATAGCAAGTTCCTGGCGGGGGATTTTATCAGCCTTGCTGACCTAAGCCACCTCCCATTCACCCGGTTCTTGGTGGGCGCAATGGGGAAGGAGTACCTGATGAGGGACCAGAAGAATGTGAGCGCATGATGGGATGATATCTCGAGCAGGCCTTCCTGGAAGAAGGTCGTTGAGCTCTGGCCCAATCTGATTTAGGATCATTTTATCAGGTGCTCCCGGTGCACCCGAGTCTTTAGTCTATGCGAAGGAGTGGTCAATTTCTGTGGTTAGCGTCTCTCTCTGTCTAATTAGTGTGTTTCTACTCGATCTGAATCGGCGGATTCAGGCGATCTAATGAGCTTTGTTGAGTATGGTCTGTGATATCTTGTGTCAAGTTGGATCCTTTTTGGGTCTAGAACTGAGTACTCTCTGGACGTGTCCCTTTGCTTTTATCCCTTCAAGTTCTCTTCTCATGGTGGTGTCGTGTGGTTAGTGTGACTTAGTAGCACAGCACAACGAGGCTATCGCCAAAAAGATTGAGCGAGCGCACGAGAAAAGTTCATATTGTTTAATGAACATCGACACTTGAACATTCATTCTGAATTTTAAAGTAAGCTCTTATGTAGTGTTGGGCTAAATTGCAAGCTTAAATGAGAGAGATTGTGTCAAAAATCTTGTGTTGTTCTAATGTATTATGTTGTCCTAGGAGGTGATGTTCAAGCTGGAGGCTCACCGGAAATTTGTCAATCCTATATGCTTTCCTTGACGTGCGGACCCCTCAAGTGCCATAATTTTGGCCAAAGGGATACTTAAGTGCCATAACTTACGAAAGGTACATTGAAGTGCCAAAATCGGAGTAGTCAGCGAGGGTCGCAGCCCTCACCTAGATCCGGCGAGGGTCGGCGGCCCTTGGCCCGGCCAGGCGAGGGCCGCCGACCCTCGCCGGATCTAGGCAAGGGCTGCGACCTTCGCCCTAGATCGAGGCGAGGCTCGCGAGCCCTTGCCGCCGGTCGACTGGGGTCGCTCACCCACCCAGCCAAGGCCCGGCGACCTCGGCCAACCCTCCCCCCGTCGCCGGCCCTTCCCGGGCGGCGGCGGCGGCGGCGGCGGCGGGGCTCGATCCTCGGCCCCGCCTCCCCGTTCCTTTTTTTTTTTTTTAAAATTTTTTAATATTTTATTTTTTTTAAAATTATTTTTTTTAATATTTTAACTAAATTTTTTAAAATTATTATTTTTTATTTTTAAAAATTTAATTTTAAAATTTTATTTTTTAATATTTTAACTAAATTTAATTTTAAAATTTTATTTTTTAATTTTTAACTAAATTTAATTTTTATTTAAATTTTTTTTTTTTATTTTTTTACCACGTCAGCCCAAAACGACGCCGTTTTTGCATTATTTAGCCACGTCAACCGCAAAACGGCGTTATTTTGGGCATGCTTCGCCGGAAAAATGCCACGTCAGTGTTTTGGCCGAACTTTGGCTGGAGTGGCACTCAAGTGATCCGTTTTTCTTCGAATGTGGCACTTAAGTGTACCTTTCGTAAGTTGTGGCACTTAAGTGTACCTTTTATAAGTTATGGCACTTAAGTATCTCTTTGGCCAAAGTTATGGCACTTGAAGCGTTCTTTTGCCTGCTTTCCTTCTAGGACATAAAATCGCTCGACTTAGGCTCGACTCCTAGAAAGATATTGCTCAACGGTTTTGCATGTTGTGTGAATAGAAAATTTATACATGAAAGAGTAATGAAGCGCCACGATCTTGGGAAATGGTTATTAAAGCCATGTTGATGCCTCCTCTCGGGGGATATAAAGTCTCAATTCTCACACTTTATATAAGTTAAGTCCGCATTGCATGTAAGGGAAGAGGAAAAATTGTCCAAAACTTCCTAAATCTATTGTAATTTGTCAGTTTAGTCATAAACTTTTTAATTTTGTTAATTGAGTCTAAACCTCTTCAAGTTTTGCCAATTATGTTCATTCAGCCAATTTTGACATAAAATTACTAACGTGGATGTCATATGTTGTATGTGATATGGCCGGCGACGACTAGTGCTAATATGCATAATTTTTAATAATATTATAATATTATAATATTATTTATTTATTTGTTTTTCCTTTCCTTTATTTTTTTTTTCCTAACCCTAGTTGCAGCCTTGCTAGGAAACATTGACATTTTCCAAGACCTTTTGTGTTGTGTCGAACATCCGACATGCTTCGACACATTCCTACACGTAGTCAACAGGTGTTAGAAAATTCGACACACGGCCCGACATGATCCAACATGTGAGTCTATAATTCTAACACATGATTTCGACACACATTGGGTCAATTTTAAAAAGTTTCACTAAATGAGGAATCAAAATATAAATATGTAAAAAATAAAAAAATAATAAATAATAAAGGGGGAAATAAAGACTTCTTGTTATATTTGACGGTGAAGTGTGAATTGTTTTTTTCTTTTTTGACTTCTTGTTAAATGTTAAATTTAATAGTGAAATGTGAATTGACTTTTTTTTTCCTTCAAGTTTTATAGATTATTTGAACGGAATATAGTTGAATTTGTCAAATTGAAACAACGAATGATATCAACAAACGGTAGATTAATGTTTTTAGTATAAATTCATTTTACGCTCTTTTTATTATTTATTTATTTTTCAATCTAAATCAAATTAATTTTATTAAAATAATCATAAAAATGATAATTTTTCATGTATATATAAAAATATATATTTAATATACAATATATTCCAACATGTTGAAATTCTTTATTTTTTGAGAAATAATGTGTTGACGTGTCGTGTTACGCGTATCGCATGTCGTCTCATGTCGTGTTGCATGTCGCGTACTGGTGTAAGTGCTACTTAGGTTGTAGGCCACAAGTAAGAGGGTTGGCCTTTGCCTAGATTTAGGCGAGGGCTGTGACGCCCTTGCTTGGCTTGGGTAAGGCGAGGGCATCCTTCACTTGGTTTTGGGTGAGGGCTCCTAGCCTAGATGAGGCAAGGGTTGCCGGCATAGGGTTAGAAAAAGAAAAGAAAAGAAAAGAGAAAATAAAAAAAGTTTATTAAAAATTTTTAAAAATTAAAAATCATTCAAATCAGTGTCACCCGTGCTACCTAATATAGTCAATGTCTAGTTCAATGATTTTTAGTTAAAATCGGCTGAATGGATTTAATTGGCAAAATGCAAAAGGGTTTAAGAATTAGATTGGACATTAAAAAATTCAAGGAATTAATTAAATTAATAAAAGTCAAAGATGACGATGTACTTAGGCTAAAGTTTTAAAGACTGTCATTTTCTCTGAGGAAATTTATGCGAGCATAATGAATTTCAAGTCTACCGTACAAATATGTGAGATAGCATGCCCATTGCCAGAGAACAATCAATCAAAGATAAGTCAGAGGAAATGTTGCAAAGCCTTCCAAGGCATATGCGAAGTCAAATTCGACGAAGGTAATTAGTAGCATACCAACGTTGACCGATTATCTAACCTTGATCCCCAAATGAATCGGGTCGCGAACAGTAAGTTGGTGCATGACGGTGTCGTGTGCAACTTGGTTTAATCCTCTGAAAAGGGCTTCCTTTATAAACCCAGACGCAGAGGGAGAGAGTCGATCCTGAAAGATACTTGGAAGTCAACTGGTCCGTCGACAAGAGAGAAGAAGAGGGAAAAATGGTGGTGAAGGTGTACGGGCCTGATTATGCAAATCCGAAGCGAGTGCTGGTGTGCCTGATCGAGAAGGGCGTCGAGTTCGAGACCGTTCCCATCGATATCTTCAAGGACGAGAACAGATCCCCTGAATTCCTCAAGCTCCAGGCCTGTCTCTGTTCTTGAAACTCCCGTCTCTTTGGATCGAACTCGAGTTTACATTTTCTTTGTGGGTACTTAGCATTTGAGGTACTTTATCCGATTGTTTCTGATTCGGATCATGTGTGTGCGCGCCTGCAGCCCTTCGGATCGGTTCCTGTGATTCAAGATGGAGACTATACTTTGTTTGGTAATGCTCTCAACTTTTGGATTTTCACATCGCACTGCGATGCTTGGACCGTAACATGTGGAAGCACGGATGGTTCTTCAGCATGCTGTCGCTAGTGTAACTTGTCGGGTTAAGGTTTGGTTTTTAAAGTCTAAGAAGCTCTGCAATGAATAGATACCTCAGGAAGTTGAAAAGCTCGAGTTCTGTCGACATATTCAGTTGATATTAGCTGCTCGTTTTAGCTCATGGACGTCCGGTGATTTAGCTTTGCGACTCCTTTAATCACTTGCGTGCTTTGACAATAACTTTCGAGTGTTCTTTTATCCTCTCAAAAAAAAAAAAAAAATGCTGGTGTAATCAAAATGCATTAGGGGCGGAGGATTTGTGCTCGGAACTCAGCACCTTCCGGCATTTGTTAGGTTAAAGTTTAGGTCGTCGTCTTTATAATTTGAACTTTCTAAGAGTCTGATCAATCTCAAGTCGAAACATTTGCCTAAGCAATGGATGATTTAAATCAAAGCTCCATGGCGAAATAGTCTGAATTGGGAAGGATCGGGCGTGCGTTTCAGCGATGAGATGCGAGTCTTTCGAGTATTTTCCCCATTAGTCAGGATTGCTCAGGTTTAAGGAAAAGAGGCCAGACTCGTCAGCTGGCTATCTGGGGAGTATCCAAGGAAGAGTAAAGAGTAGCTTCGAAAACTACCGTTTCCTATGTTGGCCGAAGGCTGTCGATTATCTGTTTGAACCTGCATTTTTGTCCAATTACTTTCCTGACCGATGTCGAGGCAGAATGATCAATTCATAGTCATAAAAACATCCCACTGATTCTGCACTGTTACTGTTGGTCTAGCGTTGTGAGAGTAAGACTGCTTGTAAATTCAAAATCTCAGCGCTGGTCTCTTTTAGGTTGCGTTCTAGATTATGGTCAATTTCATGCGTGGGCATAAAGATTTGTCTCTCTGTAATGGATCCTATTTTGTTCGTGCAGAATCGCGGGCCATCGCAAGGTATTATGCCCAGAAATACAAGCACCAAGGGACCGACCTGCTGGGAAAGACGATAGAGGAGACGGGGCTCGTCGAGCAGTGGCTCGAAGTCGAGGCCCAGTGCTACAGCCCGCCCATCACTGACCTCATCTACAAAA
Organism: Eucalyptus virginea; assembly: GCA_014182375.1. Classification (NCBI taxonomy): domain Eukaryota; kingdom Viridiplantae; phylum Streptophyta; class Magnoliopsida; order Myrtales; family Myrtaceae; genus Eucalyptus; species Eucalyptus virginea. The sequence goes on along the minus strand of CM024524.1, from coordinate 13,434,067 downwards.
TTGTTTTGGACCCGATTAGGGGACTTACGCCGGATCCGAAGCTGATCAAAGAGAGCGAGGACAAGCTCTGTAAGGTGCTGGACGTCTACGAGGAGAGGCTGTCGAAGAGCAAGTACCTGGCGGGGGATTTTTTCAGCCTCGCCGACCTGAGCCACCTCTCGTTAACGCAGTACCTGATGGGAAAAATGGGGAAGGAGTACCTGATAAGGGACCGGAAGCATGTGAGTGCGTGGTGGGATGACATCTCGAGCAGGCCTTCTTGGAAGAAGGTCGTCGAGCTCTGGCCCGGTCTGTATTAGGTCCGTTTTTATTAGATCCGTCGGATGCACCCGAGTCCTTGGTCTGTGAGAAGGACTAGTCGCTTTCCGTGGACCATCGAGTCTCCCCATGCCTAATTAGTACGTTACCACTCGATCTCAATCGACGGATTTAGGGGATCTAATAAGCTTTGTCGAGTCTAGTTTGTGAAATATCATGTGTCAAGTGGGATCACTCCAGTGAAATTATCCTCTATAAGACCTTTTTTGATGTTGTTTCCTACTCTGGTCTAGAATAATGTGCTCTTTGCTAGATCTGAAATAATATGTAGTGGTTGTTATGTGACGTGACAATGATATGAAATGTGACAAGTTAATATAAAGTATATTACATTAGGCACATATTTACCTAAAGAATTATAATTGTCAATGTTGGGCAACTTATTTAATATCCTTGTTAGAAAAATTGTTAATTCGTTGAGTTAATTGGACTTCTCTTCTAAAAAAAAAGTATGCCATTTTTAAATGATTCTAATGCCAGACATTTCTTTTCTTAAAAGCCCATATGTCAATATATTCCTTTATTCGTCAAATAGAAACTTAGGCTCCATTTGTTTAATATAAAATGAATAATTTGTAAAATATTTTTCTAAAATATTCGTTTGTAATTCTTGAAATAATTATTCAATACAAAATGTTTTCATTATAGAGTCAGATTCGTTTTGCGGAAAATATCGTATTTAAAAAGCATTTTCCTATAAGTCATTTTCCGGGAAAATAACTCTATTTTCCAGTATTTGACCTAAACCTAAACTTCAAGTGGAAAATATTTTTTACCATTCGTTAGCTAATATAATTGTTTGGGAAGAATTATCAAAAATTGAATTTTAATATTTTTAATTGACCAAAAAATTAGTTTTATTTTTTATATTTTTTTTTAAAATGATTTTTAATTATTTGTATTCTTAAAAAATCATTTTATTATTATTATTATTATTATTATTATTATTATTATTATTATTATTATTATTATTATTATTATTATTATTTCTTTCTTTTCCTTTTTCTTTTTCTTTTTCTTTTCCTTCCTCCTTCCTCCTCCTTCTTCCTCCCGGCTCCTCCTTCCTCCGCCGCCACCTCCTTCCTCCGTTGTCACATGCCTGACGATGGTCAGCTGCCTGGCGACCGACCAAACCCGGTCGCCAGATCCGGCGAGCTTGAGGCTCGGTCGATTTCGCCAGAGTTTCGCCAGGCTCTAGCAAGTCACGAGTTCGCCAGATCTAGCGGTGGAGCTCGGGCTTGCCTAGATCGGGAGCCCGAACTTTGTTGTTAGATCTAGTGAGCTCGCGGCTCGCCAGAGCCTGGCGAACCTCTAGCAAGCTCGGGTGAGGCCCGAGCCCCGCGCAGCTCGCTGGATCTGGCGAGCCGAGAGCTCACCCGAACTGGCGGCGAAGCTTGGGCTCGCCTGGATCGGGAGCTCGAGTTTTGCCACCAAATTCGGCAAGCTTGCGGCTCGGCTGGAGCCTGGCTAACCTCTGGCGAGCTTGGGCGAGGCCCGAGCCCTGCCCAGCTCGCCGGATTTGGCTAGGCCCGAGCTTCGCCCTAGGCCGGCGGGGCTCTACCTCGCTCGATCTAGGGGGAGGCTCGAGCTAGCTCGCGGTTGGTTGCCAACCGCCGCTATGGCTGGTGACCGGCAACCAGCCACCAAGGAAGAAGATGAAATGGAAAAAAAGAAAAGGAAAAAGTTAAAAACTTGATTTTTAAAAAACAAAAAAGAAAAAGAAAACATAAATGTGTTGGTGAAAAGAAAGAAGGTGGAAGAAGTTATGGAAAATGTTTTTCTCTTCTCAAAAGAGCAAATCATTTTCCACAATCTTACAAGGAGATTTTCCATTGGTTGGAAAACATTTTCTTTGACCATCTATTTTCCATCATCCGAACACCAGAAATTTTGGAAAATGTTTTTCCGAAAGTTGTTTTCCGCAAAACGAACGGACCCATAATGTTTAAACATTTTTCGTGTATGATGAAAATATTTTTATTCATATATTTTTGTAAACAATAAAAAATAATTTTCAAAAAATAAATTTTCAATGATTTATTTTAATTTATTTTTCACAAAACAAATGCATCCTGAAAATATATTTTACTCCATGACCGTGTAAATGGTGTAGGGGCTGCTAGAAGAAAATCTTGTACTGACATTTTTTTTTTCTTCGGGTTAATACCCTAAAAAACCAATAACTAGTACACTTGTGACAAATTTACCTAAAACTATTTTTTTGACCATGAAAAATCTCAAATTGGTATACTTGTGACAAATTTATCCCGATTGACTATAAAAAATCCTAAACTTGTACATTTATGACAAATTTACCCCAAACTAATTTATTCGACAAAAAAACCCCAAAATGGTAAATTTGTGACAAATATACCATATGCTAAATTGGATTAATACCACAAAAAAATCACAAAAATTGTAAACCGCGTGACAAACGGGCGTAAAATCCTAAATTGGTATACCGGTCAATTGTCACGTGTCATTTAACTTAATATTTTGATAATAAAATTTAACGAAAATTAACAGAGGGTAAATTTGTCACAAGTGTACCAGTTTGGGGTAAATTTGTCAAAAGTATACCAGTTTGGGGTTTTTGGTGGTAAAAAAAATAATTTGGGGTAAATTTGTCACAAGTGTACCAGTTTGGGATTTTTCAGGGTATTAACCATTTTTCCTCCTACTGCTTTGGTTGCTTCTCTGGCTTTCTGCTTGCTAGCACTCAAGTCATATTTCTCAAATCATCGGGTTACACTCCTGCCCTCATGGATATCAATCTTCAACTGTGATTTTCTGGAGTCATCAAGCGCAATTTCACCCGAATTTCAGTTTGAGTCGTAAATATCTTACGCCATTATGATGACAGGTCACAGGTCGTAACAGGAATTGAATTCCTTTCAAAAGTTACAGTGTTTTGTGGTGATTTAGAGTTGAAAAACATCACAAAGCAATTGAAGTTGTACAGCAAACCATTACGCAACACCAAGATCCCTCCTCTTGTCGAACACGTCGCATGACTCCGCTATTGAGTTTCCGAACTGGGCTTTCACCACCTGACTCCCTCGGAAAGTGACTAGAATGACGTTTCGTGGTCAAAGGAAAAAAAAAATTGGTATCGTGCAAGTTGATCGCAACTAGCCAAAATTGCACCCCTTCATAGTCTTGTCCGTTTGTGTAGCGATGACCTTGACCCCTACAACAAGTCCACACGGACATGACTCGAAAAGTTTGATCCATACAAGACGCGTGCCACATCCTGAATTCTATGGAAATGGGGAAACGATACAGCTGCCCTTCTACTTGGAGAACACATTCTCAATCCCAAACTTGATATTAAAATATAAGTATATCGTAGTCATATCCAAAATGCAACTAGCGAAAGCTCTTTGCCATTAGCGCTCTGTTCTTGCTTGTCAATAACTAAAGAAGTTGAAAATAAGCAACTATAGCTCGGTAAGAAGTGCAGATCTCTTCTAAGCAGATTGAACATCTACTGTGCATGTTTACAGTACCAAATCAAAACTCATCTAATTCAAATCCACAGTATTGCATATGTATGAAATCAAAAATAAGTTTTATCTTTTCAACAAAACTTTTTACATATAAGAAATACTCTTTTTATTAATAATATTAAAGCAAATATCAATGGTCCAATATATTGATCAATCTCATCAATTCACATATTGGTGGTCTATTCCATTGACCAATGATTAATTTCACACCATCATCAATGATTTATTTCATTGATTCACTTTATGCTTAATATTCAACCATAATCCTGACACAATGTCTAGTGAAAGAGGACCAAGGCAATGTCTCCACCTGTTAGCAGCTAGTGGTTTGGCCTATAACAATATCCTTAAGCTTTAAAAACTCCTAACTAAGTTCGCAACAATAATAAGTATCAAATCGTCATATTCTAATAATCCACAATACCAAACCCAAATCCATCTCATAATCAAAATACTTTGACACAAACCAAAACATATATCCTTTGGCCGACCAAAAAAAGACATATCCTTTCAAAAATCAATTTCTTCCTCAAAACCAATCCAGAATTGATATCATAATATCAAACATATATCCTTTCGCAATATAATATCTTTATAAATCAAATTCACAAATCAATACATATAGCTTTTATGCAATAAAGCATTTCCCAAATTATTTCACAATAATAGTAAATTGTTTCCAAAAATGCTTTTCACGCTATTTCAAATAATCAAAAGGGCAATAAATACCTGATTCAAATTTTGTGTATCAAATAAGCAATGAACATTATTTCTGCCATTTAATTAAATCATACTTTACACATAACATGTCTAATCCTTTTCATTTTCAAAATATGAGTTTAGAAATTCAAAAAAGGGATAGCATCATTCACTTGAGAATACCCAAAACTAAACAACCTAGTTATACGAGCTGACAATCTTGTAATTTATAAATCAAATGAGAATTTACATCAAAACTAAGTAAACACTATCTCAACTATGAATTTGCTGAACTAAGCTTAATTCCTAACAAAATTACTCCCATGCGCAACAAATCGCTCACCCATTGCGAAGATTCAAAGCTAATCGCAATTTAGAGCTCATGCGGAAATCTCTAAAATTTCACATCGACTAAAAAGTTACTTCAAATCTTTTTCCATCATATTTTATGGCTCCATAACGCCCTAATTATGATTTCCATATAATTCCACATCTTAAAACTGAATTTGTAGTTTAAATTTCACATAATTTCGAATTTGTATCCTGATGTTGAAAACTACTCCGAATAAACAAACAAATGCCGTAAATTCTTATCATAAAAATGAAGTTAATCCAACTTGACGATAATTCCAAGGTGTGTGCGCTGGTTCTTCCTCTTTACTTTTTCTCTTTCGTCTTCCTTTTCCTTCCCGTTTCCTTTTCCTTTCTGTCTCGGTGCGGGCTGTCCCATCGTTACCCTTCTTTTTTCCTTTCTTTAAATATGAAAAAGCCCACTTTTGACCAAATATAACAAAGAAAGACCAAATATTACGATTTGTCTTTTACGATGGTGTGCCCCTGACTCTGAGCATCAGCTGGATCAATATTCGTTATGAGGTTTCTCCGCATTCCTCGGCTTGATTCAATCCAAGACAGTAATTTTCAGGACTCGCCCTCATCAGTGGGCAGCCAGGAAGTCAACCAAAGCTGCGTACTTGACCAGCATTGCAGGGTGAGATCATCACGGTTTACTTTTGCAATTAGGTTCGACTAATCAAATACGAAAAAGTTTCGGAGGAGAGAAAGTCACTTAAATGATCCTTCCCGAAAACACTTCCCTTCTAACACTCGAATTGATAATCTTTCCCATAGCAATATTTCGTCCGAGCGATGGTGCTTTTTGCTCTTCTAATTCCGTTGTTGCATGGAAAATGTTACGAGGTTTCTTATATTCCCACTCGCAATGATTGATTTGGGTGAATAATGGCGTCGAACATATAATAGTCTATTACCCCTTTCTTCCTTGTGGAGGTTAGGTGATCAATAGTTTACTCAATTGCAAGTGCAAAGGAAGTCGACAAAGAAATCCATTTTGTAAATGATGCAAGGACAGCTCAAGTGTGCATTTTCGATTGGCCAAATCTTCCTACTCCCTTGAATAATTTAGATTAAAAAGAAGACCAATTATTAGAATATATGGCTTGCGGATATAGGCCAATTTAACCCGTCACCTACTACCCAATTCGAGCAAATTGGTAATTGCCTTTCTACAAGCAGGCTGGCCATGTGAAAAAATAAGCATGGTGCTTTTTGCCATGTTTGGTGACGATTATTGAAAACTTTCGGCCGAAACTAATCAACCTTTCGATGCTGTCTGAGCATGGGGGGCCCATGGTGGAGTCCTCAGTTACCAAAAAAAAAAAAAAAAAACTAATCAAAGGTTTAGAGCATAGGCGCAACGCCATTTTAGTGCAAAGGAAATCGACAAAAGACAGATCTTCAAGATTACAAATGTCCCATGGAGCATGATTGATTTTAACAATTTTAGGCTGTCTTTGTTCATTTGGATTTCTAGTTAAAATATGATTGAATAAAATATGATATAGTAGGATATGAAATTAACAAAATCTTGTTTATTATGTGGTAAATTACAGTAATAGAACCGAATATTTTCATATCCTATCATGTCTAATATTTGGTATGAATAGTATATCAATATAAATGAATATGAAAATGTACAAAGGGAGATGTTAAGAATATCTTATAGTTAATTGCTAAAGAAACCTTAAGTAGACAGAGATAACATCCATAAATAAATCCATAATTATTGGACGATCCAAATCTTAAACAATAAATGAGCTCATTGCAACATTTTAGAGTCATGAGTTCGACTTTGACGACAAATGTGAATGAGCTATGACAACATTGATAGGCAAATTAGTCAACGCATGTCAAATCTGTTAAGAGAAAGAAAACATGATCATTTACCTTCGCGCATCTTAATTAGTGTTTTGACTCCCTCACCTACTTCAATTTTATTTACTTATTTTTATATTATTTTCACTCTCTTTTTTTGTTTCTTTTTTTATTCCTTTCCATCGTTTCTTAATAAATTAACCATGTCAATATACCTAAAATATGTGATAGATATAAATGCTAAGTATGTAATATAGAAAATAAATTCAGATATATAAATAAAAGTGAAACCAAAATCATTGTTATTTTGACTTTCCCTTTTAATATTAGAACTCATATATTGTTTATATTTAATTATTTAAATTTGAAGAAATTTGTTATTAGATAAAAATAGTTTTCATATCATATATATAATAAATTCTATCTGTATTTATCTCATCTCTTTAATGGGATATTTTTAATCTAGGGCAATACATCCCTCGACAGCCAAAGGAGGCTCTACTTGCCATCCCAACTTTACCCAGATAGCATACACACCAAAGAGTCGCAGTATTTCCAGATAAGTCTTAACTTGCAGAGGGATTCAAACTCATGGAAGTAAATGCAAAATGCGAAACTCTTTAGTGATGGGGACCAATTGGATTGGTGGTGGGTTGGTGCATCATTGACGTGTGCAGCTTCTGTCTGCTGCTCTAACAAAGCGACTTCTTTATAAAACCCGGGAGACACAGCGGAGAGAGTCGCTGACTAGGTCCGTCAAGACGGAAGAAAGAAGCAGAGAGAGAGGGTTGGTGCATCATTGACGTGTGCAGCTTCTGTCTGCTGCTCTAACAAAGCGACTTCTTTATAAAACCCGGGAGACACAGCGGAGAGAGTCGCTGACTAGGTCCGTCAAGACGGAAGAAAGAAGCAGAGAGAGAGAGAGAGAGAGAGAGAGAGAGAGAGAGGGAGTGAGAGTGAAGGTGGTGGTGAAGGTGTACGGCCCTGACTACGCGTCGCCGAAGCGGGTGCTCGTGTGCCTGATCGAGAAGGGTGTCGAGTTCGAGACCGTCGTCGTTGACCTCCTCAAAGGCGAGCACAAAGCCCCGGAGTACCTCAAGCTCCAGGTCTGTCCCAGTCGTTCCTGAAACTCCAACTTCGCTTTCGGTCAAACTCTCGACAGCTTGACTTTTCATTGTGTCTCCTTTCGTGGGTACTTGGCATTTAAAGTGTGTCTTGTCTGATTGACGCTGATTCGGATCTCGTGTGCGCGCGCGTCTGTGTAGCCCTTCGGATCGGTTCCTGTGGTTCAAGATGGCGACTACACTCTGTTCGGTAATGCTCTCGACTCTTGGCTTCTTGCATCGTTCTTTTCTTTCTATTGCTGTTTTCTTGCGGTCTTGAGATCAGAGCACGGGGACATACGGATGGTTCTTTAGCACGCAGATGTTCCTAATTTACTAGGACTGTTTGCGTTGTAATCGGCCAGTGAAGCGTCGCAATAGTCTAAAGAGTTCTACAATGAGTGGATATCAGAGGAAGTTGAAAAGATTTGAGTCCTCCGGCATGTTCACTTGATATCAGCCACTCATTTTAGGTTACATACATCCACTCTCAATCTCAAGTCAAATCATTTGCCTGAGGAACAGATGATTTGAATCCGAAGCTCTTAAGGCCAGGCTCGTAGTGTCCATATCTGTTCTGGAGTTGTTCATGATCTGTCTCTTTTCGTATGTCGACCAAAGGCCGCTGATTTTCCGTTTGGACCTGCATTTTCATCCGGTCATGTTCTTGATTGGAGTTTAAGCAGAATGATCAGTGCATAGACATTGAAATGTCCTGCTGCATCTACACTTATGCCGTGTGTATAAACTCCAATCAAGAACATGACCGGATGAAAATGCACAGTGCATGACTCTTTTAGGTTTCATTCTGGTTATTTGTTGCTTTTCATATGTGTGGGAAAAGATTTGTCTGTCTACTCTCTGTGATATATCCTGTCTAATTCATACAGAATCGCGGGCCATCATAAGGTATTATGCCGAGAAATACAAGGACCAAGGGACTGAACTGCTGGGGAAGACGATCGAGGAGAGGGGGCTCGTTGAGCAGTGGCTCGAAGTCGAGGCCCAGAACTTCCATCTGCCAATCTACGACCTTGTCCTCAAAATTGTTTACGGCCCGCTTAATGGGCTTACCCCGGATCCGAAGCAGCTCAAAGAGAGCGAGGACAAGCTCTGTCAGGTTCTGGATATCTACGAGGAGAGGCTGTCAAAGAGCAAATACCTGGCAGGGGATTTCTTCAGCCTTGCCGACCTGAGCCACCTTCCGTTCACCCAGTACTTGATGGGCAAGATGGGGAAGGAGTACCTGATAAGGGACCGGAAGCATGTGAGCGGTTGGTGGGATGATATCTCGAGCAGGCCTTCTTGGAAGAAGGTCCTTGAGCTCTGGCCCGGTCAGTATTAGGACTGTTTTATCAGGTATGCCGGGTGCACCCGAGTCCTTGGTCTATGTGAATGATAGCGAGTCTCTCTGTGCTTACTTAGTATGTTTCTACTCGATTTGAATCGGCAGATTTGGACTATCAAATAAGCTTTTGTTGAGTCTGGTTTGTGAAGGTCATGTGTAAAAGTGGGATTTCTCCAGTAAATGATCCTGCTGTGGACCTCTTTGGTGTTGTATTATTCATGGCGGTGTCATGTTTTGTCGGGCTATGTACGCGGCTAATTAGTACTATGCCAGTGACTTTGGTGAAATTAAAAATTAACCACCTACTAACCAACTTTTGTGGATCTTTTACAACTTGGAAAGAGCAACTTCATAAATGTTCGTTCACACGTCCAGCGCTCACCGAACTGGTGTTAGATGAGCTGTTAAGACTCATTCTAGGAGATAAGTTAAGTCTGCATTGCATGCAAGGGAAGGGAAAAATTATCCAAAAAGTCCTAAATTTATTATAATTTTACCAATTTAGTCATAAACTTTTTAATTTTGTTAATTGAGTCTAAACATCTTCGACTTTTGCCAATTGAGTTTTTTCGACCAATTTTGACATAAAATTACTAATGTGGATGTCAGACGTTGTATGTGATACAGCCAGTGACAACTAGTGCTAACATACACAATTATTTATTTATTTGTTTTTCCTTTCCTTTATTTATTTTTCCTAACCCTAGTTGTAGGCTAGGAAGCATTGACATTTTCCAAGATCTTTCGTGTTGTGTCAAACACTTTGACACGCTCTGACACATTCCGACACGTAATCAACAGGTGTCGGAAAATCTAACACACGGTCCGACACGATTCGACATGTGGTTTATAATTCTAACACGTGATTTCGACACACATTAGGTTAATTTTAAAAAGTTTCACTAAATAAGGAGTCAAAATATAAATTTGTAAACAAATAAAAAAATAAAGGGAGAAATAAAGACTTCTTGTTATATTTGATGGTGAAATGTGAATTGTTTTTTTTTTCTTTCGACTTCTTGTTAAATGTTAAATTTAATAGTGAAATGTGAATTGATTTTTTTCCTTTAAATTTTATAGTTTATTTGAACGGAATATAGTTGGATTTATTAAATTGAAACAATGAATCATATCAACAAACAAAAAATTAATGTTTTTATTGTAAATTCATTCTAGGCTCTTTTTTATTATTTATTTATTTGTGAATCTAAATCAAATTAATTTATTAAAATAATCATAAAAATGATAATTTATCATGTATATATAAAAATATATATTTAATATACAATGCGTTCTCACGTGTCGGAATTCTTTATTTTTTGAGAAATAACATATCGACATGTCGTGTTTTGTCATATTGCATGTTATCTTATGTCGTGTTGTATGTCACATACTAGTATCGGTGTTACTTAAGTTGCAGGCCACAAGCACGAGGTTGGCCTTTGGCTAGATTTAGGCCGGGGTGTGACACCCTTGGGTAAGGCGAGGACATCCTTCACCTATTGGGTGAGGGCCCTAGCCTGGACAAGGCGAGGGTTGCCGGCCTAGGATTAGAAAAAGGAAAGAAAATAAAAAAAAAGGTTTATTAAAAATTTTAAAAAATTAAAAAAATTGTTCACATCATGTCACCTGTACTATCTAATATAGTTAATGTCTACTTCAGTGATTTGTAGCTAAAATCGATTGGATGAATTTAATTGGCAAAATGCGAAAGGGTTTAAGGATTAGATTGAATATTAGAAAATTCAAGGAATTCATTATATTAATAAAAGTTAAAGACAACGTGGTACTTAGGCTAAAGTTTTAAAGACTGTCATTTTCTCCGAGGAAATTTATGCGAGCATAATGAATTTCAAGTCTACCGTAGAAATATGTCAGATAGCATGCGCATTGCCAGAGAACAATCTATCAAAGATAAGTCAGAGGAAATGTGCAAAGCCTTCCAAGGCATATGCGAAGTCAAATTCGACGAAGGTAATTAGTAGCATACCAACGTTGACCGATTATCTAACCTTGGATCCCCAAATGAATCTGGTCGCGAACAGTAAGTTGGTGCATGACGGTATCGTGTGCGGCTTGGTTTAATCGTCTGATAAGAGCTTCCTTTATAAACCCAGACGCAGAAGGAGAGAGTCGATACTGAAAGATATTTGGAAATCAACTGGTCCGTCCACAAGAGAGAAGAAGAGGAAAAATGGTGGTGAAGGTGTACGGGCCTGATTATGCAAATCCGAAGCGAGTGCTGGTGTGCCTGATCGAGAAGGGCGTCGAGTTCGAGACCGTTCCCATCGATATCTTCAAGGACGAGAACAGATCCCTGAATTCCTCAAGCTCCAGGCCTGTCTCTGTTCTTGAAACTCGCGTCTCTTTGGATCGAACTCGAGTTTACATTTTCTTTGTGGGTACTTAGCATTTGAGGTACTTTATCTATTTGTTCCTGATTCGGATCATGTGTGTGCGCGCCTGCAGCCCTTCGGATCGGTTCCTGTGTGTTGGGATTGTCGGATTCCCAAAAATTGGATTCGACACTAATCGAATCCCTAAAACGAATGCGGAAGACAAGCCCGGGAAAATCACGTATCACTGATCCTAAAGCACACCACGGATTCGAGCGTACCTTGTTAGCCACAGATTAAACACCGACGCCAATAAGAGGAAGAGAATTTGGCCCTGTTCGATCCGATGACGCTAATTCGCCTTGAAGGGAAGAAAAACGTCGCCTTGTGCCTTACTGTTTTTCTTTTTGGGAGAGAGAGAGAGAGAGAGGGAGGGAGAGGGACGTACGTACGTTAATAATTCCAAAAAGGTGCGTCCTCCCTCTCTCTTCTCTCTTATATACGTCCACTCCAAAATATAAAGGTGCCCCTTCATCGTATCCCTCCAACCATGGGCCCTAATTTTGTGGGTTGGGCTTTTAGGCCAAACATGGGCGGATAGGCCTTAAGCCCATCACATTAATAAAACCATCATCTCCCACTCGTACATGGTGGGCTGAACAGGATTCTCTTTACCTCTCTTCAACATTCATACCGGTGAATAATCCGTGCGACCAGCATACTTTGAGAGCTCGTTGCTATATACATTAGGAATATATAGTAGCTCATAATGGGCGTCTCACTGCGAGTAGATTTAGTATGCAGTACCTAGATCGATCGATCACATTTATATCTCTCTTGATCTCTTTTAAACAATGATACATATATTGTATTCGCAATTATAATTATCACAAAGACAGTCATAATTGGTCGACCAGTGAACACAAAACTACAATGTGATTCTCCAAATTCGATCTTCCTCTTTCCTTCAAACTCTCAATTTCAGTTCAGCTTGCTTTTCTAGAAATGTCCCATTAGATCGAATCAACTCATGACCATTGGCAACATCCTAAGATAGCAAACACTAAATAGAAATCTTGAGAATAAGTAAAAGTCATGAGGGCACTAAAATTGAGGAACTCATTTCCTCAAGAGTCTCACACGGTATAAAAGTTGAGATCAAATTTTTGTCACTCTTATTGGTCAGCTCATGCATACGTAGTATGAAATACGTATTACGGTATTAACTCATTTCCCATGGAGCGTATGTCTATACCTTTCAATACCGTACAGATGATAGTTCAGACATATCCAATGTCTAACTTGAGTTCACGTATCTACTCATTCACAAAATTCATCAGAACTCACATCTGGCATCATAGACAGATAAAGTAAAATATGTGGGTTATTTTACTTTCGGACATAGTAAATATTATGTCCTCATCTTAACACCCGGTTAAGGCGACAAATATATTTTAAGCTTGAGCTCTCGATTATCACCTAGATAATAAACTTAAAAACAGTCTCATCTCTATTTATCACACAGTAAATAGAGGCGATTACCCGTGTGAGAAGGCTAATCTTTTATCTGTCCGACATACTTCCTTAACTTAAAATAATGCACTGAGCATTAGGATGCATAAAGATCAAACAAAGATTCATAGGCATTAATAATGAAACAACACCAGTTTATAAATGTGAACAACTCAGGGAAATTACAATCCAGTACATCAGATTCTACACAATCCTAGAGATTTTACATGACCACAAGACACATCTCTAGGTATTGGCTTTGTCATAGGATCTGCTACCATTCTATGCGTAGATATGTATTATAAGTTCACATCCTTTCGTGCAACCATATCTTTGACAAAGTTATACTTGGTATCTATATGTTTGGTCTTGCCATGATATTTTGGATCTTTGGTGTACGCTATAGCTGCTTGGCTATCGCAGTTAACCAACAATGGATTTGCAGCTTTCTCATTAACACCTAAATGATCCAAAAATCTCTTAAGCCAAACTCCTTCTTGTACCGCTGCGATAATGCCACGAACTCAGCTTCCATCGTGGACAAGGCTATACACGTTTGCTTCTTACTACTCCATGATATGGCGCCATTGTTCAGTAAGAAAGCAAATCCAGAGGTAGATTTCCTTTCATCTAAATCTCCTCCCCAATCAGCATCTGAATAGCCTTCAAGTCGCAGATCATTTCTTTGGTAATTCAACTTGTAATCAGCAGTTCCCTTCAGATACCTCAGTATTCTCTTAACGACTTTCCAATGTGCTGGACCTGGGTTGGATTGGTATTTACTCACCATTCCAACTGCAAAACATATGTCGGGTCCTGTACACATTATAGCGTACATCAGGCTCCCAATAGCACTAGCATAAGGAACATGTTTCATTTGCTCCTTCTCTTGTGGAGTCCTTGGACACAGTCTATGGCTCAATCCTTCACCTTTTGCAATAGGAGTGTCTATGGATTTACAATCTTGCATACGAAATCGTTCAAGAACCTTATTTATATATGTTTCTTGCGAAAGAGACAACGATCTCTTCGAACAATCTTTTGAAATCTTAACTCCAAGAATGTATGCAGCCTCACCCATATCCTTCATCTCAAAGTTGGAAGACAACCAATTCTTGATAGTATTAACAAACTCCATATTGCTTCTGGCAATTAGTATATCATCAACATATAATGATATGATCACAAATTGATCATTGGATCTTTTGATATATACACAATGATCCTCATCAATCATTGTAAAATCATATGCCATTATGGCATTATGAAAACGTATATACCATTGTCTCGATGATCGCTTAAGGCCGTATATCGATCTCAAAAGTCGACATACCTTTTCTTCTTGGCCTTTCACTATGAAACCAGCAGTTGTTCCATATATATTTCTTCCTCTAATTCTCCATTGAGGAAAGGTCTTTACATCCATCGTGTAACTCAAGATCCATACTAGCTACTATTGCCGAATAATGCGAATCGAGGTAAATCTCACTACGGGAAGAAAATGTATCTTCATAATCAATTCCTTCCAGTTGATTATACCCCTTCGCCGCAAGGCGAGCCTTATGCCTTTCTATCGAGCCATCAGCCTTTCGCTTTATTTTGAGAACCCACTTGTTCCCAATAGCTCTGCGTCCTTTTGGAAGATCAACCAGTTCCCAGACTTGGTTTGATTTCATTGACTCAATTTCATCTTTCATTGCATGAATCCATTTTTCCTTACTAGGGCAATTCAGAGCCTCATTAATATTTCTTGGCTCATCCTCATCTTGTGGAGCAACCATAAAAGTTTCCCCTTCAATGTCAAAACGTCGACGGGGAATACTTTGGCGACTTGTTCGCCGTATAGGAGATTGTACACTTTGCACATCATTCCCCATTATGCTCTGACTTGGATTAGATAATGATGATGTCGTCTCATCATATGGGTGTAATTGAGAATGAGTTGAATTCAATTCATCACTTCTCATATTACTCCCACTTGAACGAACTTCACTAATATCATTATCTTGATCCAAGGTTTCAAATAGGGAGTAATCTTCCCATATTTCGCCCTTCTTAGGAAATTCATCCTCTAAGAATGTGACATCTCGTGATTCAAATTCAGTTATACTCCCATATTCCTGCTCACCTATGAACACATACCCTTTCGAGTGTTCCGAGTATCTTATGAAAATACTCTTCTTTCCTCTGGGACCCAATTTCCCAAACTTGTGAGAGGACTCATGTGTATAGGCAGCACAACCCCATGGCTTAAGAAAACTTAAGTCCGGTTTTCTACCTGTCCATAACTCATATGGAGTGGAAGTAACTGATTTGGAAGGCACTCGGTTAAGTATATAGGCAGCAGTTAACAACGCATCACTCCAAAAAGTAATAGGTAAGTTAGCATGCGCCATCATGGACCTAACCATTTCCAGTAGGGTTCTGTTTCTTCTCTCCACAACACCATTTTGTTGAGGAGTATACGGAATAGACAACTGTCTTTCTATTCCTTTTTCATCACATAATTTTCTGAACTCATCAGATAAATATTCTCGACCTCGATCGGATCTCAATGTTTTTATTTTCTTGTCTAATTGATTTTCTACCAGGTTCATCAACCTTTTGAAACAACTTATTGCTTCAGATTTATGAGAAATCAAATAGACATATCCGAATCGAGTATAATCATCTATAAAAGTGATGAAATAAACAGCCCCATGTCTTCCTCTCACATTCATTGGACCACAGACATCAGAATGTATTAAATGCAGAGGAAATTCAGCTCTTTTACCTTTTCCAAATGGTTTCCTTGTCGTTTTCCCTTCTAGGCAATGCTTACATATGGGCAAATCGACTTTTTCAATGTTGCCCAACAATCCCTCTTTGGCTAGTCTATTCATACGTTGTTGGCCAATGTGACCAAGTCTAGCATGCCACACATTCACATCATTATCATATGTATTAGGAGATGTGAGAAGGGAATAACAAACATTTGCATTAACATAGTCAATATCTAATACAATGAAACCATCCAGAAAATAACCACAACCATAGTAATTTGTATCCAAAAACAAATCCACACCTCCATTGTGGAAGTTCATATTAAAACCTAGTTTAACCAACACTAAAACAGACACTAAATTCCGACGAATCTCCGGAGCATACAATACATCATGTAGGAACAAAGTGCGTCCACCACGCATATTCAATTGGCATGTGCCAATTCCTTTTACTTTAACTCTGGAGTTGTTTCCCACATAGATCCACTTAGTTCCAGTTGGTACTCGTCGAAATTCCACGAATGATTCTCTATCATTCGCTACATGGTCTGTCGCTCTCCCGAATCTACGATCCACAAAGGATTAGACTCAATTAAGAATACGAGACTCGACACAAAAGTAAAGTTCTGAAAAGTACAATGGGTGTTTACCTTCTTTGGCTCACGACAGTCGCGAGCATAGTGACCCTTCTGGTCACAGTTGTAACACTTCACCCTTGCAAGCTTCTTCATTCGAGGACGCTTTCCTCTTCCATGTTGGTTAAGCTTCGGTTTCTTCCCTGAAGGACCTGCTTCCTTGCCTTTCCCTTTATCAAACCAGTTAGGGCGTTTGCGCTTGGAGCTCGAAGCTTCATGTGAGCTAGAACTAGCATGATAGAGTTCAGCATTCGGCTTAGCCGCCAAGAAGCGGTCCTCTTCCAGCTTAAGATGGCGCACTGCATCCTCAAAGGTTTTGATATTTTCATTATGAGTCAGGTGCACCTTCATATGCTCCCAACTCTGAGGCAAGGAACGAATCACTGCTTGCACTTGCTGCTCATCAGTGAGGACATGGCCAGCATCTTTCAGCTCATTTATCATGTTTGACATTTTTCTAAGATGTTGCTTCATAGTCTGACCAAGAGGCTTCTTATAAGAGTCAAACCTAATAGTGAACTGCCTAAGTCTGGTTACCGAAGTATGACCAAATCTAGCTGCCAATGCCTCCCACATTTCTTTGGCATTGTCAAAACGCCTAAACTCTCGCATGACGTCATTTTCCATGCTGCTCAGCAACGTGATGCGAGCAAGAGAGTTCTTTCTTTTCCATGCAACAAAAGCTTCCTTATCTCTCTTGTGCTGCGCAGTGTTTCCTTCTTCAGGTTCTACCATGGTCAGGTTAAGAGCTTCTAGTGCCTCTTGCTCTTCCAGCACATATTGGATTTTCATGTGCCATATTTCATAGTTGTCACCATTGAGCTTTTCACCTTTGTTCAGCTCGGCAACTATGCTCTTTGTGGCTGAAGCCATTGATCTGAACACATCAGACATATATGCACGAATTATTAATGCCTATCATTTATGCATCCCTTTTGCACAGACCCATCATATTAATGAACAATTTCAAGTAAGGTTTCAGAATCAAAAGGTCACTAAGTTTCCAATCATCCTCCAAAAATCATAACTTAAAACTATCATTAATATAATTGTCTTATGCAAAATAAATTCTATGAAGCTACAAAAACTTCTATAACTACCCACAGCAACCAACAATAACAGAAAGCAAATAATAATTGACATCCAATAAAAACAATAATGCTTTCACATAATACAACTAACATATCGGTTGCTACATCAACAACAATCAGGTAGTTAACATTACATAAGATGTCCACTAAGCACACTTAACAAAGATCAGCCAATACATCTAACACCAAGTTAGCACACGAACTGGGAAAGATCCTCTTTTGTTCAATTTCTTGATCTTTTCCCTTGTAACAATCCAATAATATTTATTTACAAAATCCATCACAATTTTCTTATATGAAGCAGCTCTGTTGACATCCCATATGCGATTCAACACTCCTTGCCATTCAGGTGGAATGGTGTTCATGAAAAATCGCACCATCTCTGACTGTGGCATAGGACGACCATTTCATATGACCTTTTGAATTTTCCCGTTGACTTCAAGGACGTGATCAGTTAAGTCACCACTCTCCCATCGATGATTAGTCAGCTCAGCTATCAACTTAGACAGCCTTTCCTTTTGTTCATCGGTAATTGCGCGAATAGGTGTGCGCAACCTCAGGGGAGGCATTGTTCCTGCAACAAATGCAGAACAAATAAGGGATCACATATAATCCATATAGACTTAATTGAAAAAGAAACACATTCTTTTACTCCTTCCTTTTTTTTTTTTTTTTTTTTTTTTTCTTTCAACGGTCAACGGGTTAATGGTCAGGTTGCTGGTGATCGGACTGGGTCGGACGAACCGACCGGCACGTGCCGCGCGTGCGCGGGCTGACGTCACGTAGACGTCGGCCCGGCAAGTGCGTGGCATGCGCCCGGGCTTCCATGCGGGTCGGGTCGGTTCGGGTCTCCGTCGGGTCGAGTCGCCGGCTAGCCAACGGTTGTCGGCGATGACGTCATCCCGGCGGTTACCGTGACGTCACGGTGACGTCAGCACGCGTCGGTTTGCCGACCGGTGCGTGTCGGTTCGCCGACCGGCGCGTGGCGCCCACGCGCGGCGGCCCGAGGCGGCGCGCGTGTGGGCGCGTCCGGCGTCTCGTTCGGCGGCGGCGCACGACCGTCGACGGACTCGTCTCGACGAGCCCTTTCACCTTATACCTTCAGAAATTGATTTCGACTTACAGAAACTCGAAAAAATGGATGAACAGTGCTCGGGTGTCAGGATTTTGCACCCCGATCAGTGTCGGCCGATTATTTTCGCGAAAAATCAATCAAAAAACATGAAAGGGGTCGGGAAAACATGAACTAGGGCTCTGATACCAATGTTGGGATTGTCGGATTCCCAAAACCGGATTCGACACTAAATCGAACTCTTAAAACGAATGCGGAAGACAAGCCCGGAAAATCACGTATCACCGATCCTAAAACACACCACGGATTCGAGCATACCTTGTTAGCCACAGATTAAACACCGACGCCGATAAGAGGAAGAGAATTTGGCCCTGTTCGATCCGATGACGCCAATTCGCCTTGAAGGGAAGAAAAACGTCGCCTTGTGCCTTACTGTTTTTCTTTTTGGGAGAGAGAGAGAGAGAGAGAGAGAGAGAGAGAGAGAGAGAGGGAGAGGGACGTACGTACGTTAATAATTCCAAAAAGGTGCGTCCTCCCTCTCTCTCCTCCCTTATATACGTCCCCTCCAAAATATAAAGGTGCCCCTTCATCGTATCCCTCCATCCATGGGCCCTAATTTTGTGGGCCGGGCTTTTAGCCCCAACATGGGCGGACGGGCCTTAAGCCCATCACATTAATAAAACCATCACTGTGATTCAAGATGGAGACTATATTTTGTTTGATAATGCTCTCAACTTTTGGATTTTCACATCGCACTCCGATGCTTGGACCGAAACATGTGGAAGCACGGATGGTTCTTCAGCATGCTGTCGCTAGTGTAATTTGTCGGGTTAAGGTTTGGTTTTTAAAGTCTAAGAAGCTCTGCAATGAATAGATACCACAGGAAGTTGAAAAGCCCGAGTCTGTCAACATATACAGTTGATATTAGCTGCTCGTTTTAGCTCATGGACGTCCGGTGATTTAGCTTTGCGACTCCTTAATCGCTTGCGTGCTTTGACAATAACTTTCGAGTATTCTTTTATCCTCTCAATAAAGAATGCTGGTGTAATCAAAATGCATTAGGGGCGGAGGATTTGTGCTTGGAACTCAGCACCTTCCGGCATTTGTTAGGTTAAAGTTTAGGTTGTCGTCTTTATAATTTGAACTTTCTAGGAGTCTGATCACTCTGAATCTCGAGTCGAAATATTTGCCTAAGCAATGGATGATTTAAATCAAAGCTCCACGATGAAATAGTCTGAATTGGGAAGGATCGGGCGTGCGTTTCAGCGATGAGATGCGAGTCTTTCGAGTATTTTCCCCATCAGTCAGGATTGCTCAGGCTTAAGCAATGGATGATTTAAATCAAAGCTCCACGGGGATAAAGATTTGTCTCTCTATACCAATATACCTAAAATATGCTATAGATATAAATGCTAAGTATGTATATATAGAAAATAAATTCAGATATATAAATAAAAATAAAATGAAAATCGTTGTTATTTTGAATTTCCCTTTTAATATTAGAACTCATATATTGTTTATATTTAATTATTTAAATTCGAAGAAATTTATTATTAGACAAAAATGATTTTTATATCATAAATATAAAAAATTCTATCTATAACCAAAGGAGGCCCTACTTGCCATCCCAACTTTACCCAGATAGCATGCACAGCCAAAGAGTCGCAGTATTTCCAGATAAGTCTTAACTTGCAGAGGGATTCAAACTCATGGAAGCAAATGCAAAATGCGAAACTCTTTAGTGATGGGGACCAATTAACTAACCTTGGATTGGTGGTGGGTTGGTGCATCATTGACGTGTGCAGCATCATTGACGTGTGCAGCTTCTGTCTGCTGCTCTAACAGAGAGACTTCTTTATAAAACGCGGGAGACAGAGCGGAGAGAGTCGCTGACTAGGTCCGTCAAGAAGGAAGAAAGTAGCAGAGAGAGAGAGAGAGAGGGAGAGAGAGAGTGAGGGAGCGAGAGTGAAGATGGTGGTGAAGGTGTACGGGCCTGACTATGCGTCGCCGAAGCGGGCGCTGGTGTGCCTGATCGAGAAGGGCGTCGAGTTCGAGACCGTCGGCGTCGACCTCTTCAAAGGCGAGCACAAAGCCCCCGAGTACCTCAAGCTCCAGGTCTGTCCCGTTCGTTCTTGAAAGTCCAACTTCACTTTCGGTCAAACTCCCGACAGCTTGACTTTTCATCGTGTCTCCTTTCGTGGGTACTTGGCATTTGAAGTGTGTCTTGTCTTATTGACGCTGATTCGGATCTCGTGCGCGCGCGCGTCTGTGTAGCCCTTCGGATCGCTTCCCGTGGTTCAAGATGGCGACTACACTCTGTTCGGTAATGCTCTCGACTCTTGGCTTCTTGCATCGTTCTTTTCTTTCTATTGCTGTTTTCTTGCGGTCTTGAGATCAGAGCACGGGGACAGACGGATGGTTCTTTAGCATGCAGATGTTCCTAATTTACTAGGGCTGTTTGCGTCGTGGACCTCTTTGGTGTTGTATTATTCCTAGCGGTGTCGTGTTTTGTCGGGCTATGTACGCGGCTAATTAGTACTATGCCAGTGACTTTGGTGAAATTAAAATTTAACCACCTACTAACCAACTTTTGTGGATCTTTTACAACTTGGAAAGAGCAACTTCATAAATGTTCGTTCACATGTCCAGCACTCACTGAACTGGTGTTAGATGAGCTGTTAAGACTCATTCTAGGAGATAAGTTAAGTCTGCATTGCATGCGAGGGAAGAGGAAAAATTATCCAAAAAGTCCTAAATCTATTGTAATTTTGCCAATTTAGTCATAAACTTTTTAATTTTGTTAATTGAGTTTAAATATCTTTGACTTTTTTCAATTGAGTTCTTTCAATCAATTTTGACATGAAATTACTAATGTAGATGTTAGGCGTTGTATGTGATATGGCCGGCGATGACTAGCGCTAACATACACAATTTTTAATAATATTTGAATATTATTTATTTATTTATTTGTTTTTCCTAAACCTAGTTGCATGCTAGGATGCATTGACATTTTCCAAGATCTTACGCTCCGACACATTTCCACACGTAGTCAACGGGTGTCGAAAAATCCGACACCCGGCCCAACAGGATCCGACATGTGAGTTTATAATTTTGACATGTGATTTCGACACACATTAGGTTAATTTTAAGAAGTCAAAATATAAATAGGTAAAAAAAATAAAATAAAGGAAGTGTCGCGACCAAATTTTCGGGTGCGCCATCTAAAAATAGGTTAATGGACTACTAAGTCTTTTAAACTTAACTCGGGTTCTCCCAAGCCCATACCAATCGCGATTTTAAGATTTAAATATTTAATATGCAAAAGATTATTAACTAGGTGTCGCCGGTTTATGGTAGGTCAATTAGATACCTAAGTCCTACGAACCAGAGACTAAGGGTACGGAGACTGGAGACTTGGTTACACTAGAATTTTCTAAAAAGCGCTTTTCGGTCTTATTTTTTATTTAAAAAAAAAAAATGTTTTTGCAGACGATATTTATCCATTTTTACCCTATGCCACTAACATGTAAGGATTGATCGTACGAGTGCACAATTAGGAAATGTAACACTCTGATAATCAAAACAGTAAATAGATTGCAGAAAATTTTAAGAACCTGGCCAAGCGTGTGTATCTCTGTCCGTCACGATGAGATTTTTGAAAGCTTTCACAAAGCCTGCCGAAACCAATGAGAAAAGTCACGGTCAAAGCAAAGACCAATGCATTGCAGTGGACCCCGCAAGAGACGAGCAGAGGTGCTGTTTCAAATAAAGAAATGATTCGACCAAAATAAATAAATAAATGGAGAAATGCATTTGACCAAAAAATGGATTAATGCACGCTTGTAGTAAAACTTTCTCGAGAAATGGAAATCGATGGAATGGAACAGAGCCCGAGAAGGGACCAAACGATGACTTAGCAAGATCTCAACTGAAGTCGACACAGAGGCAAATCCGACACGATGATGACTGAATTGGCATCGCTCGGGTTGTATAGGATGCCGAGGGTGCTAGCGCTGGTGAGAGTGGACCACAGCAAACAAGGCAAGAAAGAGTGATTGCAATTGATGGAGTCTCCTGGACGTGATGATGTGGCTGCGACGGCAACAACTACTAGACTCCGAGAAACAGGTTGCGATGGAGCATGACGGCAAGGCGCGACGGAGGTGATGAATGCTAAGTGCCAAAAAAAATGCAAACGGCGGCTGCCACGAAATTCACTTTCGCTCGACGTTCTTTTTGTGATCTTGCGGCCTCCATATTGCGATGACTTTTGTGGATATGCTGAGCATTGTCGAGAGGAGAGATTGTGAAAGTGCCAGCTGAACGTGACGGAGATGTGAATCCTCGAGAAGTCTTTTTCCAGAGCTTAATCTAGACAAGAAACGTAAACACAGATGAATAGTTCGAATAGCCAAATAGAATAGCGCACAATCAAGCTAAATATGTTCGACTTAGCTTAATGATTTTAGCATTCATGAAACAAAGACGCGCGCCGGACGTCGAGAGGATCTGAATCACTGCCGAGATAGTCGGAGCTGCTGCTGCAGCAGTTACTGGTTGCTTGCTGGAATGACAAAAAAAAATTTATTGAGAATGTCTCTCTATTGCAAACTCAGTTCTCTTCATCCCCCTCTCTGCGATGTCCCAAGGGTGGACTTGTGCATGAATTCTCGCAGAGTAAAAAAAGAATGGCAGTGAGATGTTGATGCAGATTAGGCGTGAAAGCCCACGATGACCGAGAAATTGAACCTAGACAGCAAGTGAAAACACGAAAATAAATGAGTTAAAAAATTTAAATAGCGAAATGGAATTTCACGTGATCAAACTAAAAAATGCTTGACTTAGCTTTATGCTTGTCGTCAATATCCACAAAGCGAGATGAACGCGGAACGGTCATAGTCCAATTCGGCGAATTCTCGGGATAGTGGACATGAGATGTTTGAGGGTGTGTCTTCTCCCCATTTTTTTTTTTTTTTTTTTTTTTATGACTCGACATGTCTCTTTTTATAGCATAAGACTTCCACTTAACATTGGAAAGTCAGAATCAGTGCTCCTTTGATCGTGGGGATTGCCAAATCTTAAACCTGATTTGTCACCGTAAATCTCTCAAGTATGCGTCCCTTTCGCAATCTTTTCCTTTTCTGATTCACTTATATTGCCGTGAACGTGTCCAGATTCATTCACTTGCGCATGAACGCCCAATATTGGAGTGAGTGTCCATTCTTTCCATATTGCTGGACAAATCCCGTTGATTTCAATTTTTCCGAAAGAAATCCCAAGCAATCCGGAGGTGCCTACGAAGGAATGAGAATTCAGTCCGTCCTCGTCACTCCGAGCGCCCGATCTTTCCATGATCAGTAGCTGAAAACGTGAGATTGCTTTTTTGATGATTTGCCAAGATCAACTCCTCTTATTATGCGAAAGATGATTTGTGAGACCTGGTGAGGTTGAGCTTTTGGATGCGGGATATCTCGGCCAAAGTCGTGGATAATATTCCATGAAAATTCTTTCTTTCTTTTTCCTCAACTTACGGTCTGACAACGTTGCCTGTGATTTCGCAGCCAACATATTTGTTTCCTCTTGTGCATTCCGGTATCCTTGGAAAAAGATCCCACGAGTCCCTCCACTTATCTGGCCAAAATTTACTAGAGGGAAGATTTATTGGAGAGAAGATTTCTCTAATTGATAGCCAACATATTTGTTTCCTCTTGTGCATTCCAGTATCCTTGGAAAAAGATCCCCGAGTCCCTCCACTTATCTGGCCAAAATTTACTAGAGGGAAGATTTATTGGAGAGAAGATTTCTCTAATTGATTGGCCTCCCTCATCCTCGCCGAAATTGTGACCCCCAAGTTTCAGATTCTCATGTGCGCAATTGATAATTGAGCATGCTCTGAGGATTTGTTAATCCGTGTGCCAACTCGGAGCATGTTCATGGCTTCTTGAGTTCAAGCATAATAACACTAGCTCATATGAAATTTATTAGATGCGGACATGCTTTACAAGAACTAAACATGCAAAGTAAAAATTGATATTTATATTTTTTAGAGATCGGTTTGGATCCCTAATTTTCTTATGCAATAAATGACTTAATGTGAAGTTAAAATTTAGGTGTCAACAGGGAGAAATAAAGACTTTTTGTTATATTTGATGGTGAAATCTGAATTGTTTTTTTTTTTTTTGACTTCTTGTTAAATGTTATATTTAATAGTGGAATGTGAATTGATTTTTTTTTTCCTTCAAGTTTTATAGATTATTTGAACGGAATATAGTTGGATTTGTTAATTGAAACAATGAAATATATCAACAAACGGTAAATTAATGTTTTTAGTGTAAATTCATTCTAGGCTCTTATTTATTTGTTTATTTGTGAATTTAAATCAAATTAATTTTATTAAAATAATCATAAAAATGATAATTTATCATGTATATATAAAAATATATATTTAATATACAATGCGTTCTAATGTGTCGGAATTCTCTATTTTTTAAAAATAACATGTTGACGTGTCGTGTTATATCGCGTGTCATCTTATGTTGTGTTGCATGTCACATACCAGTATCGGTGTTACTTAAGTTGCAGGCCACAAGCAAGAGGGTTGGCCTCTAGGGCTGTGACACCCTTGCTTGGCTTGGGTAAGGCAAGGGCATCCTTCACCTGGTTTTGGGTGAGAGCCCCTAGCTTAGATGAGGCGAGGGTTGTCGGCTTAGGATTAGAAAAAGAAAAGAAAAGAAAATAAAAAGTTATTAAAAATTTAAAAAAATTAAAAAATTATTCACGTCAGTGTCACTTGTACTACCTAATATGGTCAATGTCTACTTCAATGATTTTTAGCTAAAATCGGTTGGATGGATTTAATTGGCAAAATGCGAAAGGGTTTAAGGATTAAATTGGACATTAGAAAGTTCAAGGAATTCATTAAATTAATAAAAGTCAAAGACGACGTTGTACTTAGGCTAAAGTTTTAAAGACTGTCATTTTCTCCGAGGAAATTTATGCGAGCATAATGAATTTCAAGTCTACCGTACAAATATGTCAGATAGCATGCGCATTGCCAGAGAACAATCTATCAAAGATAAGTCAGAGGAAATGTGCAAAGCCTTCCAAGGCATATGCGAAGTCAAATTCGACGAAGGTAATTAGTAGCATACCAACGTCAACCGATTATCTAACCTTGGATCCCCAAATGAATCTGGTCGCGAACAGTAAGTTGGTGCATGACGGTATCGCGTGCGACTTGGTTTAATCGTCTGATAAGAGCTTCCTTTATAAACCCAGACGCAGAAGGAGAGAGTCGATACTGAAAGATATTTGGAAATCAACTGGTCCGTCCACAAGAGAGAAGAAGAGGAAAAAATGGTGGTGAAGGTGTACGGGCCTGATTATGCAAATCCGAAGCGAGTGCTGGTGTGCCTGATCGAGAAGGGCGTCGAGTTCGAGACCGTTCCCATCGATATCTTCAAGGACGAGAACAGATCCCCTGAATTCCTCAAGCTCCAGGCCTGTCTCTGTTCTTGAAACTCGCGTCTCTTTGGATCGAACTCGAGTTTACATTTTCTTTGTGGGTACTTAGCATTTGAGGTACTTTATCTATTTGTTTCTGATTCGGATCATGTGTGTGCGCGCCTGCAGCCCTTCGGATCGGTTCCTGTGATTCAAGATGGAGACTATACTTTATTTGGTAATGCTCTCAACTTTTGGATTTTCACATCGCACTCCGATGCTTGGACCGAAACATGTGGAAGCACGGATGGTTCTTCAGCATGCTGTCGCTAGTGTAATTTGTCGGGTTAAGGTTTGGTTTTTAAAGTCTAAGAAGCTCTGCAATGAATAGATGCCACAGGGCCCCAGTGGCCACCCTTCCAACATGGAAGGGGGAGGTGAGGGGTTCAAATCCCCACATTCCCAGGGGAATGGGGTGGGGACGCGTAAGTTTCAGGAGTGGGTTTCGACTCCCGCCCTACAAGAGCGGGCAAAAAAGTCTGAGAGTGAGTGTAGAGTAGGAATAGAGTAGGACTGATAAAAAAAAAAAAAAAGATACCATAGGAAGTTGAAAAGCCCGAGTCTGTCAACATATACAGTTGATATTAGCTGGCTCGTTTTAGCTCATGGACGTCCGGTGATTTAGCTTTGCGACTCCTTAATCGCTTGCGTGCTTTGACAACAACTTTCGAGTATTCTTTTATCCTCTCAATAAAGAATGCTGGTGTAATCAAAATGCATTAGGGGCGGAGGATTTGTGCTCGGAACTCAGCACCTTCCGGCATTTGTTAGGTTAAAGTTTAGGTTGTCGTCTTTATAATTTGAACTTTCTAGGAGTCTGATCACTCTGAATCTCTAGTCGAAACATTTGCCTAAGCAATGGATGATTTAAATCAAAGCTCCATAGCGAAATAGTCTGAATTGGGAAGGATCGGGCGTGCGTTTCAGCGATGAGATGCGAGTCTTTCGAGTATTTTCCCCATTAGTCAGGATTGCTCAGGTTTAAGGAAAAGAGGCCAGGCTCGTCAGCTGGCTATCTGGGAAGTATCCAAGGAAGAGTAAAGAGTAGCTTCGAAAACTACCGTTTCCTATGTTGGCCAAAGGCCGTCGATTATCTGTTTGAACCTGCATTTTTGTCCAATTACTTTCCTGACCGATGTCGAGGCAGAATGATCAATTCATAGTCATAAAAACGTCCCGTTTGATTCTGCACTGTTACCGTCGGTCTAGCGTTGTGAGAGTAAGACTGCTTGTAAATTCAAAATCTCAGCGCTGGTCTCTTTTAGGTTGCGTTATAGATTTACGGTCAATTTCATGCGTGGGGATAAAGATTTGTCTCTCTGTAATGGATCCTATTTTGTTCATGCAGAATCGCGGGCCATCGCAAGGTATTATGCCCAGAAATACAAGCACCAAGGGACCGACCTGCTGGGAAAGACGATAGAGGAGACGGGGCTCGTCGAGCAGTGGCTCGAAGTCGAGGCCCAGTGCTACAGCCCGCCGATCACTGACCTCATCTACAAAATTGTTGTGGACCCGATAAGGGGACTTACCCCGGATCCGAAGCTGATCAAAGAGAGCGAGGACAAGCTCTGTAAGGTGCTGGACGTCTACGAGGAGAGGCTGTCGAAGAGCAAGTACCTGGCGGGGGATTTTTTCAGCCTCGCCGACCTGAGTCACCTCCCGTTAACGCAGTACCCGATGGGAAAAATGGGGAAGGAGTACCTGATAAGGGACCGGAAGCATGTGAGTGCGTGGTGGGATGACATCTCGAGCAGGCCTTCTTGGAAGAAGGTCGTCGAGCTCTGGCCCGGTCTGTCTTAGGACCGTTTTTATTAGATCCGTCGGATGCACCCGAGTCCTTGGTCTGTGAGAAGGAGTAGTCGCTTTCCGTGGACCATCGAGTCTCCCGGTGCCTAATTAGTATGTTATCACTCGATCCCAATCGACGGATTCAGGGGATCTAATAAGCTTTGTCGAGTCTGGTTTGTGAAAGATTATGTGTCGAGTGGGATCACTCTAGTGAAATTATCCTATATAAGATATTTTCTAGTGTTCTTTCTTTCTTTGGTCTAGAATAATGTGCTCTTTGCTAGATTTGAAACATCATGTAGTGGTTGTTACATGATGTGACAATGATATGAAATGTGACAAGATAATAAAAAGTATATTACATTAGGCACATATTTACCTGAAGAATTATGATTGTCAATGTTAGGCAACTCATTTAATATCCTTGTTAGAAAAATTGTTAATTCATTGAGTTAATTGGACTTCTCTTCTAAAAAAAAAAAAGTATGCCATTTGTAAAAGATTCTAATGGATGGATATGGACATTTCTTTTCTTGAAAGCCCATATGTCAATATATTCCTTTCATTCGTCAGATAGAAATTTTGGCTCCATTTGTTTCATATAAAATGAATAATTTGCAAAATATTTTTCAAAAAGATCGTTTGTATTGCCCGAAATAATTAGTCAATACAAAATGTTTTTATTATAATGTATAAACATTTTTCGTGTATGGTGAAAATATTTTTATTCATATATTTTTGTAAACAATATAAACAATTATTTTAAAAAAATAACATTCAAATGATTTATTTTTCGTGAAATGAATGCATTCTTAAAATATATTTTACTCCGTGACCATGTAAATGGTGTAGGGGCTGCTAGAAGAAAATTTTGTACCAACACTGTTTTTTTTTTTTTTTTTTCCTACTGCTTTGGTCGCTGCTCTGGCTTTCTGCTTGCTAGCACTCAGGTGATATTTCTCAAGTCATCGGGCACCACTCCTGCCCTCATGGGTGGCAATCTTCAACTGTGGTTTTCTGGAGTTATTGAGTGCAATTACACCTAAATTTCGATTTGAGTCATAAATATCTTGCCATTATGATGACAAGTCATAGGTCGTAATAGGAATCAAATTCCTTATAAAAGTTACGGTGTTATGTGGCGATTTAGAGTTGAAAAACATCACAAAGCAATTGAAGTTGTACAGCAAGCTGTTACGCAGCATCAAGATCCCTCCTCTTGTCGAACACGACACATGACTCCGCTATTGAGTTTCCGAATCGAGCTTTCACCACCTGACTCCCTCGGAAAGTGACTAGAATGACGTTTCGTTGTCAAAGGAAAAAAAATTGGTTCCAAAATTGCACCCCTTTATAGTCTTGTTGGTTTGTGTAGCGGTGACCTTGACCCTTACAACAAGTCCACGCGGACATGACTAAAAAATTTGATCCCATATGAGACGCGTGCCACATCCTGAATTCTATGGAAATGGGGAAACGATACTGCTGCCCTTCTACTTGGAGAACGCATTCTCAAGCACAAACCTGATATTAAAATATAAGTATATCAAACTATCTCAACTCATGTCCAAAACACAACTACCAAAAGCTCCTTACCATTAGTGCTCCGTTCTTGCTTGTCGATAACTAAAGAAGTTGAAAATAAGCAACCATAACTCGATGAGAAGCGCATATCTCTTCTAAAAGATTGAGCATCTACTATGCATGTTTACAGTACCAAATCAAAACTCATCTAATTCAAATCCACAGTACTGCGTATAAACGAAATCAAACATATTTTATCTTTTCAACAAATCTTTATACATGTAAGAAATACTATTTTCATCAATAATATTAAAGCAATATCAATGGTCCACTATATTGATCAATCTCATCAATTCACATATTGATGGCCTATTCCATTGACCATTGATTAATTTCACACCACACATCAATGATCTATTTCACTGATTCATTTTATGCTTAATATTCAACCATAATCACAATCGGTGAAAGAGGACCAAGGCAATGTCTCCGCCTGTTAGCAGCTAGTGGTTTGACCCATAATAATATCCTTAAGCCTTAAAAACTCCTAACTAAGTTTGCAACAATAATAAGTATCAAACCATCATATTCTAATAATCCACAATACCAAACCCAGATCCATCCCATAATCCAAATACTTTGACGCAAACCAAAACATATATCCTTTCAAAAATCAATTTCTTCCTCAAAACTAATCCAGAATCGATATCATAAATGGTTTTCATAATATCAAACATATATCCTTTCGCAATATAATACCTTTATAAATCAAAATCACAAATCAATACATATAACTTTTATGCAATAAAGCATTTCCAAAATTATTTCACAATAATCAACTCGTAAATTGTTTCCAAAAATGCTTTCCACGCTATTTCAAATAATCAAAAGGGCAATAAATACCCGATTCAAATTTTATGTATCAAATATGCAATGAACATTATTTCTGCCATTTAATTAAATCATACTTTACACATAATATGTCTAATCCCTTTCATTTTCAAAATATGAGTTTAGAAATTCAAAAAAGGATAGTATCATTCACTTGAAAATACCCAAAATCAAAAGAGCTGACGATCTTGTAATTTTATAAATTAAATGAGAATTTACATCAAAATCAAGTAAAACACTATCTTAACTACGAATTGGCTGAAACAAGGTTAATCCCTAACAAAATTACTCCCATGCGCAACAAATCGCTCACCCATTGCGATGAATCAAAGCTAATCGCAATGTAGACCTCTGTAGAAATCTCTAAAGTTCACTTTGACTAAAAAGTTACTTCAAATCAATTCTCATAATATTTTTTTTTATAAGGAATTCCCATCATATTTGATGACTCCGTAACGCCCTAATCATGATTTCCATGTAATTCTGCATCTAACAACTCAAAAACTGAATTTGTAGTTTAAATTTCACATGATTTCGAATTTCTATCTTGATTTTGAAAACTACTCCGAATAAACAAACAAATGCCGTAAATTCTTATCATAAAAATGAAGTTAATCCAACTTGACGATAATTCCAAGGTGTGTGCGCTAGGTCTTCCTCTTTACTTTTTCCCTCTCGTCTTCCTTTTCTATCGCGTTTCCTTTTCCTTTCTCTCTCGGTGCGGGCTGTCCCATTATTACTCTTCTTTTTTCCTTTCTTTAAATATGAAAAAGCCCACTTTTGACCAAATATAACAAAGAAAGACCAAATATTACGATTTGTCTTTTACGATGGCGTGCCTCTGAGCATCAGCTGGATCAATATTCGTTTTAAGGTTTCTCCGCATTCCTCGGCTGGATTCAATCCAAGACAGTAATTTTCAGGACTCTCCCTAATCAGTGGGCAGCCAGGAAGTCAACCAAAGCAGCGTACTTGACCAGCATTGCAGGGTGAAATTATCACGGTTTACTTTTGCAATTAGGTTTGACGAATCAAATACGAAAAAGTTTCGGAGGAGAGAGAGTCACTTAAATGATCCTTCCAGAAAACACCTTCCTTCTAACACTCGAACCGATAGTCTTTCCCATTGCAGTATTTTGTCTGAGAAATGATGCTTTTTGCTCTTCTAATTCCGTTGTCGCATGGAAAATGTTATGAGGTTTCTTATATTCTCACGCGCGATGATTGATTTGGGTGAATAGTGGCGTCGAACATATAATAGTCGATTACCCCTTTCTTCCTCGTTCTCCTGTGGAGGTTAGGTGATCAATAGTTTACTCAATTGCAGGTGCATAAGAAGTCAACAAAGAAAATCATTTTGTAAACGATGCAAGGACAGCTCAAGTGTGCAATTTCGATTGGCCACATCTTCCTACTCCCTTGAATAATTTAGATTGAAAAGAAGACCGATTATTAGAATCTATGGCTTGCGGACATAGGCCAATTTGACCCCTCACCTACTACCCTATTCGAGCAAATTGGTAATTGCCTTTCCAGAAGCAGGTGGGCCATGTGAAAAAAATGAGCAGTGTTTTTCGTCATTTCTGGTGACGATTATTGAAAACTTTCGGCCGAAAATAATCAAAGGTGTAGAGCATAGGTGCGACACCAATTTAGTGCAAAAGAAATCGACAAAAGACAGATCTTTCAAGATTACAAATGTCCCATGGAGCATGATGGATTCAATAATTTTAGGTGTCTTTGTTCATTTGGATTTCTAGTTAAGATATGATTGAATAGAATATGATATGGTAAGATATAAAATTAACAAAATCTTATTTATTATGTGGTGAATTGTCATAATAAAACCGAATATTTTCATATCCTATCATGTCTAATATTTGGTATGAATAGTATATCAATATAAATGAACATGAAAATGTACAAAGGGAGATATTAAGAATATCTTACATTAATTGCTAAAGAAACCATAAGTAGACAGAGATAAAATCCATAAATAAATGCATAATTATTGGATGATCCAAATCTTAAATAACAAATGAGCTCATTGCAACATTTCAAAGTCACGAGTTTGATTTTGACGACAAACGTAAATGAGCTATGACAACATTGATAGGTGGATTAGTCAACGCGTGTCAAATCTACTAAGAGAAAGAAAACATGACCATTTACCTTTGTGAATTTGAATTAGTGTTTCAATTCTCTCACCTACTTCAATTTTATTTACTTATTTTTATATTATTTTCACTCTCTTTTTTTGTTTCTTTTTTCTTTTTTATTCCTTTCCATCATTTCTTAATAAATTAACCATACCAATATACCTAAAATATGTGATAGATATAAATTCTAAGTATGTATACATAGAAAATAAATTCAGATATATAAATAAAAATAAAATGAAAATCGTTGTTATTTTGAATTTCCCTTTTAATATTAGAACTCATATATTGTTTATATTTAATTATTTAAATTTGAAGAAATTTGTTATTAGACAAAAATGATTTTTATATCATAAATATAAAAAATTCTATCTATATTTATTTCATCTCTTTTATGGGATATTTTTAATCTAGGGCAATAAACCCCTTGATAGCCAAAGGAGGCCCTACTTGCCATCCCAACTTTACCCAGATAGCATACACAGCCGAAAGAGTCGCAGTATTTCCACATAAGTTGAACTTACAGAGGGATTAAATCGTGGAAGCAAATGCAAGATGCGAAACTTCATAATGATGGGGACCAATTACCTAACCTTGGATTAATTGTGGGTTGGTGCATCATTGACCTGTGCACCTTCTTCTGCTGCTCTAACAAAGAGACCTCTTTATAACTTTCCGGAGACACAGCGGAGAGAGTCGCTGACTAGGTCCGTCAAGAAGGAAGAAAGAAGCACAGAGAGAGAGAGAGAGGAGAGAGAGAGAGAGAGTGACGATGGTGGTGAAGGTGTACGGACCTGACTACGCGTCGCCGAAGCGGGCGCTGGTGTGCCTGATCGAGAAGGGCGTCGAGTTCGAGACCGTCGGCGTTGACCTCCTCAAAGGCGAGCACAAAGCCCCCGAGTACCTCAAGCTCCAGGTCTGTCCCGGTCGTTCTTGAAACTCCAACTTCGCTTTCGGTCAAACTCTTGATCGCTTGACTTTTCATTGTGTCTCCTTTCGTGGGTAGTCTTGTCTGATTGACGCTGATTCGGATCTCGTGTGTGCGCGCGTCTGTGTAGCCCTTCGGATCGCTTCCTGTGGTTCAAGATGGCGACTACACTCTGTTCGGTAATGCTATCGACTCTTGGCTTCTTGCATCGTTCTTTTCTTTCTATTGCTGTTTTCTTGTGGTCTTGAGATCAGAGCACGGGGACATACGGATGGTTCTTTAGCACGCAGATGTTCCTAATTTACTAGGGCTGTTTGCGTTGTAATCGGCCAGTGAAGCGTCGCAATAGTCTAAAGAGTTCTACAATGAGTGGATATCAGAGGAAGTTGAAAAGATTGAGTCCACTGGCATGTTCACTTGATATCAGCCACTCGTTTTAGGTTACAAACATCCACCGTCAATCTCAAGTCTAATCATTTGCCTCAGGAACAGATGATTTGAATCCAAAGCTCTTAAGGCCAGGCTCGTAGTCTCCATATCTGTTCTGGAGTTGTTCATGATCTGTCTCTTTTCGTATGTCGACCAAAGGCCGCTGATTTTCCATTTGGACCTGCATTTTCATCCGGTCATGTTCTTGATTGGAGTTTAAGCAGAATGATCAGTGCATAGACATTGAAATGTCCTGCTGCATCTACACTTATACCGTGGGTCTAGTGTCATGAGAGTAAGACTGCTGGAAAATTCAAAAGCACAGCGCATGCCTTTTTTAGGTTTCATTCTGGTTATTTGTTGCTTTTCATATGTGGGGATAAAGATTTGTCTGTCTACTCTCTGTGATATATCCTGTCTAATTCATACAGAATCGCGGGCCATCATAAGGTATTATGCCGAGAAATACAAGGACCAAGGGACTGAACTGCTGGGGAAGACAATCGAGGAGAGGGGGCTCGTTGAGCAGTGGCTTGAAGTCGAGGCCCACAACTTCCATCCGCCAATCTACGACCTTGTCCTCAAAATTGTTTTTGGCCCTTTTATTGGGCTTACCCCGGATCCGAAGCAGCTCAAAGAGAGCGAGGACAAGCTCTGTCAGGTTCTGGATATCTACGAGGAGAGGCTGTCAAAGAGCAAGTACCTGGCAGGGGATTTCTTCAGCCTTGCCGACCTGAGCCACCTTCCATTCACCCAGTACTTGGTGGGCAAGATGGGGAAGGAGTACCTGATAAGGGACCGAAAGCATGTGAGCGGTTGGTGGGATGATATCTCGAGCAGGCCTTCTTGGAAGAAGGTCCTTGAGCTCTGGCCCGGTCTGTATTAGGACTGTTTTATCAGTTATGCCGAGTGCACCCGAGTCCTTGGTCTATGCGAAGGATAGCGAGTCTTTCTGTGCCTACTAAGTATGTTTCTTCTACTCGATCTGGGTGATCAAATAAGCTTTGTTGAGTCTGGTTTGACCGATCCTGTCGTGGACCTCCTTCTTGTTGTTTTATTCATGACAGTGTTGTGTGTTGTCGGGCTATGTACGCAGCTGATTAGTACTATGCGAGCGACTTTGGTGAAATTAAAAATTAATCACCTACTTATCAACTTTTGAGGATCTTTTACAACTTGAAAGGAGCAACTTCATAGACTTTCATTTATATGTCCAGTACTCACTGGATTGGTGTTAGATGAGCTGTTAAGACTCATTCTAAGAGATAATGAACTCTTTTATAAACATGGATACCGACCGCATCAAGTTTTATATATCAGATGTGGGCGCGTCTTGTTGGCATGAAGAAGACGGAGGTTTGTGTCACGGGCCGATCGATCAACTCTCGATCAACTCTCGATTCACCCGTGCGGCCTTAAGGTTTTACCCCTAAGTAGCCTTTCAACACTCGACTCACAAGAGACTTTGTAGAGAGAGAAACTTCTTAGAGAGAGAAGCTCTGGTTTTCATATAACTTGTGAATGAATATACAATGAGGGAGGACACCCCTTTATATACAAGTATAAGGCAAACCCTATCCGTAGATCTCCCTTAGATCTGACGGTGGAGATTGCACCTCCCCATCTACCAACTACCGGCATTTATTGCCAACTACCAGCTACTCGCATTTATATCATATGCGTACAGATACGGTATCACCCGCCCCTAGGAGAATACTGTACATCTC
This sequence comes from Eucalyptus virginea, assembly GCA_014182375.1. NCBI lineage: Eukaryota > Viridiplantae > Streptophyta > Magnoliopsida > Myrtales > Myrtaceae > Eucalyptus > Eucalyptus virginea. The sequence goes on along the minus strand of CM024524.1, from coordinate 13,398,555 downwards.
GAGAACATAGATCGAGGATCATCACGTGTCACGCCCGTGCCATGGAAACCTCTTGGACATGCTAACTTTCGGGCAGTGACATTCTCCCCCACCTAATCAGGCGACGCCCTCATCGCGTCTTCGGCATGGAAATCTTCGATATCTTTCTTGAATTGCCAAAGACTCTCCTCGGGCTCCTAACTGGCTTCGCTCTCCGGAAGACCTTTCCATCGGATCAGATACTCGCGCTTGGTTGCGCAATACCTCTTCCATATGACTCGATCCGCCAAGATGCTCTCAACTTCTCGATCACACGAGGTCTTTGCCCCGAGCAGCGGTCGTTGTGACTCCCCTCGATCCGGGTCCTCCTCATCAATTTGAAAATGTTTGAGCATACTTACGTGGAACACCGGATGTACCTTGAGCTTTGGTGGTAGTTCCAGCTTGAATGCGACCTTTCCAACCCGTTGTAACACTCGAAATGGCCCCTCGTAGCGACGGATCAACCCTTTGTGCACGTCCTTGTATCGAAGAACCACGTGCAGCTTGGCCAGCACTTGGTCTCCAACTTGGAACTCCACGTGCCGTCGCTTCTTGTCCGCCCATTTCTTCATGCGCTTGGAGGCTTTGTGTAGACACGCCCGGGCCAAGTCTGCCTCTTCTTGCATGTTCTTGGCGAACTTGTACGCGGGCGGACTACTCCCCCGGTAACCCGAAGCAATTGTGCTCGGGGTGTTCGGTTGCTGCCCAGTTGCAACTTCGAATGGACTCTGGCCGGTCGACTCACTCCGCTGCAAGTTGTAGGAGAACTGGGCTACGTCGACCAGCTTTGCCCAATTCACTTGCGTCGTGCTCACATAGTGCCGGAGGTAGATCTCCAAGAGTGCATTGACCCGCTCCGTCTGACCGTCGGTTTGGGGATGCAAACTCGTTGACATGTTCAACTCCGACCCCAGCAGCTTGAACAACTCCGACCAAAAACGTCCCGTGAAGCGGGGATCCCGATCACTCACGATCGTTCGTGGCACCCCCTAGTACTTCACCACATGCTTCATAAACAGCTTGGCCGCCTCCTCGGTCGGGCAATCCTTTGTCTCAGGCACAAATGTTGCATACTTTGAGAACCGGTCAACCACCACCATCAGAGTCCGGCACCCTTTGGACTTTGGCAGGTTGACGATGAAGTCCATGGAAATGCTTTTCCATGGACGAGTTGGGACGGGAAGGGGCTCCAGCAACCCCGGCGACGATCGTTGCTCAAGCTTGTCTTGTTGGCACACCAAGCAAGTCTTCACATACGCCTCCACGTTGTCGCGCATTTGTGGCCAATAATATCGATCTTCGACGAGGGCCAACGTGCGGTGGATCCTTGGATGACCCGCCCACTTCGAGTCGTGGCACTCGTGCAAGATTTCTTTCCTCAGCTTCCCATGAAAGGGCACGTAAAGTCGCCTTCCCTTGGTGTAGAGGAGCTCGTCCTCACACAAAAATTGTCGAGTCTTACCTTCCTTGGCATACCCGACGAGAGCTTGGGCTCTTGGATCATGCTCCAGCCCTTCTTTGATGCAGTCGACCTAAGGATAGCTTGGTCGACTCACCGTGTGGCTCATCAGCTCCTTCTTTCGACTCAACGCGTCTGCCACGGAGTTGGCTTTCCCCCGCTTGTACTCCAGTGCGTAGTCGAACTCTGCCAGAAAATCCTGCCATTGAGCTTGCTTCGGACTCAACTTCTTTTGGGTCTGGAAGTAACTCGTGGCCACGTTGTCCGTCTTCACGACGAACTTTGATCCCAGGAGATAGTGTCTCCACGTCCAGAGGCAATGGACCACTGCGGTCATCTCCTTCTCTTGAACGGTATACCGTCGCTCGGTATCGTTCAGCTTTCGAGACTCGAACGCCATCGGATGGCCATCTTGCATAAGAACACCTCCTATGGCGTAATCCGATGCGTCAGTCTCCACCTCATATGGCTTGGTGTGGTTGGGCAACACCAACACCGGCTCCTCGGTCATGGCAGTATTCAATCGGTCGAAGGCTCTTTGGCATCGATCCGTCCACTCCCACGCCTTCTCCTTCTTTAGTAGGTCCGTGAGTGGCACAGTGATGCTCGAGTAACTCCGCACGAATCGTCGGTAGTAGTTGGTGAGGCCCAAGAACAACCTCAACGCAGGTACCTTCGTCGGCGGCTCCCATTCAACGATCGATTGAATCTTCGCCTTGTCCATCCGCACACGTCCACCCCCAACGATGTGCCCCAAGAACGGAACTTCTTCTTGGACGAAGGCACACTTCTCGCGCTTGACGTACAGCTCGTTCTCGCGCAAGACTTGGAAGACTTGCCTTAGGTGTTCGACATGCTCTCCCAATAGTCGGCTATAAATCACTATATCGTCTAGGTAAACCACAACAAACCTATCTAGGAAAGGGTGGAGTACCTTGTTCATCATTGTGCAGAAAGTAGCCGGAGCATTGGTCAGGCCGAACGGCATTACGAGGAACTCGTAGGATCCGTACCGCGTCACGCAGGCTGTCTTCGGCTCGTCTCCTTCAGCGATCCGAACTTGGTAGTAGCCCGATCGGAGATCCAGCTTGGTGAACCACTAAGCTCCCCCAAGTTGATCAAAGAGATCCGCAATGAGCGGGATCGGGTACTTGTTCTTCACAGTTAGTTTGTTCAGCGCCCGGTAGTCGATGCACATTCGGAGTGACCCATCGTGCTTCTTTTGGAATAGGACTGGCGCACCGAACGGGGCTTTTGACAGCCGTATATAGCCCGCATCGAGCAGCTCCTTGAGTTGCCTCCTTAATTCTTCCAACTCGGGTGGCGCCATACGGTAAGGCGCCATGGCAAGCGGTCGAGCTTCAGGCACTAGCTCAATCCGGTGATCCACCTCCCTCTTGGGTGGCAGCTTCTTCGGCAGCTCCGAAGGCATGACATCCTTGAACGAGTCGAGGACTTGGGTTGCTTCCGTCGGGACTTCCTTCCCTTCACCCTTGTCGTCCTCGATCTTCAAGGTCGCCAGGAAGGTCACCTCACCCTTCCTTGCTCCTTTGGTGAGTCGTATGGCCGAAATCATCTTTCGATCACGCTCCGACTCACGATGGACCGGAATCACGCATTGGCTATTCTTGTCCAACACGCATATACATTCCGCAAAGGGAACTACAACAGCATAGATCCTATCTAGGAATTTAATTCCAATGACAATATCGTAGTCGTCAAGTGGAATTACCTCTAGAGTTTCCTTGTCTCTCCATGACCCGAGTTGTAGCTCCACGTCCCTTGCAACCCCGATCACAGGGACTTCTTTTGAGTTCACGGTCTTGAGCCAACAGGCTCCCTTCTCAACTCGTAGGTTAAGTTTCTTCGCGGCTTCCTCCGAGATGAAGATATTGGATGCTCCCGTGTCCACGAGTGCACTCATCGTGGTCACTCCGATCTTCACGTCCGCGAACATCAAGCCCTTAGGCTCCTTCGCCTTCTTGGCCTTGATTGTGCTAAGGAGTCGCAGCGATCCCAACCGTGCTTCCTCCCTAGGCTCGTCCTCTTTGCAAAGAGTGGCCAGCTTGGCCTTGTTCGGGCAATCCCGTGCCATGTGTGGACCGTCGCAAAAGAAATAGCTATACGAGCGTACCTTTCTTTGCCCACCTCCATTTTGTCCAGCATTAGCCCGGTGAGGATGAGGACCATTCAGCGGTCTAGCTCCAGTCAGGCGATTGTTGAATCTCCCCCGATCTCCCCCACCAGTGCCTTTGTCCCTTGGACGGGTGTCCGGTCGGGATGTGGAAGGCGACGCCTTGTACTCCACAAGCGACTCCGCCACGGTCATGGCCGTAGTGAGATCTCCCACGTTGTACCGCTTTAACTCTTGCTTTGTCCATGGCTTGAGACCACCCATGAACTGGTGAAACGCTTCGACTTCATTCATCAAGGGGATTTGGAGTAGCAACTCCGAGAATCGCTTGATGTAGTCACGTACATCGCCCTTCTGCTCGAGACGCTTCAGCTCGTCACGAGCTTCCTCCTCCGCATAAGCGGGAAAGTAGTTCCGTCGGAACTCTTCGACGAACCCTACCCAGGTCGCGATAGGATTCCCGCACCTATCATCCGACCGACAACGCCACCACAACAAAGCACTATCCGCTAAGTACATAGATGCAGTGTTTACCCGTGTTTGGTCGTCGTTGATTCCCATGGCCTGGAAGTACCGCTCCATGTACCATAGAAAGTTGTCCACGTCCTTGGCCACCCGCGAGCCTCGGAACTCCTTCGGCTTCGGCGTGTCCACTCGTGGACCTTGCACCATGATCACACCGTTTACGCGTGCAGCTTGTGCTTCAGCAAGCTTACCCATAAGCTTCGCTATCTCCGCGGGCATGGCCGCCATTGTGGCCTCCAAGGGTTCGTACCGTTGTGCGAGTTCCTCCTGTAGGGTCCCTAACAACTCGTGGCGAAGTTCGCCCATGCCGGTCTTGAGCTCTTGCACATCTGCAACCAGCTCCTCCCTTCCGGCGTCAACTCCGTCCACGGTCTGGGTCAGGTCATCGATCGATCCTTGGACATCGGAGACGAACAACTCTAGCTTCGCCATTCGTTGTGCAAGATCCCCCGTCGGCTCCTTCGAACCCCCACGGGTCTTCTTCCCCTTGGCACCGCCCTTCTCGGCGTTCCGCCCACGATCAACGCAGTCGCCACCCAGGACCAACGCCTCATCAAATAGTGGATCAGCCATTGTACTTGCACTTGGATCGCAAATCAGCTCTAATACCACTTGTCACGGGCCGATCGATCAACTCTCGATCAACTCTCGATTCACCCGTGCGGCCTTAAGGTTTTACCCCTAAGCAGCCTTTCAACACTCAACTCACAAGAGACTTTGTAGAGAGAGAAACTTCTTAGAGAGAGAAGCTCTGATTTTCATATAACTTGTGAATGAATATACAATGAGGGAGGACACCCTTTATATACAAGTATAAGGCAAACCTTATCCGTAGATCTCCCTTAGATCCGACGGTGGAGATTGCACCTCCCCATCTACCAACTACCAGCATTTATTACCAACTACCAGCTACTCGCATTTATATCGTATGCGTACAAATACGGTATCACCCGCCCCTAGGAGAATACTGTACATCTCGAGAACATAGATCGAGGGTCATCACGTGTCACGCTCGTGCCATGGAAACCTCTTGGACATGCTAACTTTCGGGCCGTGACATTTGCCTACTCTTTTGCATCAGAAGAAAAGCCAAAACTGCTGCAGAAAACAAAGTAGCATCACACAATGAGTTCATCCCCAAAAAGATTAGCTGAAGCATACGAGAAAAGTTCGTATTGTCTCATGAATATCAACACTTGAACATTCTTCCTAAACTTTAAAGAAATTGCGGAAAAAGACCGATTAGTACCCTAATACCCAATTCGAGCAAATTTGTAATTGCTTTTCTAGAAGCAAGCAGGCAATCGGGCAATATCAACATGGACGAGCAAAATGCTTTTGCCGTTTCTACTGAGGATTGTTGGAAATTTTTCGGCCAAAACAAGTAACGTAAATTGACTGTTGAGCATAGGTTCGACATTCATCTAGTGAAGTCAATGTAAATTGACTGTTGAGCATAGGTTCGACATTCATCCAGTGAAGAAAAAATTGACGAAAGATAGGCCTTTTAAATTTCAAATGGTCCACAAAAGAATTATAATTAGAAATATGTAAATTATGCGAGCATAATGAAATTCAACGATTCTACTGTCCAATTATATCCAACATTATGCATGCTGCAAGAGTATATAATATGTCAAAGATGGGCCGGAGAAAATGCTGCAAAGTGATTCCAGGCCCAAGATATGTTCGATGCTTGTAGGTATGGTGGTAAAACTGTTTTCGGTTAGGTCTAAAGACCTCAAGGAGGGTAAGCAGTCAATATCATTGGGAATTTCTCCTTCCAAAACTCTACAGCCACTGAGATCCAACTCTATCAAAGAGGATAGCCCTGAAAATGAAGGCAACCTCGAACTTCTAGAGTTCAGAGCTCTTCTCAGCATTTGGTCAGTGTCCTCCAACAATTTTGTGGCCTCTTTTTACTAACATGAAATCGTAATCTTTTTAGATTTTGTAAGAACACCAAGCTGGATGGGAGGCGTGTCATGGTACTTTCAATAATATCAAGCTCCTCTAAGCACTCTAAGCCCCCGATGCTATCAGGCAATTCTTCAAGATTTGAACATCCACATAGATTAAGAACTCTGAGAGATTTTAGATTACCTAGACTATTTGGAAGTCCCGTGAGGTTTTCACAATCACCTAAGTCAGATAATGCTTTGCAACCTTTGAGAATTAGCCTCTCTAGATTTGGGACATATATGAAGTTTGGAGTCTCCATGAATAATTTGGAACCATTGAGGTTAACATGCATTAGTACTAATTCCAACCTTTTCCCCTCTCCAGATGCTGCAAAGGAGGCTATCCTGCATATGGAGTTCGACAAGATTCTTTGGAAGAAAACTTGGTGGAAATGATTTAAGACTACAGTTGTCCCATCTTAGTAGGCGTAGTTCATTTGAAAGGTGCTTGAACCCAGAAGAGAGGCGGATGGCTCGGATAGCAAGCAATCTTAATTTAGTCATGTTGGTGAAGGACTCTTCACTCAAGGGCATTGTTCTATGGTCCTCAGATTGCAAGACTATGGCTTTGACTTTTCCAGTTCCCTGATAAACAACTCATATAGTGTCAATACATGACTAACAAGTTCTTTTTGAACTCTATCAAATAGGCATGCTTGCAAATTAATTTTGCAGATACTCACCAAGTTTTTTGATAGAATATGGCATACATCCTCAAAAAGCCAAACTCGACTTCATTCTCCTAGCTCTTCAAGAGACTCTCGACGAACAATTTGCCAAGCCATCTCTTGTATCAGATCATGCATCCACAGTTTGTTGCCCACGATTTGGATAAGAGCTCTATTGACAAGGACTTCAATTCCAATATCTACGTACAAACCGCAATTGTCCAAAACTTCTGTAATGTAAGGTTTCTCCTTTCCCTTGAAAAAACATACAATATCTAGGAAAATCTCCTTCTCTTTCTGCTGTAGTCCATCATAACTTAACTTAAGCAGGTAAAATTTTTTCCCTTCTGGACATTCCTTGAATTTGGCTAGTGCACTCTTCCATTGCTTCAAGCTCCTATAAGCCAAAAAGGAACCTAAGACATCAAGGACTAGAGGAAGACCACCAGTATATTCAATAACTTGCTTTGTGAGCTCCTTGAACTCTACTGGAGGATGGTCACTTCTAAAAGCTTTTGAACAAAATAGTTGGCAAGCCTCATAAAAGGATAGTCCCTCCACCCAATTTATGGAATTTACATCATATTGGAGAAGCAAATGTTCATCTCTGGTTGTTATAATGATCCTACTCCCATGTCCAAACCATTCAAGACCTCTTGCTAGTTTTTCCAGCTGCTCCTTTTCGTCCACGTCATCAAGTCAAGAACTTTTTTATGTCACAGTTGTTCTCTTATCATGTTCGCTCCTCTATGATCATCCCTGATTGTTAAATTTTCCACTTGGAGAATATCACTGAGAAACTGGTTTTGTTGATATATCAGACCATTCTTTTTTGAAATTTCTCTGACATCAGCAAGAAAGCAACATCCATCATCAAATCGGCCACGGATTTTGTCAAAAACTGCTCGTGCAACAGTTGTTTTGCCTATGCCACCCATTCCCCATATGCCAATACTGTGTACATCACTCTCGTCCAAGCATAAATATTCAACTACATTTGCAACCTGGGAATGCATTACCATAAGATTGCCTACTGAAAGTGCTAGTATGAACATCTAGAGGGGGGTGAATAGGTGTCAAGAATTTTTTTCGCAAAAAGTAATAAAAATATTTTGTTTTTGAAACCGAGTCTAAAGAACAACACACTTTGAGCGAGTTCAGACTTTAGCAATTACATAGAATTACGAACAAAATAAAGGAGTTCAGGGAAGAGAATAAGAACACAGAATTTATAGTGGTTCGGTTTAGATCAAACTTACATTCACTCTCTCATGCCGATAGCTTTCTGGCTAGATTCCATTATGTGATCAACAATAGATTACAACTTTGAGTGCAAATACTTAGTGGTAGATCACATTATTTCACTAAATCACTTTTTTGGTATTTCTCTTAAGCTCACCAAAGACAAGTGTATGATTGAATGTCGCTCAGACTTTGGAATGATAAATTCTACGCTCCGTCTTTTACTTGCTCATCGGTCCTTGATCTCCTTAAATATTCCTCCACTTCCAAACTAGCCATTGGACAGTATCTAGAGGATCGTCTTCCAATCTACCCATTGGACATATCTTTATCTAGAAGATTTAGTAGCCATTGAGTGATAGAAGTAAAATCTCAAATTGATTTTGATCATCCATACAAGCAAAATCTTGGTTTCCATAAGTAGAGTTTCTTCGTATAGATTCAATTGTCAATAAATTAGATTGAGTCAATCAAATCTATTTTGATGTAGAATTCAAACCAGATCACTAGTCGTTATATGTTTGAGGCTTGTGTCACATTCTATCAAGTTATCTCATTCTGAATATGCTTCGTTCTGAATCTGCTACGGTCTGAACTTGTGTCTCGTTCTAGATGTAAAGTTTGAGAATATTCTATATGAAGTAGAGTTTGAATATCTTCAGTTTGAAGTAGAGTCTAAGATAGACTTTACAATCTAGACGTAAGTTTGAACATATTCTACTTCTGAACAGATTTAGACTTAAGGTCTGGACACAATCTAAATAAGTTTAGCTTTAGCATAAAATCTATCTTCTAGTTCTTCCAAGTATAGACTTTGACAATATCCTTTATACGTTCTATTATTTGCATAGTCTGTTACTCAACCATTAAACACGTTAGTAACCTTTGATTTATTTTGTCATCTTCAAAACATCATAAGGGATTTCCCTAACACCTACAACATAGGACAGCTGAGGACCTAGTTTATCTTTGATTTCTCCAATGATTTGCCGAATGAACTGTGTCTCATATCTACAATGAAGAAATCCAGATGATTGGTTCCCTAGATAGCATTAAGGCAGTGTAGTTTTGGAGGAGTTAATCATATATTTTGGTTTAGATGAACTAACATAATATAGAGTATGATAGTCATGACATTCATGGCACACTAAACTTAAAGAAAACAAATAATTTCAAGTTAGTGGAAGAGTGGCCTACCCATCTTTCAATTCTCTTCCGGCGAGACTAGCTACTTTACTTAGTGCATCCTTCCACCTCTTTATATCTCCCCCGTCGCCAGTATAAGTTTCCTCACATAAATGATCCTTCCTAAAAACCCCTCCCTTCTAACACTTGAACCGATAGTCTTTCCCATAGCATTATTTCGTCCGAGCAATGATGCTTTTTGCTCTCCTAATTTCGTTGTCGCATGGAAAATGTTATGAGGTTTCTTATATTCCCATGCGCGATGATTGATTTGGGTGAATAATGGCGTCGAACATATAATAGTCAATTACCCCTTTCTTCCTCGTTCTCCTATGGAGGTTAGGTGATCAATAGTTTACTCAATTGTAGGTGCAAAGGAAGTCGACAAAGAAAACCATTTTGTAAATGATGCAAGGAAAGCTCAAGTGTGCATTTTTGATTGGCCAAATCTTCCTACTCCCTTGAATAATTTAGATTAAAAAGAAGACCGATTATTAAATCTATGGCTTGCTGATGTTGGAGAAATCTTCTTGAAGTGTTTTGAAGCTGACAAAACGTTTCCATCAGTCTAGTCTGAAGGTTTGCAGACTCTGCTATTTAAAGTCTGAAGACCTCCGGAGAGCCAGACTCAAGACTTAAAGTCTATCCTCATTGATCTCTAATCCGTTGAAGAAAGGCTATCCAGAACCTGGATGTTTCATTAAGGATATGACCTTATCGATCAAGAAGATCTCTTGGCTGGATATGACATAAAGGAATCCTTTGATTGATCAAGATTGATTCGAAGATTAAGGATCCGATGATTGGCAAAATATTCTTGGAAGGTTCTACTTATGGAAACCGAGATCCTAATTGTATGGGCGAACAGGATTGATGGGCTATCGACATGTTCCTTTAATAGCTCGAATGATCTTCCTAATTGATTCCGTCCAACGGGTAGATTGGAGGAATTCCTTTGGTAAGTGCCAACGGGTATGATGGCATGAAGGAGTATATAAGGAAGACGTTCTAAGTTGTTCGAGGTGTGCACGATAGAAGAATTCCAAAGTCTGAAGCTCCTTGTTGTTTAGTCAATTCCTTTGAGCGAAATCTTGTACGCAAAAGAGAATCTATATTTGTGAGAAACCTTGAGGAAGTGTGGTAGAACATCTACACTTTGTGGAATCAAGGAAAAGCTGTCTTTGTAACTTCCCTTTTGTTCATAGTGAAATCCAGCCGGGTGGGCTGTCGGTGCGGAAGAGTGGACGTAGGCTTGGAATAAGCCGAACCACTATAAACCTTGTGTTCAATTTTCTCTTCCCTACTCTTTACTTTACTTTGATCGTACTTCATTTTGTTAATCAAAAGAGAACTCCCTTTCTATCGTTTGCCTAGAATCACTTCCATATCTCGAAAAATTATTTGTGCACCTATTCACCCCCTCTAGGTGCTTATACTAGCTATCTCAATTGGTATCACAGCTCGTGTACTCACTTTGTTTGAAGTGTTTTACTTTAGAGTTAAAGATCTATGGCTAGTATGTTGGCTCCAGGGCTGGTAGAAGGGCAAAGCAATACCAGACCGCCTTACTTTGATGGAAATGACTACAACATATGGAAAAACAAGATGAAGGCGTTCCTAAGATCAAAGGATCCTATGGAATGGGACGTTGTAGAAAAAGGAATCATTCCTAAAGCTGCACCTGTCTCAGAAAGAGGAAAAGATACTGTTGAGTCTAGCGAAATGACTCAGGAAGAGATAATCAAGAGACAAGCTCTTGATGCAAAAGCAATTTATTCTTTATATTGTGCTTTATCACCTATTGAATATAACAGAATATCTTCTTGTGATACAGCCAAAGAAGTCTGGGATAGATTACACATTACTTATGAAGGAACCGATCGAGTGAAAGAGACTAGAATCAACATTCTCCTTGGTCAATACGAAGCTTTCAGAATGAAATCGGGAGAATCTATAACCGACATGTTTAGTCGTTTTACGAAATCGTGAATGGTCTTGAAAATCAAGGTCAACCAATTTCTGATCCCATGAAAGTAAACAAGCTACTGCATGGACTCTCCAAGGATTGGAATCACATAAAGACCTCAATCAGAGAGACCCAAAGAATCATGCCACTGTCTGTTGATGAGTTGGTTGGGACTCTTCAGTCTTATGAAGTAGAACGAATCAATGAAGACGAAGATCCTAAAGGTAAGAAATCCATTGCATTAAAATCTAATGATGATTCTGATGTAACAGATTCTCGAAGACGATATGGATGATGAGGAGCTTGCTCTCATGATAAGAAGATTCAAAAGCTAAACGAAAAGGAAGAAGATTCAATTCAAAGAAACAAAGTTTTCAAAAGCAACAGACCAAGTCTGCTGAAGATGATGAATCAAACAAAGATGTAGTCTGCTTTGAATGTAAGAAAAATGGACACATCAGACCCAACTGTCCTCTTCTGAGGAAGAAGAAAGGAAAAACTGAAAAGTATCGAAAGGCTCTCAAAGCAGAAACCTGGAGTGATACAAAGTGCGAAGATAGTGATGATGATTATGCCAACATATGTCTAATGGCACAATCGGATTCGAATCAAACTCCGAGACAGATTGATTCGAAAGTGAATTCGAGGTAAGTAACTTCAAAATTCCTATTAAAGTTTCAAAATACATTGATGAACTGTGTTTTATTCTTAAGACTTCTCTTAAAAGAATTTCCGAACTCAAAAAGGAAAATTCTGCTCTAAAACAACAAGAAAATGTTTTGGAAGAAAAAGTGATGCTTAGACAAGAATGTTTCTTCTCTTAAAGAAAGTGAAGATAATCTTTTAAAAGAAAATGCATTCTTGAAAAATGATATCTCAAATATTTCCAAAAGATTTTCTTTAGGATATGAAAACTGGAAAAAATACTTTTTGTTCAAAGACCTTATTTCAATAAATCTGGTTTGGGAATGATCTGAAACCATTCCTTTAATTGATTTTCCTAAAGTGAAAGAAAGAATCAAACAAAGACCCACAAGAGATGCTTACAAAAATCATTTTAAAAGGACCTTTGTAAAACCAAAAGTAGGTCGCAATGCTCTCGGATGTTCAAAGTGCAATAGTGCAGATCATTTTGAAAAAGAATGTCCTATGGTTTGGAAACCTGTCAATAAAGTTTGGGCAAAAACCACATATCATACTAACTCAAATGGACCCAAGAAAATATGGGTACCAAAGAAAGTTTGAGTCTCTTTTTAAATGCGAGTCACTATCAAGAAAAAGGTAAAATGGTATCTGGATAGTGGATGCTCAAGACATATGACAGGAGATTCAAATTGCTTCATAAAGCTTGTTCAAGTGAATGGTGGAAAAGTCTCTTTTGGAGGAAACAGCAAAGGAAAAATTGTGGGATTTGGAACTGTAAAGATTGGAAACCTCACAATAAGCAATGTTTCTTTAGTTGAAGGGCTCAACCACAATCTGCTTAGCGTCAGTCAGCTATGTGATGCCGGTTTCATAATTTACTTTCAAAAGGGTATTTGTTCAAGAACCAGTAAAGACTCTACTCAGTCATTTATGGGTCGAAGACATGGAAATATCTACCTCTTGGACGTGAAACCAGATGAATCACAATGTCTAATCTCAATCCAAGACGAAGCGAGCTTATGGCACAAAAAGCTTGGGCATATTAACATGAAGTAGATAGCCAAAATCTCAGCAAAGAAACTTGTTCGTGGTCTACCCAATTTATCATACCAAAAGACTGATCTATGTACACCATGTATATTGGGAAAACAGGTAAGAAATTCCTTTAAACCAATAAATCAAGTTTCCACTAACCGTGTATTGCAGCTCTTGCATATGGATCTCTTTGGACCAACAAGAACACAGAGCATTGGAGGTAAGAAATATTGCCTAGTAATTGTGGATGACTACTCACGATTTACTTGGGTATATTTCTTGGCAAGTAAGTCTGAAACTTTCTCTTACTTTGAAAAATTTGCTAAGAAGGTTCAAAATGAAAAGGGGTATGTTATTTCAAGTATAAAAACAGACCATGGAGGTGAATTTGAAAATCAAGATTTTACAAAATTTTGTGATGAATCTGGTTTTCAGCATTTGTTCTCGTCTCCATATACTCCAAAGCAGAACGGAGTCGTGGAAAGGAAGAATAGATCTCTTCAAGAAATGGCCAGAACTCTTTTAATTGAAAGCAATATCTCTTTACAATTTTGGGCTGAAGCAGTTTTAACATCATGTTATATTATCAATAGAGTTTTTCTAATGCCTATTCTTGAAAAAACCCCCTATGAACTATTCAAAGAAAAGAAGCCTATTGTTTCATATTTTCATGTATTCGGATGCAAATGTTTCATACTGAAAAATGCAAATGATCGAGTTGGTAAGTTTGAAGAAAAATCAGATGAAGGCATCTTCCTTGGATATTCAACCACAAGCAAAGCGTACAAAGTCTACAACAAGAAGACTCAAACCGTGGAAGAATCAATGAATGTCAAATTTCAAGATTCTATACAAAATGAATCTATTCGAGACTCATCTTGAAGAGACGGAACTGCTCCGAGACTCTACAAAGTCTAAATCCCAAGAAGCAGCTCGAGACTTTGAAGGACCAAAGAACAAGTGACCGTTGAAGATTCAAGTGAAGGAAGTGACTATCAATCTAACAAATTAACCAAAGAATGGAAACATAAGTCCAAATATCCCAAAGATCTTATTATTGGCGACATCAATGAAGGAATTCGCACAAGATCTAAAAGGCACGAAGAGTCTAGTGCTGTGGCTCTTATTTCTAAAATAGAACCCAAAAGCATAGATGAAGCTTTATCCGATGAAAGCTGGATTGAAGCTATGCAAGAAGAACTCAGACAATTCAGAATTAATGATGTCTGGGAGTTGACTCCTAAACCAAAAGGTAAATCAATTGTTGGAGCTAAATGGGTTTTCAGGAACAAAATGGACGAGAAAGGAAAAGTCATAAGAAACAAGGCAAGACTCGTGGCCAAGGGATACACGCAAGAAGAAGGGATTGACTATGACGAGACTTACGCACCGGTAGCAAGGTTAGAAGCAATTCGTTTATTACTTGCATTTGCTTGTCATAAGAATTTCAGGTTATTCCAAATGGATGTCAAAAGTGCCTTCCTAAATGGATTCATCCATGAGGAAGTTTATGTGGAACAACCACCTGGGTTTGAAGACCCAAGGAAACCAGACTCAGTATTCAGACTCAAAAAGGCCTTATATAGCTTAAAACAAGCACCTCGAGCTTGGTACGACAGACTGAGTAAGTTTTTAATTCAAAATGGTTTTGTTAAAGGTAAAATAGACACTACTCTTTTTATTAAAAGAGAAAGCAAAAGTTTTCTGCTTGTTCAAATTTATGTCGATGATATTATCTTTGGATCCTCTAATGAAAGTCTGTGCAATAAATTCTCTAAGACTATGCAGAATGAATTTGAAATGAGCATGATGGGTGAATTAACATTCTTTCTCGGTCTTCAAATAAAACAATTGAAGGAATGAACTTTTATTCATCAAGGAAAGTATGCAAATGATCTTGTCAAAAAGTTTGACCGGACAATTGCAAAAAGGCTGATATACCAATGTCAAGTTCCTTGAAGATAGACAAAGATGAAGGAGGAAAGAAAGTCGACCAAAAGTTATACAGGAGTATCATCGGTTCACTTCTTTATCTTACTGCTTCTAGACCTGACATTTTGTTTAGTGTTTGCATTTGTGCCAGATTTCAAGCGACCCTAAAGAATCTCATTTAAATGCTGCAAAGCGTATTATCAAATATATTTCATCAACTTCAAGCTTTGGTCTCTGGTATCCAAAAAGGGGAGACTTTACTCTTCTCGGATACTCAGACGTAGACCTTGCCAGATGCAGAGTCGATAGAAAGAGCACCTCACTGGTACTGTCAACTACTTGGAGGTAGGACAGTGTCTTGGTTTTCAAGGAAGCAGAGTACAGTAGCTCTCTCTACAGCGAAGCGAGTATGTAACTCTTGGAAGTTGTTGTTCACAAATTCTGTGGATAAAACAACAGCTAAGAGACTTTGGAATTGAAGATTCATGCACGGAGATTAATTGCGACAACACCAGTGCAATCAATCTTACCAAAAATCCAATTCTTCACTCAAGAGCAAAGCATTTAGAGATTCGACATCACTTCATTATAGATCATGTTCAAAATGGAGAAGTTGCAATTCAATTTGTTGATTCAAAGAACCAACTGGCGGATATATTCACAAAGCCTTTGGAGAAAAATCAATTTGAAACCATCCATTCCAGACTCAACATTTTGAGGTATGAGGAATCAAAGTCTAGAGACTCTCGAGACTCGACAAACAAGACCTTGACTGTAAGTTATTCTCTCTCTCGAATCTCATCTTGAAAAGGTACGATCGTCAACTCTGTTTGATTATTGCTATATTTAATTGACATGACTACTGCGGCGTTTCCTTTTCGAAAAGGAAGTTTTTTTTTTTTAATGACTATTTTCGCGAAAAAGGCAGTTATTTTGAAAAGGCATCTTTTTTATTTTCCTTTGTGACGATCCGTATACCTCTCTTTTTAACCGATCATGCACTGTTGATTCTTCTTCGCTTTACCTTCAAAAACCCTAGAAAGCATCGATCTTCCATTCCTGTTTTCTTCCCTTGTTTAATATTCGAAAAAGTTGTCATCTTTCTTGGGAAAGTCAAGCAAGGAATCTTTCAAAGACTGAGAAAGATGTTGTCTTCAAGAAAGTCTTCGAGAATCGCAAGCAGGGGACCACGGCGGATGAGTGAGGGGCCTACGCACTTCGATCTCACCGAAGAAGAAGTGTCTCCAAATCAGCAGCAGAGCCCACAACATTCTCGGCGGCGTCATTCTCCTCCATCTAGTCCTCAAGGCGTTGATCATCAACAAGAGGAAGAAATCATTGAGGATGCGAGATCCTGGAAGAGTTCAAAAGCCCGCTTTTATTTATAAGTCAGATCGTGCTTTAAAAGGGACTGGTACTCCATTGAACTATGTCGATGATTTTCTTAAGGACAAAGGATATGGAAATGAATATATCTTTTTGCGAAAAATGGAAAGTTTGGGAATTGCTCAAAAAGGGGTGGCAAAAGAAACCCTTGCGAATATCCCAAGTGATCCTCGTGATTGGGGAGTTAATCCTGTAGATGGGAATGATGATGACAAATTGTACAGCCAATTTCAACCGAGAATGGGTGTTGCGGTTGAAAATCGAGGAAAAAGGGGAGAGTTGTTCGGATCGAAGGAACATGATCTATACTCAAAATTGCTGAAGCGTGGGGTGATAAACTCTAGGAGTGTGGATTTTGATTTTCTGGATGCTGTGAATGTGAACTTGAGGGAAAAGTTCGGTTATCTCCAACTTGAAAAGTTCTGCTCTGACACCATAGAGGCCTATGCTGAATTAACTGCATATTTCTATTCAAATCTTAGTTTCTTGGATGCGAATAGATTCTCTTTCAGCGTCAAAGATCAAGACTTTGTAGTGGATATGGATATGCTGGCAGACGTGTTAGGGGTTGAGAGAGGAAGATATCAACCGATCAAAGTTTCTATTGCTCGTGCTACATTGGAACTTGTTAAGGACAGGAGAACAGAGGAAAAGATTTCCTACTTAAGGATGAGCGCATTCAACATTTTGCTTCACAAGATTGTGATCAATTGCCTCAGACCGAAATCAACTTCCAAGACTGATGTTTCAAGTTCAGAGGCAAAGCTGATGTATGCCATCATCACTGGAAAAGGTTTTCTCTTCCTCACACTGTTATGTTCCACATGTATAGAGCAGTGGTGAAGGACAGAGGTCAACTTCCTTATCCAGGTCTTGTGACGAAGTTATTCAGACATCTGAATATTCAGCCTCCACAAATTCTTTGTGCTTGATCGTGCGATCATATGGTGGTAGGACTGAAAATGGTGACCAAAATGCGTCTGAAGGAACTAAGCAAGGCGTTGGAGAAATTCAAGGAGAAGACTCCGAGTCAAAACTCATCAAACCTCTTCTTCATCAAAAAGGAAAGGAAAAGAGCCCTTGGTTGCTTCATCCAAGAAAAGAAGAGCTCTCATCATTGAAGATGAAGATGATGAGGAAAACATCACCATTTCTGCAACGGCTTTGAAGAATCTGCGTCGTTCTGTTCTAGAGAAAGAATCAGAACAAAGGATGAAAGAAGCAGAGGAGAAAGAAGCAGAGGAGAAGGGAGAAGAAGAAAGAGATGCTGAGAAGGAAAGAGTTGCGAAAGAAGAAGAAGAGAAAAGAGATCAAGAAGAAGGAGAACCTGAGGGACACTCTTCTCCACCTCGAAGGCATAACAACGGGGAGATCAAGAGAAAAGAGGAAAGTCCTCATATCCTGCTACAAGTGAGGGAGTCGGTCGCTCTCCGGCGATCCAGAGGACATCTATGCCTCTCAATTTCCCGAGGAAGGTCATGATGTTTCATCGCCAAATCTGTGTGATTATGCGATCTACCATTGTCCGCATTTACTCCATCGAGATCGTGCCGAAGCAAGTACTCGGGACCGATAATGCAGCAGATTTTCGCAAAATTATGGATATTCTCTTGGAGATGCGAGGTAAAATTTATGCTCTGGGATGCGAGGTTCAAAACTTGCGGAATGCGAGTCAAGCTTCTTCGGGTTCATTGAATGATCAAATCCAAGCCCTCTCTCGTTCGATTCAGGCCAATGCCAAGGGTGAGGAGGTTGCACAACTGAAGGAAGACTTGAAAAGGTTGGAAGGCATCGTTCAGTTTATGGGAGATTTCCAGCTTGTTCGCGTTCCCAAGCAATCTTGACTTTATTCCATTTTCATCTCAACCTTTTTAATGCTGACAAAAAGGGGGAGAGATGCAAGATTTGAAACTTTGACTTTTAATCGTTTGGATTGGATTGTTTTGATGTTTAACTCTATTTGACTTTATTTTTGTGTCTGGATGAGAACTGAACTTGACTTGGACTTGACTGCTTATATTAACTACTATTGATATCTTATGGATGGCTATATCGCATACTAGACTAACCTATTTTCTGTGGTTGCAGATTCTAGTGTTATTCATTTAGCCATTTATCTCTATAAGATATGCATATGTGTTTGAGAAATGTTTTGCAGGTCAAAGTTGTCCAAATCTGCAGGAAAGTTTTGTCACCATCAAAAAGGGGGAGATTGTTGGAGAAATCTTCTTGAAGTGTTTTGAAGCGACAAAACGTTTCCATCGCCTAGTCTCGAAGGTTTGCAAACTCGCTATTTAAAGTCTCGAAGACCTCCGGACAGCCGACTCAAGACTCAAAGTCTATCCTCATTGACAGTCTCTAATCCATTGAAGAAAGGTTATCTTGAACTGGATGTTTCATTAAGGATATGACCCTTTCGACTGGAGAAGATCTCTTGGCTGGATATGACATAACGGAATCCTTTGATTGATCAAGATTGATTCGAAGATTAAGGATCCGATGATTGGCAAAATATTCTTGGAAGGTTCTACTTATGGAAACCGAGATCCTGATTGTATAGGCGAACAGGATTGATGGGCTATCGACATGTTCCTTTAATAGCTCGAATGATCTTCCTAATTAATTCCGTCCAACGGGTAGATTGGAGGAATTCCTTTGTTAAGTGCCAACGGGTATGATGGCATGAAGGAGTATATAAGGAATCTAAGTTATTCGAGGTGTGCACGATAGAAGAATTCCAAAGTCTGAAGCTCCTTGTTGTTTAGTCAATTCCTTTGAGCGAAATCTTGTACGCAAAAGAGAATCTATAATTGTGAGAAACCTTGAGGAAGTGTGGTAGAACATCTACACTTTGTGGAATCAAGGAAAAGCAGTGCTGTAACTTCTCTTTTCTTCATAGTGAAATCCAGCCGGTGGGGTCATCGGTGCGGAAGAGTGGACGTAGGCTTGGAATAAGCCGAACCACTATAAACCTTGTGTTCAATTTTCTCTTCCCTACTCTTTACTTTACTTTGATCGTACTTCATTTTGTTAATCAAAAGAGAACTCCCTTTCTATCGTTTGCCTAGAATCACTTCCGTATCTCGAAAAATTATTTGTGCACCTATTCACCCCCCCTCTAGGTGCTTATACTAGCTATCTCAGCTGACATAGGCCAATTTGAACTATCACCTACTACCCAATTTGAGCAAATTGGTAATTGCCTTTCTAGAAGTAGGCATTTCTGGTGATGATTTCTGGTGACGATTATTGAAAACTTTCGGCCAAAACTAATCAAAGGTGTAGAGCATAGGTGCGACACCAATTTAGTGCAAAAGAAATTGACAAAAGACAGATCTTTCAAAATTACAAGTGTCCCATGGAGCATGACGGATTTTAACAATTTTAGGCTACCTTTGTTCATTTGGATTTCTAGTTAAAATATGACTAAATATAATATGATATGATAGGTTATGAAATTACCAAAATCTTGTCTATTATGTGGTAAATTACAGTAATAAAATCAAATATTTTCATATCCTATCATGTCTAATGTTTGGTATGAATCGTATATCAATGTAAATGTACATGAAAATGTACAAAGGGAGATGTTAAGAATAACTTACAGTTAATTGCTAAAGAAACCATAAAAGGACGAAATGGAGATAACATCCATAAATAAATCCATAATTATTGGACAATCCAAATCTTAAACAGCAAATGAGCTCATTGCAGCATTTTAGAGTCATGGGCTCGACTTTGAAGACAAATGTAAATGAGCTACGACAACATCAATAGGCAAATTAGTTAATGCGTGTCAAATCTATTAAGAGAAAGAAAACATTATCATTTAGTTTTGCGAATCTGAATTAATGTTTAGACTCTCTCGCCTACTTCAATTTTATTTACTTATTTTTATATTATTTTCACTCTCTCTTTTTTGTTTCTTTTTTTTATTCCTTTCCATCATTTCTTAATAAATTAACTATACCAATATACCTAAAATATGCTATAGATATAAATGCTAAGTATGTATATATAGAAAATAAATTCAAATATATAAATAAAAATAAAATGAAAATCGTTGTTATTTTGAATTTCCCTTTTAATATTAGAACTCATATATTGTTTATATTTAATTATTTAAATTCGAAGAAATTTGTTATTAGACAAAAATGATTTTTATATCATAAATATAAAAATTCTATCTATAACCAAAGGAGGCCCTACTTGCCATCCCAACTTTACCCAGATAGCATGCACAGCCAAAGAGTCGCAGTATTTCCACGTAAGTCTTAACTTGCAGAGGGATTCAAACTCAAGGAAGCAAATGCAAAATGCGAAACTCTTTAGTGATGGGGACCAATTAACTAAGCTTGGATTGGTGGTGGGTACTGGGTTGGTGCATCATTGACGTGTGCAGCTTCTGTCTGCTGCTCTAACAAAGAGACTTCTTTATAAAATGCGGGAGACAGAGCGGAGAGAGTCGCTGACTAGTTTCGTCAAGAAGGAAGAAAGAAGCAGAGAGAGAGAGAGTGAGGGAGCGAGAGTGAAGATGGTGGTGAAGGTGTACGGCCCTGACTACGCGTCGCCGAAGCGGGTGCTTGTGTGCCTGATCGAGAAGGGTGTCGAGTTCGAGACCGTCGGCGTCGACCTTTTCAAAGGCGAGCACAAAGCCCCCGAGTACCTCAAGCTCCAGGTCTGTCCCGTTCGTTCTTGAAAGTCCAACTTCACTTTCGGTCAAACTCTCGACAGCTTGACTTTTCATCGTGTCTCCTTTCGTGGGTACTTGGCATTTGAAGTGTGTCTTGTCTGATTGACGCTGATTCGGATCTCGTGCGTGCGCGCGTCTGTGTAGCCCTTCGGATCGCTTCCAGTGGTTCAAGATGGCGACTACACTCTGTTCGGTAATGCTCTCGACTCTTGGCTTCTTGCATCGTTCCTTTCTTTCTATTGCTGTTTTCTTGCGGTCTTGAGATCAGAGCACGGGGACATACGGATGGTTCTTTAGCATGCAGATGTTCCTAATTTACTAGGGCTGTTTGCGTTGTAATTGGCCAGTGAAGCGTCGCAATAGTCTAAAGAGTTCTGCAATGAGTGGATATCAGAGGAAGTTGAAAAGATTGAGTCCACTGGCATGTTCACTTGATATCAGCCACTCGTTTTAGGTTACGTACATCCACTGTCAATCTCAAGTCTCCATATCTGTTCTGGAGTTGTTCATGATCTGTCTCTTTTCATATGTCGACCAAAGGCCGCTGATTTTCCGTTTGGACCTGCATTTTCATCCGGTTATATTCTTGATGGAGTTTAAGCAGAATGATCAGTGCATAGACATTGAAATGTCCTGCTGCATCTACACTTATACCGTGGGTCTAGTGTCATGAGAGTAAGACTCTGCTGGTAAATTCAAAAGCACAGTGTATGCCTCTTTTAGCTTTCATTCTGGTTATTTGTTGCTTTTCATATGTGGGGATAAAGATTTGTCTGTCTACTCTCTATGATATATCCAGTCTAATTCATACAGAATCGCGGGCCATCATAAGGTATTATGCCGAGAAATACAAGGACCAAGGGACTGAACTGCTGGGGAAGACAATCAAGGAGAGGGGGCTCGTTGAGCAGTGGCTCGAAGTCGAGGCCCAGAACTTCCATCCGCCAATCTTCAACCTCGTCCTCAAAATTGTTATCAGCCCGCTTAGAGGGCTTACCCCGGATCCGAAGCAGCTCAAAGAGAGCGAGGACAAGCTCTGTCAGGTTCTGGATATCTACGAGGAGAGGCTGTCAAAGAGCAAGTACCTGGCAGGGGATTTCTTCAGCCTTGCCGACCTGAGCCACCTTCCGTTCACCCAGTACTTGGTGGGAAAGATGGGGAAGGAGTACCTGATAAGGGACCGAAAGCATGTGAGCGGTTGGTGGGATGATATCTCGAGCAGGCCTTCTTGGAAGAAGGTCCTTGAGCTCTGGCCCGGTCTGTATTAGGACTGTTTTATCAGTTATGCCGAGTGCACCCGAGTCCTTGGTCTATGCGAAGGATAGCGAGTCTTTCTGTCTACTAAGTATGTTTCTACTCGATCTGGGTGATCAAATAAGCTTTGTTGAGTCTGGTTTGACCGATCCTGTCGTGGACCTCCTTCTTGTTGTATTATTCATGGTGGTGTCGTGTGTTGTTGGGCTGTGTTTGCAGCTGATTAGTACTATGCCAGCGACTTTGGTGAAATTAAAAATTAATCACCTACTTATCAACTTTTGAGGATCTTTTACAACTTAAAAAGAGCAACTTCATAAACTTTCATTTATATGTCCAGTACTCACTGAATTGGTGTTAGATGAGCTGTTAAGACTCATTCTAGGAGATAATGAACTCTTCATAACCATGGATACCAACCACATCAAGTCTTATTTATCAGACGTGGGCGCGTTTGTTGGCATGAAGAAGACAGAGGTTTGCCAACTCTTTTGCATCAGAAGAGAAGTGAAAACTGCTGCAGAAACCAATGTAGTATCATGTGATGAATTCATCCGCAAAAGGATTAGCTGAAGCATACGAGAAACGTTCATATCGTCTCATGAATATCAACACTTGAACGTTCTTCCTGAACTTTAAAGAAATTGTGGATAAAGACCGATTAGTACCTCTAATACCCAATTCGAGCAATTTTTTAATTGCTTTTCTAGAAGCAGGCAGGCAATCGGGCAATGTCAACATTGATGGATCTTTTAAATTTCAGTGGCCCACAAAAGAATTGTACTTAGAAATATGTAAATTATGTGAGCGTAATGAAATTCAACGATTCTATTGTCCAACTATTGCACGTTGCAAGAGTATAATATGTCAAAGATAGGCCGTAGAAAGTACTGCAATGCGATTCAAGGCATATGCGAAAGCAGACTTCACAAAACTGATAGAAGCAGCATACAGCATACCAACCTTGACTGAATGTCTAACCTGGGATGCCGGTCGTGATGGGTAAGTTGCCGCATGACGGTAACGTGTGCAACTTGGTTCAATGCTCTGACAAGAGATCTGTTTATAAACCCAGACAGAGTAGCGAGAGATTCTTGGAATTGACTGGTCCATCAAGAAGAGAGAGAGAGAGAGAGAGAATGGTGGTGAAGGTGTACGGGCCTGATGCTGCAGCGCCGAAGCGAGTGTTGGTGTGCCTGATCGAGAAGGGCGTCGAGTTCGAGACCGTCGCCGTCGATCACTTCAAGGGCGAGCACAAAGCCCCTGAGTACCTCAAGCTCCAGGTCTCTCCCCCGTTATCGAGACTCTCACTTCACTCTCGTTCAAACTCTCGACAGCTTGACTTTTGATCGTGTCTCCTTTTGTGGGTACTAGGCATTTAAAGCGTGTTTTGTCTGATTGATTCTGATACGGATGTTGTGTATATGGGTGTATGATTAGCCCTTCGGATCAGTTCCTGCGGTTCAAGATGGTGACTACACTCTGTTCGGTAATGCTCTCAACTCTTGGCTTGTTGCATCTTTTCTTTTTCTCGTCGTTGTTGTTTTGAGCCTTCGGATTTTCACGTCATGGTCCGGCGCTCAGGCTTTTTCTTGCGCTCCTGAGATTAGAACACGTGCAAATACGGATGGTTCTTCAGCATGCAGATGCTCGTAGTTCGCTAGCGCTGTTTGTTTTGTAATTGGCCAGCAAAGCGTCGCAAAAGTTAAGAAAAGTTCCGCAATGAGGAGATACCAGAGGGAGTTGGAAACGTTGAGTCTCAGTGGCATGTTCATTTGTTATCAGCCACTTGTTTTAGTTTACCTACATCCACTCTCAATCTCAAGTCAAATCATTTGCCTGAGGAACAGATGATTTGAATCAAAGCTCTCAGGCCAGACTCATAGCTTCCATATCTGTGGTGGAGTTGTTCATGATCTGCTTTTTGTATGTCGGCCAGAGGCTGCTGATTTTCCGTTTGGACCCACATTTTCATCCGACTATGTTCTTGACCGGTGTTTAAGCAGAATGATTAGTGTATAGACATTGAAAAGTCCTGCTGCGTCTACACTTATGCCGGGGATCTAGGGTCATGAGAGTAGAACTATGCGAGTGAACTCAAAAGCACAGTGCATGTCTCTTTTAGGTTTCATTTCAGTTTTATGGTGCTTTTCATATGTGGGGATAAAGATTCTGTCTACTCTCGGTAATATATCCTGTTTAATTCGTACAGAATCTCGGGCCATCATAAGGTATTATGCTGAGAAATACAAGCGCCAAGGGACTGACCTGCTGGGGAAGACTATAGAGGAGAGGGGGCTCGTTGAGCAGTGGCTCGAAGTCGAGGCCCAGAACTTCCACCCGCCAATCTTCGATCTTGTCCTTAAAATTGTTTTCGGCCCATTTATCGGACTTACCCCGGATCCAACGCAGCTCAAAGAGAACGAGGACAAGCTTTGTAAGGTGCTGGATATCTACGAGGAGAGGCTGTTGAAGAGCAAGTACCTGGCAGGGGATTTCGTCAGCCTTGCCGACCTGAGCCACCTTCCGTTCACCCAGTACTTGGTGGGCAAGATGGGGAAGGAGTACCTGATAAGGGACCGGAAGCATGTGAGTGCGTGGTGGGATGATATCTCGAGCAGGCCTTCTTGGAAGAAGGTCCTCGAGCTCTGGCCCGGCCAGTATTAGCGCCGTTTTATGGTGTGCCGGGTGCACCCGAGTCCGTGGTCTATGTGAAGGATAGTGAGTCTATCTGTGCCTACTCAGTATGTTTCTACTCGATCTGAATCGGCAGATTTGGACTATCAAATAAGCTTTTGTTGAGTCTGGTTTGTGAAGGTCATGTGAAAGTGGGATTTCTCCAGTAAATGATCCTGCTGTGGACCTCTTTGGTGTTGTATTATTCATGGCAGTGTCGTGTTTTGTCGGGCTATGTACGTGGCTAATTAGTACTATGCCAGCGACTTTGGTGAAATTAAAAATTAACCACCTACTAACCAACTTTTGTGGATCTTTTACAACTTGGAAAGAGCAACTTCATAAATGTTCGTTCACATGTCCAGCACTCACTGAACTGGTGTTAGATGAGCTGTTAAGACTCATTCTTGGAGATAATAAACTTTTCTTAAACATGGATACAGACCACATCAAGTTTTATATATTCAATGTTGGTGCATCTTGTTGGCATGAAGAAGACCGAGGTTTGCTGACTCTTTTGCATCAGAAGAAAAGCAAAAAACTGCTGCAGAAACCAAAGTAGCATCGCAGATGATTTCATCAGCAAAAAGATCAGCTGAAGTGTATGAGAAAAGTTCATGTGGTCTCATAAATATCAAGACTTGAACATTCTTCCTAAACTTTTAAAGAAATTGCGGAAATAGACCGATTGATCTCCGTAATACCCAATTTGAGCAAATTTGCAATTGCTTTTTCTAGAAACAGGCAGGCAATCGGGCAATGTCAACATGGATGAGCAAAATGCTTTTGCCACTTCTACTGAGGACTGTTGGAAATTTTTGGCCAAAGCAAGTAACGTAAATTGACTGTGAAGCATAGGTTTGGCATTCATCTCATGAAGAAAAAATCGATTAAAGATAAATCTATTAAATTTTGAACGGCCCACGAAAGAATTATAATGAGAAAATGTAATTCATGCGAGCATAACGAACGTCAATGATTCTACTGTCCAACTATAATTGACGTTATGCACGCTGCAAGAGTATAATACATCAAAGATGGGCCGGATAAAGACGGACCAGATAAAATGCGGCAAAGCGATTCAAGGCATATGCTACACCAGATTCTACGAAGCTGATGGTAGCAGCACACCAACGTTGACCGATTGTCTAACCTGGGATCCCGGTCGTGATGGGCAAGTTGCCTCATGACGGGAACGTGTGCCTGATCGAGAAGGGGATCGAGTTCGAGACCGTCCCTGTGGATCTCTTCAAGGGCGAGCAGAAAGCCCCTGAATTCCTCAAGCTCCAGGTCCGTCCCTCTTCTTGAAGCTCGCTTCTCTTTTGATCAAACTCTCCCCAAACTCGAGTTTTTCATCGTCTTTCTTTCTTTTCTTTTTTGTGGGTACTATGAAGTGCTACTTCATCTGATTAATTCTGAGTCGGACCGGGTGTGTATGTGTAGCCATTTGGATCAGTTCCTGTAATTCAAGATGGGGACTACACTCTGTTCGGTAAGGCTCTCTACTCTTGGATTTCACCTCGTAGTTCGGGGAGGTCTTGAGATCAAAACATGTCCATGTACAGATTGTTCTTCAGCATGCTACTGTGGATGCTCGTGGTCTTTGTCGGATAAAAGGTTTGGTCTTTTAAGCTGTCACAAAGTGCCGCAAAAGTCTTAAACGTTCCTCGATGAATTTGAAGTCAGATACTCGTTTCAGCTCACGTACATCCAGTGTTTTATCTCTGCTACTCACTGCTAACTTGCGCACTTTAACAGTGACTCCAAGGTTTCATTTATCCTCTCGCCAAGAGAGTGCTATGCAAGTATGCATTAGTGGGAGAGGGTTTGAGCTTGGCACTCAGCACCTTCCGGCATTTGTTAGGTTAAAGTTTAGGTTTGTCCATTTATAATATGAACTTTCTAGGAGTCATTCACTCTGAATCTCAAGTCGAATCCTTTGCGTAAGGAGCGGATGATTCAAATCAACACCCTGTGGCGAAATAGTCTGAATTATGACGTATCGGGCGGCTGTGCATCTCAGCAAGGAGAGCAAGTCTTTCGAGTGTTTCCCTCAGCTGTAACAGTTACTTAGGTGGTATTTAAGAAAAAAAATGAAGGCCGGACTCATCAGCTAGCTATTTAGGAAGTATCACAGGATGAGTCGTTGATAATCTGTTTCCTTTTATACGTCGGCCAAATGCTGTAGATTAACTGTTTGGACCTGCATTTTTATTGGATTTTTTTCCTGATCAATGTTCGAGCAGAATGATCAGTACATAGATGTTGAAACGTCCTGCCGTGTCTGCACTGTTACTGCGGATCTAGTGTCATGAGAGTAAGACTACGCTGGTAAATTTACAAGCACAGTGCAGGTCTCTTTTAGTTTGCATTCTAGATTTATGGTGCATTTCATCTGTGGGGATAAAGATTTGCCTTCTTCTCTCTGTACTATATCTTAATTCATACAGAATCGCGGGCCATCATAAGGTATTATGATGAGAAATACAAGCATCAAGGGACTGACCTGCTGGGGAAGACAATAGAGGAGAGGGGGCTCGTCGAGCAGTGGCTCGAAGTGGAGGCTCATAGCTACCAACCGCCGTTGCGCGACCTCGTCCACAAAATCGTTTTGGCCCCAATTAGGGGACTTACCTCGGATCCGAACCTGATCAAAGAGAGTGAGGACAAGCTCTGTAAGGTACTGGACATCTATGAGGAGAGGCTGTCCAAGAGTAAGTACCTGGCGGGGGATTTTTTCAGCCTTGCCGACCTGAGCCACCTCCCGTTCACGCAGTACTTGATGGGAAAAATGGGGAAGGAGTACCTGATAAGGGACCGGAAGAGCGTGAGTGCATGGTGGGATGATATCTCGAGTAGGCCTTCTTGGAAGAAGGTCGTCGAGCTCTGGCCCGGTCTGTATTAGGACATCATTTTTATTAGGCGTGCCCGGTGCACCGAGTCCTTGGTCTATGTGAAGGAGTAGTCGATTTCCACGGACTAGCGAGTCTCTCGGTGCCGAATCACTATGTTTCTACTCGATCTGAATCGGCAGATTCAGGCGATCTTATAAGCTTTGTTGAGTCTGGTTTGTGAAGATCAATGTCAAGGGACCCTTTTGGCTATTATCCTGGCTGGTTCTAGAACTAAAACACTCTGGACCTGTCCCTTTGCCTTCACAGTATTAAGTTTTCTTCTTCTAATAGTGTCGTGTGGTGTCGGGTCGCGTTTAAGGTTGATTAGTACTAAGCAGAACTGCTGCAGAAACCAAATCAGCATCACCAACGAGTTCCTCACTTGAAACATTCTTCTTAATCTTTGAAGCGAGCTGCCTGTCGTGTGGCACTAAATTCGAGCTTGAATCGAGAAAAGATCATATCAAAACCAATCATTTCTCTTTTTGCTTTCGTGGGATGAGATGATACATTAGCTCGGGGGAGAGATCGAATAAACTCTTCCCATGTGACCAGACTAGACGCTTTGTGGCTATATTAACTTCAGAAACTTTTTTTTTTTTTTAAATATTCACTAAACATTTTAAAACTTATCACAAGAATTTGATTGAATTTCAAAACAAACATTAAGTCTTAAAACTTAATAAATTGGTGCAATTAAGTTTTTTCATTGATTCCACCGACTTGATCAACTAAACATCTTAAAACTTGTTAAACTTATTAGGGAAAATTCCAAATAAGGATCCGAAGAGGACCAATTTTCTCAAATAAGGACCTGGAATTAACTTTGTGTCAGATAAAGACCTAAAGTTGATCCATTATCTCAAATAAAGACCCGAAAACTTGAGCTTGCTGGTTAGCCAAATATTCGCCAGCTATCAAGCATGTGACATTTCTGACGACTGGAGTTTGGGCAATTTTGTCCAAAAAAAATATAAGGAAAATTAACAAATCCCAAAACAGAAAAAAAAAAAAAAAAAAACAAAAAACAAAAAGCCTAGGTTTTCTATGGTCTCCCCGTTTCTTGTACTCGTCCTCTACAAAGTCAAAGACCAAAGTTCTCCCCATTCCTTGTACGCATCCTCCGCAAAGTCGAGAACTCAAATTCTCCACCGGTTGAGGCACGAATTAAAAAACAAGAGGAAAACCATGCTTCTTTTTTTGTTTGCGGAAACCCAAATTCTCTGCCGGTTGAGGCACGAACTAAAAAACAAGAAGAAAACCATATGCTTCTTTGTTTGTTTGCGGAGACCCAAATTCTCCGCCAGTCAAGCAAGGCAAGGAGCGACGAGAATCGAGTCACGATGATGACCAGGCAGCGATTTGGTTGAGGAACAGCAAGGGAGAAAAAAGAAGAAAACATAAACATCTAAATGAATAACCTAAACTTAATTAATTTAGAATTTTCCATTTTTTTCCAATCACAAATTTCTGACAAAATTGCTCCTATTTTAATAAATGGAAAATGTCTGCCGGCGAGCTAAGGTCCTTAATAGAGATTAACTTAATCACTTAGGGTCATTATTTGACACAAAATTCACTTCAGGTCCTTTTTTGAAACAATGGGTTCACTTCGGGTTCTTATTTGACACAAAGTTTACTTTGGATTTTTATTTGAGAAAATAGATTTATTCCAGGTCATTATTTGGAATTTTCCCAACTTATTACTAGGATGCGATTGAATTCTAAAACAAGCACTATAATAGTGTTCTAAAACTGGTTAAATTGGTGCAACCAAGTCTTGTCCTTAATTTCATCGAACTTGACTAACGAAACATGCACAAGTGGTCTTCTTTTCCCCCTCTCGTACGTGGGGTTAACAACATTAAACAAAAATATTAAAACGAGATCCATTTGGTCCACATCCTTATTTTTTTAAACCAGATCTTAGTTAAATTAGATTAAACAATAAAAAAAAAAGGCTCGCGGTTTTTTTTAATTAAAAAATAAAGAAGAGAAAAAAAAAAAACTCACCTGCCCTACCATCAAGATAGGCCGGTGGCGCCTTGGTGATGGCCGGCCACCGTTGGACACCACCGAAAATTACAAAACGTCACTTAGACATCTTCAAATGGTACTTCGAAATTAGAAGGCATTGAAACAACATCCGACGTTAATGACAGAGAGCCACAAAAAAGATGTCTTGAACACAAAATTATGAACACAATAGCTACCTTTGCCCAGGCCACGGCAACCCACCAATTAGGGTCAGCGAGGATGGCCAGCCATTTGCCGAGGTCATGGCCAGTGATGCCATCGGCCATCTCCAAGGCACCGCCGGCCCTTCTTCTAGATGGTAAGGCAGCCACGCGCCACCCCCCACAGATGAGGAGGCCTTACCTTTTTTTTTCTTTTTCCCCTTTTCTTTTCTTTGTTTTTTTTCTCTCTCTAAAAGTTTTAGTCTTATTATTATTATCATCATCAAATTGAACACACATATATATTATGATTTTAATACTCAATCGCACTTTTTAAATAAATTTTAGAATTTTTAGCATAATTATCCTTTCTTTCTATCCTTAGTTAATTTGTCATGGAATATACTTATTCATTGACATTTGAAATAGTTCAAGTGTGAATTTAATATCTAAAAAATTTACAGCTACTTACGACATGACGCCGTCGGTTCTTCCCCCACCCCGCGGGAAGAAAAAAAACCCTTCTTTTGGACACCTAATTAAACGTAGGTTGTTGGTTTTGGTATTCAGTTTAGAAGGTTCTAATAATTATGATGACTTCTTTATTAGGGTCAAAAAAATTCCAATGACTTGACTGGATCCAATTGGCCCATCTTGAGTCAAACCACTGACCTTAGACTCTCCACTCTCTCGCGTTCTAATATAGTACTTCTGAATATTCTCTTCCCAATTTGCTTGACTTGGAACCTACCCACATATTTGACCACTCTCTCTCTCTCTACCAGAGGCACCGGATTCATGTGAGCTCAATGCACCAAAATCATGAAATCACATGAGTCTCGTATGAACTATGATCAACGGTCGCAATATGTGTCATCGGGCTCATTTGAAAGCGGTGCATGTTAGAAATTTTTTGGATTCATAACAGCTTGGATATGGTCCGGCTAAAGTAATACTAGATCATGCGATGATTGCAATTGGGTATTTAGGCAAAGAAGCCATCTCAAGCGCATCTAACAAGATTATTCACTATTAAGGTGAATTGTCTCGATATTTGTATAACTTAAAATTGGCATTGTATTTTATACCATGATTACATCATGCAATGGTAACACGTGACATGATAAATCAATCAGATGTATTCTACATGAGAGATGCCTATTTACCTAAAAAGTTATGATTGTCAACAAGATCATGCCGAATGATTCATTTAATATCCTAGTTGGAAACTTTGTTAGTTGGTGAGATAATTTGACTTTGATTAAGAAGATGTGCAATTCTAAAATTGTGTAGACCCTGTTCCCTTTTTCTACAAGGCCAGGACCACGTCGATATATTCCTTTCATACGTCATAATGGAAAATTATGAGATCTCTCGTTCTCCTTGACCATGTAAATTGTGGAGGGGCTGCTCGAGGGAAGTCTCGTATCATCGAAGTCGACCTAGACCGTGAGATTTGTGGAGGGGCTGCTTGAGGAAAATCTCGCACCATCGAAGTCGATTTTTCATTCCTTTCATACAAGTCTGCCGCCGGATGTTTGAGTTCCAATGATCGATTTTTGTTGATCTTAAGGCCTGCAATTGAGTGGGGGCTGGTGAAGCTGGGACGTAAACATGATACGGCGAGAAACACGAAACATAAGATATCAATATCTGTCGAACCAATTTTTGTTGATCTTTAAGGCCTGCAATTGTGTGGGGGCTGGTGAAGCTGGGACGCAAACATGATACGGCACAGAAACACGAAACATAATATATCAATATCTGTCGCACGGGGGAAAATTGTCCAAAAAGTCCTAAACCTATTGTAGTTTTGCCAATTCAGTTCTAAACCTTTTAACTTTACTAATTGAGCCCTAAACATTTTCACTTCTTATCAATTAAGTTCATCCGGCTAATTTTGGCCGGAAAATGCTGACGTGGATGTTGGCGGTGCCACGTAGGACTGCCGGCGCGACGTGGACAATTTTTAATAATATTTTAATATTTTAATATTTTAATATTTTTGGATTTTTTAATATTTTTTGTTTTTTCCTTATTATTATTATTATTATTATTATTATTATTATTATTATTATTATTATTATTTTATTTTATTTTATTTTATTTTATTTTATTTTATCTTTTTGGCCTTTTCGGTGGCCGGCCACGGCCATAGCCGGCCGGCTGGCCTCGCCTACCACGGGCGAGGCCGCCTTGGCCCCGACGAGGGCCGGCCTCACCCGGATCTAGCGAGGGGAGCCCTCGTCGGGCTCGCCCTCGCCTAGGCGAAGCGTCGGCCTCGCCCGTGGCGAGCGAGGCCCGCCCGGTGGCTATGGTCGGTGGCCAGGCCGTCGCCCGTGGCCGGTGGCCAGCCATCGGAAAAGGCCAAAAAAAAAAAAAAAAAAAAAAAAAGAGGAAAAAAATATAAAATTAAAAATTAAAAAATATTAAAAATATTAAAATATTATTAAAAATTATCCACGTCGCGCCGGCAGTCCTACGTGGTACCGCCGGCGTCCACGTCAGTATTTTCCGACCAAAATTGGCTAGATGGACTTAATTGGCAAGAAGTGAAAAAGTTTAGGACTCAATTGGCAAAATTAAAATGTTTAGGACTGAATTAGCAAAATTGTAATAGGTTTAGGACTTTTTGGACAATTTTCCTGTCGAACGGGAGAAGAAAGATAGGTTGTCGCCTTTGCTCAAATGTTGAATCCAAAAACTTAACCAATAGATACAGAAAGTGTACATGTATATAAGGCGTATTGAAATTCTATAAACAAGTGATGTGGAATACTTAGCAACCTCTTGATCATTTGGTGATCATTTTATACAATGTATTTCATCCATGACCTATTGAATTTCACATGAAATGTCGATATCTCACCTCCCTTTTCCTTGAGTTAGGTATTGAAAATTCATCCCCTAATAATTTAGTCTTTTATGTCCGCTGGTGGAAAATTATAACGTTGGTAAAATGTAAGTAACACATGCTCAAGTAAAACCTATTGAAATTCCTTTTTAATTTCACACGCTCTTCCCGCGATTCTCGTCTTCTTGATAGGATATTGATTACGTGGAATATAAGTTGATGGAAACGTTGCAATGACTTCAAAGTCATCATGCAGAATTTCCAAGTTCATAGTGGGGGAGAGATGGCTAAGAAATGTATTATCTGGGAAGACTTGTCGCGATAGTTTGTCGTGGTAGTGCGTCGAGACATTTTCCAAAGCTTATACTATTCGTACGTTATGCTAACACAGCATCACTCTCGTCGTTTAGGGTTACATTTTCTTTCCTACAGTTCTCATCTTATTCTTTGGCTTTTTCGATTTTTGAAGGCATCATTAACGCAAGCGTCGTGTAACAGCATGACACGTGATTCGGGATTGATGTCATCCGTTGGATTTGAATTTGCAATTTGTTGTTAACAAGTCAAACGTCATTGTTGCCGCTAAGGTGGACTTCCAACCTTTGTCGCTTTTGAGCTACTTTTCTTTACCTGACAAAATTGAACCTCCAAAAAAAGAAAAAAAAAAAAAAACTCTTGCGACCCGGGAAAAAGAAGAAGATGGACGTCTCCATCAACGTAATAATAATGTCATAAGTTTACTTGGTCATGCGGACTGAGCAGCAAATGGACGACCCTCTTGCACTACTGCTCCATATAAGAAGCTTCCGCTTCCAGAAGAATATGACAGAGACACAGGACAAACTCAAGAGAATCAAGAATATAGGGCGCAGAGAGAGAGAGAGAGAGATGGAACAACGATATAGTAGTGATACAAGGTTACATGACAAGAAGAAGAACAAGGATGATGAGGAAGAAGCGGTGCTTCCCGGGTTCCGGTTTTACCCGACCGACGAAGAGCTTGTCGGGTTCTATCTTCGCCGGAAGGTGGAGAAGAAGCCTCTCAAGATCGAGTTCATCAAGCAGGTCGATATCTACAAGTACGATCCCTGGGATCTCCATGGTAAGCAGGCATACAAGTTGCGGGTTGTTTGGTTTCTTTCTCCGCGTGTCCCTCGTTTTCCCTAGACGATGGCACGTCGCCTCAAGAAACAGATGAGAGGTTGGTGAGATCCGTTCAAAGGTGGAGCTGAGTCAATTTACTCACCAAGGATTCCGATAGCTTCACCGCAACTCTAATTAATAATTATTCAGCTGAACTAGTCTTTCATAGTCTAAAACTGAGATTCTATGGTGAATCAACATATGCTTGTGTAGTATTGCACCGATTTTTTTTTTTTTTTTTGATAATTACTTTTCTTATGGATGAATGTGATCAGCATAATCTTGCTTCTCAGTCATCATGTTCATAATCATCATCGTGACTTAAACAGATGTTAGCAAAATGGGAGAGAAAGAAGGCTACTTCTTCTGCATCAGAGGGAGGAAGTACAAAAACAGCATAAGGCCAAATAGAGTGACTGGGTCCGGATTTTGGAAGGCCACGGGCATCGACAAGTCCATATATTCCGGTAAATATCCCCACAATTGCGTCGGCCTCAAGAAGACTCTTGTTTACTACCGCGGCTCTGCTAGCAGAGGTACCAAAACTGACTGGATGATGCAGAGTTCCGGCTGCTGCCTGCAGAGAAAGGCGGTGATCTATCAGATGCAAATGACACAGTCACTGAGGAAGCAGTAAGATGCTCAATACTTGTTATGTGATTGCATCAGCTCGCTTTAATTTACTTTCCAATTGCTTTCAAACTTTCTATTAGAAAACGAGTATTCGCCGGTTGTAGCTTGAGTTTCACCTATGTTCGACATTAGTTATTATCTTACTAGCAGTTTATTTATGTCCCTTTTTACCCTTAAATCAGCAAATGAGCAGCCAACCTGAAATAATCAATGTTAAAAGAGGACCAATCATTTTTGTCTAGGAGAGGATTCGGCATTTAAATACATGCTCAAAATTTGGCCCTGAAACTGAAGGGTTTTCTGTTTCCTCTTTTTTGGTTTTGGCAGGAAGTATGGACGCTTTGCAGAATTTTCAAACGCATAGCTTCTAGCAGAAAATACATTGCAACAACAGAATGCAAAGAGACCACCTTCAAGCAGAGCTCAATCAATTCGTGTTCTAAATCGAGCAGCTTCGAATCTGAGTACGGAGACCAATGCCTGAGTTTTGGATCGGACCATTCGGCCGTCCAACCAAGCGACAGAAAGCCAGCGACCCGCCATGTTGAGCAAGCACAGCTCTCATGGGTCAACCATTGCCATTCCATCATCCCTCAGGCCCCTGTGGCGACGCCATGCTTGAGCCTTTGGAATCTAAATGGAGAGGATATTTTCGCGAACGGAATAAACTGGGATGAACTGAGATCGATAGTTCACGAAGAGTGATTCTTCGTGAAAATTTGTGAGACTGGTGGGAACTGGACTTTGAGGATCCTGAAGTAGGAAACAAAACCCTAATCTATTCGGTTATAAATAGGTGGCTATATTACAGAAGGGAGGGGCCGGACAATTGAGTACGAAAAATTGAGAATCTAGAGGGAGGGACGGATCGTGAGGGAGAATCGTTGGCGAACAAAAGTGCTACCCTTTGACTTTCGGTGATCAATTGAGGTCAGTGATCCCCACGCGTGCCTGCAGCTCCTTCTCGGTGCCTTTTACCTTCGGAAGTTCAAAAGAGGCTCGCTCCATCGACGTCAGTGATCTTCACGTGTGCCTGCAGCTCTTTTGGGTGCTGGTATCGTGTCCGTGAGGGGCGCCCCAACATCAATTAATTTGCTGGTTTTGTTGCTCTGCCACGCCAAGTGCTTCGTGGTCATCCCACCGCAACCCAACTTCCGCCAATAGTCCAGGTGTGCTTCAAAGAAGACTGAACAGCATTGTCTCCGCCGTTCATCCATTGGTGCAGAAGCGTCCGCCGGTTTCTCAGCCTTGAATCGCGCCTATCACGGTTCAGTCCAACATTGGTGAAACTCGAGGATCTTGCTGCGTCGACGTTGCTGCTCCCTGTTCAACTCGACGCCACATTGGTGTTACGAACGTTAGCCCATCGAAATCGTCGCAAATTGTGCCAAGCCAAGCCGAGATATTGCCACAACCGTTGCCCTAAAGCCGAGCCGTGCCGTGCCGTGCCCATCGTTGGTCCGTTCTACCGATTGGGTTTTTGGAAGAAATTCAAATTTAGGTATAGATCTATTTTATTTTATTAGGAAGATTTAGTAGATTTAATTTCTTAGGTAGATTTGTTTATCTTGTTTTAGTTTTTGAGTATTTTATCTCTGTTTGAAGTGTTTTCCAATGCATGATTGAAATTCTCTGATGTAGCATCCAAATCGCAACCGCACGAATTTTTATTCTATCTATAGGGCTTTAGATTGAATAATTATTCACGCAGAAGTAAAATTGATATCTTGATCTTTAAGGCTTAAGATCAATTTATTGATTTTTATTAACGAGATAGTCAAGTTTGAATTTCAATTTGAATGGTGGATAATATTTTCGATGATCATGGATGATTTAGTGTTTATCTTTTTTTTTTTTTTTTTTTTTTTTTTTTTTTTTTTTTTTTGATCATGGATGATTTAGTGTTTATCTTTTTGAATTGTTCCATTTATCCGCATACCAACACAGCCACCGAAAATATTTATCCCGAAAATACAAAAATTGCATTCACATCCCATGTAGATTAGGATTGATTGCATGATAGGTTAGTTAGTTTTTTTTTTTTTTTTTTTTAATGCATGTTTAGATGATATCTAGGTTAGATGATATCTTTGAATTAGATTGCATTCATCTAGGATGTTAGTTTTAAATTTGAATTGCATGTTTAATTATTTGGCCATTTTAATTTTGAATTTCATAAAAGAAAAAGAAAAATTAGAATTAGGGCATTCTTTGTACGTCATTACATATCAGGATAGATTGCATGCTTATTAAGAAAATAAAAAATCATGTGCACGTCATATAGAATTGGGTTCATGAAATGCACGTCATTTAGTAATTGCTAGGTTCATTTAATTAGAACTTCCTCGTCATTAGAATTAGGTCATTTGGTTAATTTAGATTGCATATATAATTATTGCATGTTCACTAAGAAAACACAAAAAATCATTTTTTTACTTATGTCATATAGTTTGGGTCATATTGCCATGCCATATCATTGCATCTTATATTAGTAATATTGCATTGCATGATTCTCATTAAAACGAAAGCAAAAATTGAGTGATTACGTGTTAATTAGAAATCATATCTAGGATTGCTGATGTGAATTCTGATCTAACAACACAGATGCTTTCGTTGCTTTGAGGTAAGTCCTACAATTTATTCACTACTTTATCTGAGTGTTAAATTGGTGGTTTGCGCACTCGTATGATCACCTCACATGTTAGGGAAGTGAATTAAAATCCATTCAAGCTGCTTGCCAAACATTTTTTTCAAAAATAAAAGAGAAAGGTACCGAAAGGGAAGCTAGCGTAATCAAGTCCCCAAACTCATAAATCTCTGGTTCGTAGAAATAAAGTAAATCTCTCGTTACTTTACTTAGGTGTCTAATCGACCTACCAAAAATAGATTAGTGGCGGCTCCTAATTAAAAAATCATTTGCATGTTATGAACTTAAACCCAAGTCACGAATTGGTATGGGCTTGGGAGAGCCCGAGCTAAGTTTAGGCTTAGCAATCCATTAGCCAAACCCTGGTTCAAACCCGAAAAAATTGGTCGCGACAGTATGTTTTCCAACCGGTCTAACGGCTGTGTTCGGGAGGCTTTTATACGTCTCCCTTCGTACCCCTCCATTAGTGTCTGTCCATCGTAACGCATCAAAGATGAAATGGTGCGTTCCAATCGCACCCCATCATGAACGTACCAGATAAAGTACTACACACGGACTAGCGAGTCTCTCGCTTGCCCAATCACTATGTTTCTAGTCGATCTGAATCGGCAGATTCAAGCTATCTTATAAGCTTTGTTGAGTCTGGTTTGTGAAGATCAATGTCAAGGGGGTCACTGCGGTGAATCATCTCGTTGGGGACCCTTTTGGTTATTATCCTTGCTGGTTCTAGAACTAAAACACTCTGGACCTGTCCCTTTGCCTTCACAGTAACAAGTTTTCTTCTTCTAATAGTGTCGTGTGGTGTCGGGTCGCGTTTAAGGTTGATTAGTACTAAGCAGAACTGCTGCAGAAACCAAATCAGCATCACCAACGAGTTCCTCACTTGAAACATTCTTCTTAATCTTTGAAGCGAGCTGCCTGTCGTGTGGCACTAAATTCGAGCTTGAATCGAGAAAAGATCATATCAAAATCAATCATTTCTCTTTTTGCTTTCGTGGGATGAGATGATACATTAGCTCGGGGGAGAGATCGAATAAACTCTTCCCATGTGACCACACTAGACGCTTTGTGGCTATATTAACTTCAGAAACTTTTTTTTTTAAATATTCACTAAACATTTTAAAATTCATCACAAGAATTTGATTGAATTTCAAAACAAACATTATAATCAAGTCTTAAAACTTAATAAATTGGTGCAATTAAGTTTTTTCATTGATTCCACCGACTTGATCAACTAAACATCTTAAAACTTGTTAAACTTATTAGGGAAAATTCCAAATAAGGATCCGAAGTAGACCAATTTTCTCAAATAAAGACTTGAAATTAACTTTGTGTCAGGTAAAGACCTAAAGTTGATCCATTATCTCAAATAAGGACCCGAAAACCTGAGCTTGCTGGTTAGCCAAATATTCGTCGGCTATCAAGCATGTGACATTTCTGATGACTGGAGTTTGGGCAATTTTGTCCAAAAAAAATATAAGGAAAATTAACAAATTCCAAAACATTAAAAAAAAAAAAAAAAAAAACAAAAAACCTAGGTTTTCTATGGTCTCCCCGTTTCTTGTACCCATCCTCTACAAAGTCAAAGATCGAAGTTCTCCCCATTCCTTGTACCCATCCTTCGCAAAGTCGAGAACCCAAATTCTCCGCCTGTTGAGGCACGAATTAAAAAACAAGAGGAAAACCATATGCTTCTTTCTTTGTTTGCGGAGACCCAAATTCTCCGCCGGTTGAGGCACGAACTAAAAAACAAGAAGAAAACCATATGCTTCTTTGTTTGTTTGCGAAGACCCAAATTCTCCGACGGTCAAGCAAGGCAAAGAGCGACGAGAATCGAGTCACAACGACGACCAAGCAACGATTTGGTTGAGAAACAACAAGGGAGAAGAAAGAAGAAAACGTAAACATCTAAATGAATAACCTAAACTTAATTAATTTAGAATTTTCTATTTTTTTCCAATCACAAATTTCTGACAAAATTGCTCCTATTTTAATCAATGGAAAATGTCTGCCGGCGAGCTAAGGTCCTTAATAGAGATTAACTTGATCACTTCGGGTCCTTATTTGACACAAAATTTACTTCAGGTCATTCTTTGAAACAATGGATCCACTTCGGGTCCTTCTTTGACACAAAGTTCATTTTGGGATTTTATTTGAGAAAATAGATTTATTTCGGGTCTTTATTTGGAATTTTCCCAACTTATTTTGGTACAACTAAGTCTTTTCCTTAACTAACGAAACATGCTCAAGTGGTCTTCTTTTCCCCCTCTCGTACGTGGGGTTAACAACGTTAAACAAAAATATTAAAACGAGATCCATTTGGTCCACATGCTTATTTTTTTAAACCAGATCTTAGTTAAATTAGATTAAACAATAAAAAAAAAAAAGGCTCACGGTTTTTTTTTTATTATTAAAAAACAAAGAAGAGGAAAAAAAAAAAAAACTCACCTGCCCTACCATCAAGATAGGCCGGTGGCGCCTTGGTGATGGCCGGCCACCGTTGGACACCACCGAAAATTACAAAACGTCACTTAGACATCTTCAAATGGTACCTCAGAATTAGAAGGCGTTGAAACAACATCCAACATTAATGACAGAGAGCCACAAAAAAGATGTCTTGAACACACAATTATGAACACAATAGCTACCTTTGCCCAGGCCACGGCAACCCACCAATTAGGGTCAGCAAGGATGGCCGGCCATTTGCCGAGGTCATGGCCAGTGATGCCATCGGCCATCTCCGAGGCACCACCGACCCTTCTTCTAGATGGTAAGGCAGCCACGCGCCACCCCCCACAGATGAGGAGGCCTTACCTTTTTTTCTTTTTCCCCTTTTCTTTTCTTTGTTTTTTTTCTCTCTCTAAAACTTTTAGTCTTATTATTATCATCATCATCAAATTGAACACACATATATATTATGATTTTAATACTCAATCGCACTTTTTAAATAAATTTTAGAATTTTTAGCATAATTATCCTTTCTTTCTATCCTTAGTTAATTTGTCATGGAATATACTTATTCATTGACATTTGAAATAGTTCAAGTGTGAATTTAATATCTAAAAAATTTACAGCTACTTACGACATGACGCCGTCGGTTCTTCCCCCCACCCCGCGGGAAGAAAAAAAAAACCCTTCTTTTGGACACCTAATTAAACGTAGGTTGTTGGTTTTGGTATTCAGTTTAGAAGGTTCTAATAATTATGATGACTTCTTTATTAGGGTCAAAAAATTCCAATGACTTGACTGGATCCAATTGGCCCATCATGAGTCAAACCACTGACCTTAGACTCTCCACTCTCTCGCGTTCTAATATAGTACTTCTGAATATTCTCTTCCCAATTTGCTTGACTTGGAACCTACCCACATATTTGACCACTCTCTCTCTCTCTCTCTCTCTCTACCAGAGGCACCGGATTCATGTGAGCTCAATGCACCAAAATCATGAAATCACATGAGTCTCGCATGAACTATGATCAATGGTCGCGGTATGTGTCATCGGGCTCATTTGAAAGCGGTGCATGTTAGAAATTTTTTGGATTCATAACAGTTTGGATATGGTCCGGCTAAAGTAATACTAGATTATGCAATGATTGCAATTGGGTATTCAGGCAAAGAAGCCATCTCAAGCACATCTAACAAGATTATTCACTATTCAGGTGAATTGTCTCGATATTTGTAGAACTTAAAATTGGCATTGTATTTAATACCATGATTACATCATGCAATGGTAACACGTGACATGATAAATCAATCGGATGTATTTTATATGAGGGATGCCTATTTACCTAAAAGATTATGATTGTCAAAAGGATCATGCCGAATGATTCATTTAATATCCCAGTTGGAAATTTTGTTAGTTGGTGAGATAATTTGACTTTGATTAAGAAGATGTGCAATTCTAAAATTGTGTCGATCCTGTTCCCTTTTTCTACAAGGCCAGGACCACGTCGATATATTCCTTTCATACGTCATAATGGAAAATTATGAGATCTCTCGTTCTCCTTGACCATGTAAATTGTGGAGGGGCTGCTCGAGGGAAGTCTCGTACCATCGAAGTCGACCTAGACCGTGAAATTTGTGGAGGGGCTGCTTGAGGAAAATCTCGCACCATCGAAGTCGATTTTTCATTCCTTTCATACAAGTCTGCCGCCGGATGTTCGAGTTTCCAATGATCGATTTTTGTTGATCTTAAGGCCTGCAATTGAGTGGGGGCTGGTGAAGCTGGGACGTAAACATGATACGGCGAGAAACACGAAACATAAGATATCAATATCTGTCGAACCAATTTTTGTTGATCTTTAAGGCCTGCAATTGTGTGGGGGCTGGTGAAGCTGGGACGCAAACATGATACGGCACAGAAACACGAAACATAATATATCAATATCTGTCGCACGGGGGAAAATTGTCCAAAAAGTCCTAAATCTATTGTAATTTTGCCAATTTAGTTCTAAACCTTTTAACTTTACTAATTGAGCCTAAACATTTTCACTTCTTACCAATTAAGTTCATCCGGCTAATTTTGGCCGGAAAATGTTGACGTGGATGTTGGCGGTGCCACGTAGGACTGCCGGCGCGACGTGGACAATTTTTAATAATATTTTAATATTTTAATATTTTTGGAATTTTTTATTTTTTATTTTCTGTTTTTTCCTTATTATTATTATTATTATTATTATTATTATTATTATTATTATTATTATTATTATTATTATTATTATTATTATTATTATTTTTATTTTTATTTTTATTATTTTATCTTTTTGGCCTTTTCTGGTGGCCGACCACCGGCCACAGCCGGCTGAGCGACGGCGACACCGAGCGAGGCCGCCTTGGCCCCGACGAGGGCCGGCCTCACCAGATCTAGGAAGGGGAGCCCTCGTCGGGGCTCGCCCTTGCCTAGGCGAGCGTCGGCCTCGCCCGTGGCGGCGAGCCAGCCCGGCTGGCTATGGTCGGTGGCCGGCCGTCGCCTGTGGCCGGTGGCCAGCCATCGGAAAAGGCCAAAAAAAAAAAAAAAAAAAAAAAAAAAAACAGAAAAAAAAAGAAAATTAAAAATTAAAAATATTAAAATATTATTAAAAATTGTCCACGTCGCATCGACGCAGTCCTACGTGGTACCGCCGGCGTCTACGTCATTTTTCCGACCAAAATTGACTGGATGGACTTAATTGGCAAGAAGTGAAAAGTTTAGGACTCAATTGGCAAAAATTAAAATGTTTAGGACTTAATTGAAAAACCGCATAGGTTTAGGACTTTTTGACAATTTTCCCGTCGAACGGAAGAAGAAAGATAGGTTGTCGCCTTTGCTCAAATGTTGAATCCAAAAACTTAACCAATAGATACAGAAAGTGTACATGTATATAAGGCACATTGAAATTCTATAAACAAGCGATGTGGAATACTTAGCAACCTCTTGATCATTTGGTGATCATTTTATACAATGTATTTCATTCATGACCTATTATTGAATTTCACATGAAATGTCGATATCTCACCCCACTTTTCCTTGAGTTAGGTATTGAAAATTCATCCCCTAATAATTTAGTCTTCTACGTCCGCTGGTGGAAAATTATAACGTTGGTAAAATGTAAGTAACACATGCTCAAGTAAAACCTATTGAAGTTACTTTTTAATTTCACACGCTCTTCCCGCGATTCTCGTCTTCTTGACAGGATATTGATGACAGGATATTGATTACGTGGAATATAAGTTGATGGAAACGTTGCAATGACTTCAAAGTCATCATGCAGAATTTCCAAGTTCATAGTGGGGGAGAGATGGCTAAGAAATGTATTACCTGGGAAGACTTGTCGCGATAGTTTGTCGTGGTAGTGCGTCGAGACATTTTCCAAAGCTTATACTATTCGTACGTTATCCTAACACAGCATCACCCTCGTCGTTTAGGGTTACATTTTCTTTCCTACAGTTGTCATCTTATTCTTTGGCTTTTTCGATTTTTGAAGGCATCATGAACGAAGCGTCGTGTAACAGCATGACACGTGATTCGGGATTGATGTCATCCGTCGGATTTGAATTTGCAATTTGTAGTTAACAAGTCAAACGTCATGTGGCCGCTAAGGTGGACTTCCAACCTTTGTCGCTTTTGAGCTACTTTTCTTTACCTGACAAAATTGAACCTCCAAAAAAAGAAAAAAAAAACTCATGCGACCCGGGAAAAAGAAGAAGATGGACGTCTCCATCAACGTAATAATAATGTCATAAGTTTACCTGGTCATGCGGACTGAGCAGCAAAGGGACGACCCTCTTGCACTACTGCTCCATATAAGAAGCTTCCGCTTCCAGAATATGACAGACACACTGGACAAACTCAAGAGAATCAAGAATATAGGGCGCAGAGAAAGAGAGAGAGAGAGAGAGAGAGAGAGATGGAACAACGATATAGTAGTGATACAAGGTTACATGACAAGAAGAAGAACAAGGATGATGAGGAAGAAGTGGTGCTTCCCGGGTTCCGGTTTTACCCGACCGACGAAGAGCTTGTCGGGTTCTATCTTCGCCGGAAGGTGGAGAAGAAGCCTCTCAAGATCGAGTTCATCAAGCAGGTCGATATCTACAAGTACGATCCCTGGGATCTCCATGGTAAGCAGGCGTACAAGTTGCGGGTTGTTTGGTTTCTTTCTTCGCGTGTCCCTCGCTTTCCCTAGACGATGGCACGTCGCCTCAAGAAACAGATGAGAGGTTGGTGAGATCCGTTCAAAGGTGGAGCTGAGTCAATTTACTCACCAAGGATTCCGATAGCTTCACCCGCAACTCTAATTAATAATTATTCAGCTGAACTAGTCTTTCATAGTCTAAAACTGAGATTCTATGGTGAATCAACATATGCTTGTGTAGTATTGCACCGATTTTTTTTTTTTTTTTTTAGTAATTACTTTTCTTATGGATGAATGTGATCAGCATAATCTTGCTTCTCAGTCATCATGTTCATAATCATCATCGTGACTAAACAGATGTTAGCAAAATGGGAGAGAAAGAAGGCTACTTCTTCTGCATCAGAGGGAGGAAGTACAAAAACAGCATAAGGCCAAATAGAGTGACTGGGTCCGGATTTTGGAAGGCCACGGGCATCGACAAGTCCATATATTCCGGTAAATATCCCCACAATTGCGTCGGCCTCAAGAAGACTCTTGTTTACTACCGCGGCTCTGCTGGCAGAGGTACCAAAACTGACTGGATGATGCACGAGTTCCGGCTGCCCCCTGCAGAGAAAGGCGGTGATCTATCAGATGCAAATGACACCATCACTGAAGAAGCAGTAAGATGCTAAATACTTGTTATGTGATTGCATCAGCTCGCTTTAATTTACTTTCCAATTGCTTTCAAACTTTCTATTGGAAAACGAGTATTCGGCGGTTCTAGCTTGAGTTTCAGCTATGTTCAACATTAGTTATTATCTTACTAGCAGTTTATTTATGTCCTTTTTTACCCTTAAA
The DNA here is from genome assembly GCA_014182375.1 of Eucalyptus virginea. NCBI lineage: Eukaryota > Viridiplantae > Streptophyta > Magnoliopsida > Myrtales > Myrtaceae > Eucalyptus > Eucalyptus virginea. Next base: position 13,353,971 of record CM024524.1, on the reverse strand, counting down.
TCAGCAAATGAGCAGCCAACCTGAAATAATCAATGTTAAAAGAGGACCAATCATTTTTGTCTAGGAGAGGATTCGGCATTTAAATACATGCTCAAAATTTGGCCCTGAAACTGAAGGGTTTTCTGTTTCCTCTTTTTGGTTTTGGCAGGAAGTATGGACGCTTTGCAGAATTTTCAAACGCATAGCCTCTAGCAGAAAATACATTGCAACAACAGAATGCAAAGAGACCACCTTCAAGCAGAGCTCAATAAATTCGTGTTCTAAATCGAGCAGCTTCGAATCTGAGTACGGAGACCAATGCCTGAGTTTTGGATCGGACCATTCGGCCGTCCAACCAAGCGACAGAAAGCCAGCGACCCGCCATGTTGAGCAAGCACAGCTCTCATGGGTCAACCATTGCCATTCCATCCCTCAGGCCCCTGTGGCGACGCCATGCTTGAGCCTTTGGAATCTAAATGGAGAGGATATTTTCGCGAACGGAATAAACTGGGATGAACTGAGATCGATAGTTCACGAAGAGTGATTCTTCGTGAAAATTTGTGAAACTGGTGGGAACTGGGATTTGAGGATCCGAGCGCAAATGAGAAGGATTCGAATCAAGGGATGAGCATGATGCAACTGAAGTTTTCTTCTTCCTTTTGGATTTATTACTAGGAAATTAGGACAGATATGGACCTCCAATCTTAGTTTGGCATGGATGTAAACTTGAACTGACAAGTTTGACAATAGTAGTTTTTTTTTTTTTTTTTTTGCCTTGTCACCTGACTTCATGTGGTTTCGCGGATGTGCACGTTCAATGGATCGACGTGTTGACTTTGACTATCGATGCCAAATTTTTCCTTACTTTTCTCTAGGTCACCTAAAATCACTCCCAAAGGGATTTGGAAGCTCATCCCTGACAACTTGACATAAGAACATTTGTTTTGAACAAGTAAAAGTCACTTCTTCCTAGGATGATCGGTTCCCAATCTGGTGCGATTATCAAACTAGGAAAACCGGTTCCCAAAATTCAGAATTGAGAAACAAACTGATTAGTCCTAGAATTGAGAATTGGATCACACCATCAATTCAGTCCAGTTCCAATCCGATTTCGATTCGGTCCAATGGAATCGATCATTTATTTTTTCCCACTATTTTTTTATCATTACTTTTTTTCCCATTACTTGAAATTGGACCGAGAAATTATTTAGTTCACATTTTATCAATTTTTTTTTTGAAGAAATAATAAATAAAGAGAATATCTAGCTAGTCCGATCTGATCTAATTCAGTTCCTCCTTGAAATCGAGAACCAGATCATTGGTTCCACTTTTAAAAACCAAGAACCAGACCAAGACCAACACTCCTGGAGCTAGACCAACTGACCCGTCCGATCTGGTCCTGACGGTTTCTGATTCGGGTGGTCCGTTCTACACGCCCCTACTTTTTCTTGGCGATTTTTTCAATTTTCTGTTCTTGTGTTTTCTTCATTTAACTTGCCCTGCTGTAACCTCGCGGTACTTGTCATGAATAGCGCACATCGTAAACAACTTTTCTATTCTTGCCCTGATAAAAGATGTTCTCTTTTTCCGTCCAATAAAATGAACCTTTAATGCTATTTTTATCTTTTCTAATGAGCATTCTATAGCATGAATCAATTTGTTAATGATACTATTACTTTTCCAAGAACAAAAACAAAATAGTCGTCAAACTACAATCGTATTATTCGCCATCGTTTTCTCTTCTTCTACCTGCCATTATTTTTCTTCACAAGCATCCAAAACAATAATAAAAATTACATCTTTATATTTCATTTTTTGTTTCTCCAAGGTCATTTTCCATTGTCCTTTCCGTTCCTTACTTATCACTACTAGATCCAAATCGAGTACGAGAGACATCGAAACCTCGTTCAATCAAAACCATGGAAGGGCCCCCACCTCGAGATTATCTAACACCCATGCCCACGCGCGGTACTGCTGACAGAACTAATATGTCACATTTCAGCATCAAGGGTTTTTCTCCCCTCTCTAAACATGCAGTTACCTTTTAGCTTTTGAACCACCCTCATGGCAACAGAAATCTTAGATTGGTCGATGTACAGAACGCGATAAAAGTGACCCAAAGAACAAAAAGAAGAAGAAGATCAGGGCTACCGATCAAAGATGCAAAATTCGTTTCGAGAAGAATCAGTTACTATACAGTAATACTATCGAACAATTTGCCAAAGGCTGCAATATACATTGATATAACCGGAAATCAAGCTGACTGAATGTGCAATCGAATACACGAACCTGCTTATGCTAAAGAATCCTAACCGCATCGTGGAAGTTTGGGGTGTAAGTCCAGCTCAGTCAACTTTGCAAAGAAAGAGGCATTGAATCATGAAGTTTATACCCGATCTTCTAACCAGAGTGCACACAGTCAAATTTTGTGCTCGTAGCTGCCAAGTGCTAATGAAACGCTTTGAAGGGGGACACTCTTGTGCATCTCCCAGTGAAATGGATTCACCACTTCCTAATGACTGTTGTCGACTGGCTCACTAACCACAGGAATGTCAAAGCTGCCTCCCGTCTCCGGAGTCTCCGGAGCAATTTCTCTAACATCAGCTATTCTTGCTTCTGTTGCCTGAATGTCACTCCATTCCCCATCTCTACTTGACCGAAGGCTGACTTCATCAACAGGCACACTCTCTTCGGAAACTGGGATTGCTTTAGAGACACTGAGGCATGCTTTATCCACGTTCTCCTCAGACTCTGCCTTCTCCTCAAAGACTTTCCTTGAATCACTGTGCTGTCTGTCAATCATGATATAGAACATACGGAAAAACATTTATTTCCAACATAATTTCAACAAGAAGATTAATCGTTCTCAATAATAGAAAAATGGTCCAGGATTTATGGAACTTTAAGACCCATAGGCTGTAATGATAAATTTGTAGGGCATAATACATAAAAATGACCAAGGTAGACCAAATTTATTTTGTCGAGAGTAATAATTGTCTAATTCATAGCAACATTGTCTTTGCAACTATGGTTGGCAACAAGGAAATAACCAATTCACTTTTGCTAACTGAATGACTTACTTCATCAAAGACAACTTCTAATTGAAACAATGTCCTCTGCAACTTGAGGCATTCGGCACTTTCAAATCAAATCTATCTGCTTCCTCAACAACCCCCCCTTCTTCTCTTTTCCCAAAAAAAAAAAAAAAAAACTTCAGTTGTTCTATTCCAGACATCACTTAAGTGGCCTCCAATATCACCATAAATGCAGCAACTGCATCCACTTTCCCGGTCAAACAAAGGAAAGTCATCCATGCGACCCCTTTCCTCATCCAATCACAGGAAAGTCATCCATGCTACTACTCGGATTGACCGCCAAGAGGTCATGCTGAGTAGATTTCGAACTTGAGATCTCACAATTCTTGTGGAGCAAAGTCTCATTTGCATTATTAACTTTGTTAGATCCTTCAGCTTATCTCTCTCCCATGTCTTCATATGTTGTGCTTAGGATAATTATGTTTGATTGACCAATAACTAAACTTGAAACTTGCTAAAACTTTTAGAGCACAACGTGACAGTGTTTCCTAGTGCAATATAACTATGAAAGCCAAGAATCACAGCAACAACAGCTTCATAAAAATGGCTTGCACAGTTTCAACAAATTAAAAAAGAAAATGGCTTGCACAGATATTGAAAGTTGTCAGACAGTTTACCTTTGGAGTTGAGCTTGCAACATATTCACATATGCCAGAAGCTCTTGCTTCTCCTTTGCAGCAGCTGACTCTTTTTCTTGAACCTCCCTTTTTCTAGAATTAGCATCTGCCTCAGCAACTCTGGCCTTCTCTTCTGCCCTGAGAACGGCTGCTTCCAATATAACAGAACGCTCTCGAGCTTTGCCAAGCCCAGAACGCAATAACTGTGCCTCCTGAAGAGCAGAGTCTCGCTGTTTCATTATTTCGTCTCTTTCTCCACTTAGAGCGGCGACTTTATCTTCAGACTCTTTCAGCTACATATACAGGAAAAAGAGTTAACTGAAAGCTGTAGAAGAGATATGCAGAATAAGTTTTAAGCATTCCCTGAGTTTTTCTACATTTGAACAATTTGACAAATTTTTTCGGTTCTTCCTTCAAATCATCTAATGTAGAGAGAATAGGAATAATGTTAACCACAAATTTTTCCTTGTGCTTTTAGTTGTCTAGTCTTTGTACAATGACCTGACAACAGCATATAAACCAAAATACCAAAAAGCTGATAATATCTGGAGGACTATATCGAAGTATATGTTGAACAAAGACTAAATCTGTCAAGAAAATCCGTAACAACCTTCATTTTTAATGACTCCAACTTCTTCTCACAATCTTTGGTCAAGCGCTCAATTTCAGCAGAAGCTATCCTCCTTTGTTCATCCATCATATGGGCTGCAGAAGCTGCGGCATCAGCAGCGTCAGCAGTCTCTGATAGCTTCTCTGCTAATTCTTTTATAGTTGAATCTCGTGCACGAATGTCCCTCGCTAAATTTTGCAATTCCTCATCCTTAACTCGTAGTGTCTCCTGCAAATTTACTTTTCAGTTTTAACAGATCAAAGATGGGTACAATAGATTACTCTTAGGAGTTGACATATAACCTGTAGAAAAGAAAATCTACAAAGAACAAACAGCACCACTTCCAACCAAAAGCAAAGACACAAATTTCAGAAACAATAATTAATTAGTGAAAATATGGAGAAGAAAAGACCATGTAATATACAGTCACTAACCGTACAAATTTTCCCACCACTTATTCCCCATGCCTTCTTCAACCGCTTTCTCTCTCTGTAAAGAGATTTATATAATTTGCAGAAGATTATTCAAATGCCCCTCATCAGTCATCATCCATAATTATCGCTCTTTTTAGCAGCTAACCCTTTCATCCCATAATCTGCAACTAGCTAAGTTAGCTAACACATTCTGCTCAGCTGTGCAGTCTCCCATCATGTTTCTTGGCCAGTCATTACTTCCCTCGTTGATATTTTTATCCCCCCAACCTCTGTGTGGCATCATACACCTCAAAACACATGGTTCTTCTACATCAATTTCAGTGTAGCCTCAAATAATGTTTACCCAACCATGCTATGTAATGGTCAGCATTAGACATGATAGAGATCAGCAAATAAAAGAGGGACCAGTCCTCCATTAGTCTAAGTCCAGAATTGCCCTTCTAACATTTATTCGTCATTCTCATTGGTGCATCAAGTGCACATCTTAAATTAGCTGACCATATTTGTCATCTTATTCTCCGTGAGAGAGCTACTTCCATTTTCCCATGCATTCTTGTCTGATCCTGATTTATCATAGTCTTTTACTACTAAAAGCGGTATCCTTAATTCATACATTTTGTCATCCAAAAAAAAAAAGAAACATGATATGGGCCAGAGATGTATCTCATTCTTGTACTAGGCCCCCTTATTTACCTTATCAAATCTATTGCCAATGTAAAATAATCCCTGTTTGTCGCATTTTTCCATTTTATGGGTGTATTTGCTGGACAAATAACAATCTTCATCTGTTACATCCAAGCATTGATGTACTTTAGAGGGAAATTATTTGCCTCTTTCCCCAGCCCTGAAGGCTAACTTCTCAAGTTATTTGGACATATGTCCTACGACCATTAAAAAAGATGCATAAACAGCCAGCAGTTACAACCTTTAATCTAAGTAACAAAGTATTTAGATATTGAGATATTGAGAGTTCAACTCAATAGAGTGCTGGGATGCCTGCAGTAACAAGTTCTATATGTAATATCTTCTCTAATTTCCCATTTCCTATCATTTCCTATTAATATATCTTTATCACTCTCCATTCTCCATATCCTACAAGTTTCTTGCTGACCCTCCTACATCCACTGCAAACTACAAGCTAATTTGGTGACCAAGTAACATATTTGATTGCTTTACATACCTCCAAACCACAAGTAATTTCACAGCATGGCACTGTGAAGGTTTCACAAACTTTACATAAGATACCAACATTCAGTAAGACTTTGGCCACAAACAGTACCTTCATTATTGTGAAATCATCCATTGGTCCATCCATACTTCTATTTGTGATCATTCCAAGGGCATTTCTCATTGAAATCTGCATTGCTGCTTCAATTTCCTTAGAGGATTCCAGAGCTGTTGAGTTAGCTGCTGCCACTGCAGCAGCCACTGTCCCCAATTTCGCAGAACCATTTCCACTCAGAGAATTTACAGCCTCTTTATGAGCCTTTAAGACCATTTGTGTAGCTCTGATTTGAAAGAGAGAACAATGGAAAAGGTGAATACCGTGGACAGTTAAACAGAAAAACAAATTTCAATAGTGACTAGTATGATCCTTGAAGCATAATTATGCCAAGCCAGGCATACCAAAATAAAGAATTTCCCTAGTGGTCTGCAATTTGGAACACATCCCATTTCATGGTACACTAACAGTTTGGAAAACTAAATTCAGCATTGCCCATCATTCCAGTACAAAAAATTCTATGTTTTTCTTGGCCAACACGTGTAATTTTCTCATAATGTATTTTCCATGCTAATATTGTGTAACTCTGTTCAAGAATATGCTATTAGTACTATGAATGTTAACTTCAATATATCTTAACAATCATTCTGATTTAATTTACATGACCAAAAGAAGCCTACCCATCCCATGCCATATTTTTAAGAGTGACCTTTCACATTCCATTTTCATTCAACATACCAGAGAAAAGTCAATAAACCATAGCATGTGCCAGTCACTCAAATAAACATATCATACTCATGATGATTTCGATAGGAAACCTCCCAAAAACTTACTGTAGCGTTGATACCCAAGCTCTGGCAGCACCAGGAGTTTCAGCACAGAAAAAGTAATCCCTCCTCGATGGGGTCCCAATATCTAGAGAGGAAAGTTAAGAATCTTGATGCTGCAGCAAATTAACTCCATATCCAGATTTTTACACGCAAAAGTCAAGGGAAAGAAAGCCTAAGATTGCTCAATAGTGATGTAGATCAATGAGGATACAGAAACAGCAGCCATCGTACTTCGGCAATCCACTGAAACACAATTAGAAGGTGATAAGAAACTATCTGTTGAACTGAAGCAGATAATAATAACTGCAGAAGCACTGAGGGAGCACGCTTCCGGAACATCATTCTTACTGGAAGTTCACTGGAGATAAAGTTATAGTGCTATTAGCATCGAACACTATGGTTCCCTTGACAGCTGGCTCATTTCTCCTGACCCTGGAGAAAAGTAATTAAGAAATAAGATATTTCTTTTCCCAAGTACTTGGCTTTACGTAACTATTAAAAAAATTACCGACTTGTACTCCATCCTCCCTGTGGTTGGATCTAAGATCACCCATCGCTCATTCCACTTCCTTAGCTATAAGAAAACATGAACATATCTGTGAGAGCAATGAATGACAAGAGGGAAAGAGCTTCCAGCGAACAGCGGAAATAATTTTTTTACAATCACCAACTATACTCTAAGAAAAAATTTCCAATACAAGAGAGACCAGTCCATTATTTTCTAAGCAAGCGTATGTGCCATCAAAGAGAAGCTTAGTCGAATCAATCCCCAGGCTACAGGTCACTGTGTCTCGTCATTTATGTCATATAGATTTGAACAAATCCTTACTGTTGCCACTACCTTATGTGGGATAAGACAATTTGTCTGAACTCATCAATAAATAAGATAGCACGCATCAACTAGAAAGTACTAACCTCACTTTCCTGAGGCTGAACGCATGACAAAAGAATCTAATCTTCACCACTTTGGCATTCTTAGTTAATCACGTTTGTAATCAATAGTAAGCAAAATCCAGACATATAGCCTATTGTCGAAGATTGCAGAGAGCACGAAAAATCAACCAAGTCTTGCTTAGAATGAGAACCACACGAATCTACCAACCACAAACCGAACTGAAAAGATAGCCTAGAACTCTCAGACAAATCAATCCATTGCTTTTGAAGTTGCTAACACAAAGGAACACAGCTTCATCAATTAATCCACACAGGAACCCAACCATCAACGACGCAATCTGCGAACTCCAGCACTACTCGAAACAGCAGCACGATGCGAACAGTACGATTCGAGGCAGCATCTACCGAGCTCAAGCTAATCCAAAGAAACTGAAATATAGGACTGCAATGTCAAAACCAATCGACCGCGAGAGAGCGAGAAAGAGAGGGTTACGGTCTCGGATCGCTTGAGGAGAGGCCCTTGCAGCAAGGCCTTCCCGGAACCGGAGGCCAATTGACGCTTGATCTTCTCCAGGCTGTTCTGGGCACCGCCGGCTCCCTGCCGACCACGCAGGTTCAAAACCGCAAGAATCCGTCAGAACGAGCCCCGCCCCCGCCGCCCGGCGGCCATTTCCGGCGATCGCCGGCGACGCGGAACAGAACAGAACACGAGCAGGAGCAGAGGAGTGAGAGAGAGAGAGAGAGAGAGAGAGAGAAACTCACCGTCGAAGCACCGTTGGACGCCATGGCGGACGCGAGCGAGCGAGATCGACGAGGATTTTTCCCCCGGCAGGAAGGAGGAAAAATCGGAGCGATTTGGAGGATCCGAGATCGTCGTCTTCTGGTCGTCGGTTATTTACTGTTAGGTCCGCAGGCGAGGCGGGGACTTGTAGTTACAGAGTAGGTGGTGGTGTTTCATTCACGCTTCGCTTTCTAATTGACATTTTCCAAGTCAAATCGTTAATGACTTAGATTAATCGTTAATGACTTAGATTAATCGAGACCTACGAACAAAATGCCGCGTCAATTTTCATGTAATTTTCCCGTCTTTACACGCGGGATCTTCATTAATTATACATATATTTGTTTATTTAGATTTGTTAAATGGGAAATCAATGTGTGATTGGCATTGCCCACGTCACGTGAATCTCGACGGGCATGCCTTGATCTTGCCTTCTTTTGGTGCTTTAGACTCAGGGGTCGTGTTAATGGATTATTATGGCTGATATTTATTTGAATCGTAGACTGATCAAACAAGCATGATCTGAAGCATTTGTTCGGCGGTGAGAAATGAATGATAAGTTGCTTATAAGATGAATTTTCGATTTGTATCTTGGGTCTAAGATCCAAAACCATGCCCCACACTTTCCTAAGTTGCTCTAACATACCATGTGAGTATAGATATGACAGTTCAAATTTAAATCCCATGGTCCGTAAAAAAGACAATCATGTTTATGACTCGAATGGGTATGACGTACTTTGTTTGTCGATACCGCATTTGCTTAGTTTTGTCAAGTTAAAGCAGATCCAATCTATGTAACTCGCATTATTTTGAGTCCAATAAAAGGAAAAATAAAACGCAACATTGTTGAGAACACGACATCAACGACCATGCCTTTCTCTGTGTTTGTGTGATGTCCTTTCAATCAATTCAATGATACATATGTCGTTTACATATGCTACACAATTAACATGAAAAAGCTTGCCTATTACTTTTCCACTATAAGATTTCATAATGGAGGAAGCTATTTTGTATATAAATTTTCAAAAAAAAAAAAATCTATATCCTAGGCTCCGTTTATTTTGCAAAAAATAAATAATTTGAAAAAAAAAAAAATTCGAAAAAGAATTACTTATATGAAGCTTGAAATGTTTAATCATTGAAAAGTATTTTTTATTATCAATAACAATTTATGCCTAAATATTTTCTTCAACAAAAAACATATTTTTCATTTATTTATTTTTATAAGCGATACAAGTAATTATTTTTAGAAAAATATTTTTTAAATTATTTATGTTCTATGAAACTAACACAAATTATTTTCTTTTTCACATATTAATGACACATCAATGACATGATATATGGAAGAAACTTGGTGAGCATCGCATTTGTTTACATTAGACTAACTAATGAAGCCCTCATTCACCCCCTTAGTCTACATGTGCTACATTTCAGCAAACTCATTTGCTCCTCGTCATCTACTCCTTGGAGCCACTAGGATTAATGCATTCTAGAAAGTCCAACTTAAAAACTTAAATTATTACATGGAAGAACACTATGACGTCTTCGATCTGACCCCGATTATTAGATTGGAATTACATCGACAGCCAATCTTCGAACGGGATTTCACTGAGGATCATCAGACCACGAAAATGTCAAGAGGGCATTTTAGGTTAAAAACTCGAATTCTCGTCTACGGAATGTGGAAATTCGAAAAGTTGGGAGAGGGCCACGAGCAAGGACTCTGGTAGGCCTAAGCCAACGTTGGGTGGCCCAATGGACCCAAGCCCACGGATGAAGGCCTAAGTGGGCCCTTGGCCACATTGGGCAGCCCATGGGCCACACGCCCAAGGAGTGGGTAGCCCAAGGGAGGGTTATGGATCCTCTAAGTCCATTAAACCATTATTATAAGATCTCAGCATTAATTGCACTTAGGTACGTGAATAGTACATGAATAGTGCACAATCTTGGTGAAATGACTAAATTGCCCTCATATTCAACTAAAGACAAAGGGTAAAATAGAAAAGAGGCAAGAGATGGTGTGCTCTAAGATCTCAGCATTAATTGCACTTAGGTACATGAATAGCATGTGAATAGTGCACAATCTTAGTGAAATGACCAAATTGCCCTCTCATTCAACTAAGGACAAAGGGTAAAATAGAAAAGAGGCAAGAGACGGTGTGGTCACATGGATGAGGAATGACAAAATGATGTCATCCCCTAACATAATCTAAGCCTACTCTAAACTTATTCAATCAAGTGCAAAATCTCTTTACTAATGGCTTGGATTTATTCTTTAAGAAGTTTTCCTTTGATTGGTTGAGAAGGATTCTAAGAGATTGGATGGGATGAACATTAATGGGCAAAGATTTCTCTCCTTCTCTCTCTCTTTTCCCTCCCCTCACCATGGTCTCTCCCTCTCACTCTCACTCTCTATCTCTTTTTCACACTTGATTGCTTTCAAGCTCATTCTCTCTCTTCTCTTGTCACCACCAAAACCCTACCTCCATTTTCATTTCCATCTCAAGTTTTTTCCTCTCATCTCCTTCTCTAGACTCATCGATAACCGACTGCCTCAAGCGCCACCCTTAAATCGCCCTTCACACCATCATTCTGGTTGCTGTGTCCGAGTTTTGGAGGTGAGGAGACTATTGTCTAGCCCCTCACAGCGGCCTTCTCTCTCTCTCTCTCTCTCTCTCTCTCTCTCTCTCTCTCTCTCTCTCTCTCTCTCTCGGCGATTTGGACACTATTGGCCTAGGGGAGGCCATCCGCCGCCACCAAGCCACCGTCACCAAGCCACCGTCGTGCCACTGCCCAGGACGCCATCCAACCCACCCATGTGAGCTATAGATGCTTGACTAGCAGCCCTAGCTGCTGTTCGGTCTTGCTGCTCTTTCCTCGACACTTTTTAAAGCTTGGACTTAGGTGTGAGTGGCTTTCTAAACTAGAATAGGGTTGTTATTGCACTTAGGGGTTAGTTTATGGCTAGATTAAGGTTAAATGATGCTTTGATTGTGTGATAAGTGGGTTTTAAATGATAAGTTATCGTAGCACATTGATGGTTATCGAGTTAGATAATCACGTTTATCGATAGATTATCGTGTTTTATCGATAAGTTATTGCAATAGGTTATCACGTTTGGACGATAAGTTATCATGTTTTATCGATAGGTTATCGTGATAGGTTATTGAGTTTTGCCGATAAGTTTTCATGATAGATTATCAAGTTTTGCTGATAAGTTATCATATTTTATCGATAAGTTATCAAGTTTTGCCGATAAGTTGTCAATATGTGATAAGTAGTTATATGATAAGTTTTTACGATATGATAAGTAAAGTGTGGCGTATGTTAATATGATGTGCTATATTAGACTGATAAACTATTATGTGGTAATATGTGTTATATGATATGATGGTGTGATTTGGTACAATAATGAAATTAGTGATGGTTATAATTATATGTTATATTAATGAGAAATGAGTTATTGGATAGATTATGATGGCATGTAATCGGTGATTTTAATGACTTATGCTCAGTTGCCATGACTTATATTACTTTGATGAATGATCTATATGCCATGGGCTTGTAAATTAGTTGGTGTGTTTGTATGACATGATATGAGATATGAGTATGGCAGGATGGCATGTGGCTAAGGTTGTTGCGTATTGCATGAGCATCACATTTGATTAACGGGAAAGAAAGAAAATGAAAATCTTGTGGTTTTATTGGATGTGATTGTCCTATATAATGTTGTTTAATATCAATGGCAATGTAAGACCTGTATGGTAACGATTCTGTTTCTCCCAATTTATGTATTTTTGTTCCCCGGAACAAAAAAAGAATAGAAATATGTTTGGTAACGCCAACTTATTTTTATATTCCTCGAAATAGAAAAGTAGCCAGGAAATAGATTTGGAATAGAAACAAGAAAAAAAAAAAGTAACATTTTATTCCCGAGAACAATTTCTAGAAATAAATCAATTTTTTCTTTTCTATTTTTCTTTTGTTCTTCTTTCTTGCTGTGGCCATCGTGGGCCACCTACCAACCGTTGGCCACCTTGGGCAGCACGTGGCCACCATTGGTCAATCGTCGCCATCATCGCCCCGACTGTCATCAGCCACCGTTAGCTGACCATCGGCCAACCGCCGTCAACCATCGTTGCCACCGTCACCCGACCATCGTCGCCGCAACCCCGACAGTAGGTAACCGTCGTCGCCATCGCTCGCTACTGCTCGCCACCACTCACTGCCCGCTAGTCACCCTCGCAAGCCGACGACTGCCACCGACCGCCGGTAGGTAGACAAGTAGCCACAAGAGGGGACAACGACCGGTGGGCTGTGGGCGGTAGTCATGCGGCGACGGTCGGTGGTGATAGTCGGCGGTTGGCGATCAGCGATCGTGTGGCAACATGCGGCAATCGTGCAGCAACGGGTGGCGGTTCGTGAGCAAGAAAAAAAAAACAAATCAATACAAAAATTTATCAATCGTACCAAACACATTTATATTCTTTATCTATTTCAATAATATAAATTTTGTATAGTTACCAAACGTATTATTTTACCTAGAAATTGTTTCTCGAAGTAGAAATAGAAAAGAACTATTTAAAAAAAAGAAAAACTGTTCCCAGAGTAGAAGCGTTACCATGCGCACTCGTATTATGCATGAGAACAGCCCGAGCCTCTAAGACAAGATATATGATGGTTCTTGGACATGTAAAGAAGCACGTCAAGTCAAGTCTCTTGGGATTAGCAATTTTGAGATGTATTGTTCTCAAACCAAGTTCAGTACTAAATCAGTGATCATGTCAGTACAAATTGGTCCTTTCTTGGTCTCGGTGTGACCCTGAGATGTATTGTTCTCGAGTTAAGTCCGGTACTAGATTGGTGATCATGTCACGAAGGATTGGTCCTTCCTTAGCTTTGGTGCGATATTGAGGCTATCGTTTCTGATCAAATTAGAGTTAGGCTAATGCTCAACTTAACGGGTCAAACCATAAACTCTCATTTCGTACTCGGCATATTTTACTGATGTACTTTCAATAGGTCATAAGACATACTCTGCTTTGCATGCCATTGAGACATTCATACTGGACTAATGAGAAATATAACAATGGACTTGAGTAATGATGTGCTCACATGATCACATAATGACCATGATGCATTTTTGCGGGGTAATGGTTCATCTTGATGTGTTTATGCGAGACGATACCCAATTAAGTTCGGATACCCCCAAGTCAATAGGATGCCGTTCGCAGATGGATTTCATAATGAAGCTCCTTATAGAAGTGCCGTCTTGATGCATTTACGGGGAACGATACCGTGCTCGATGGGGCAAGATGGTACCCGGTTGTGTCAAATGACTGTTGACCTTCAGGTTGGCCCTGGGCCCTAAGCGGTCATAATAATCTAAAAGCATGGTCTCGAGGATAGCATGGTAGTATGGGATGCTGTGATATTCTTGAGATGTAAACGTGTATAAAGTGCATGAATACCAAATGCATATGATGAGAATGATGTTATAATTTGCACACATGTGGCATGGCCATGTTTATAAATTGAGAGGTGTGAGGATGTCCAACAGGTTGATGTCGAGTTAGAAAGGCATGGATAAGATTGTGAATTTGTACGTTTTTAACTAGGATTCGAGGGATTTAAGTTGAGGCAATGTGTGTGGAAGTATTATTATTCATGCCTAGATTATTAAATTGTGATCGTCGTATACTTAATGGAATGGTGCACTCACGTAATAATTGTTTATACTATAATTGGATATGTGGTAGAGTGTCACATGCTGAGTGACCTAATTCCTATTAATAGATTATGCAAAGTAAATGCATTATTATTGATCTGCCATAGATAGATAACTCGCATGTTTAGGCCGACTCCGAGGTGAATTACCTCCTTGCGTGAGGTCTAGGAAGTTCCGCGGTGAATTACCTCCTTGCGCGAGGTCTAGGAAGTTTACTTGCTAAGTTTTATCTCACTGTGGTGGTTCAAATGTTTTATAGGCCCTAAACATGTCTGAGCCGTACTACTATGTCCGTTTTGGGATGCCTATGGATCTAGACATCGAGGTGACCCCCTATCTGGCCAAGGGCACGAACACTATATACAAGAAGCATATGAACACCATTTGGGTGGATGAGGGGTTGCTTAACCCAATGCCCCATAGGTTCGAGGCTTGGTACGTTTGGTTTAGAGGGGAGTGTTGAGGCCCTCTTTGGGGATTTGATGCACAATTAGGTGAGGGATCCAGGGTGCTAGTCGGGGCTCCATGGATAGGGATACCCTCAATGACGATGTCATTAGCCTTCGAGTGGATCTAGATATGGAGTTGGACACCAAGGCCCAAGCCAGGGCTTTATAACCTAGATGCGTAAAGGATACCGCTCTTTTGATGTCACCGTGTAGTATAGAGGTGCTAGACCAATCCCCAAATCTTTTTTGGAAGCGTGTATATGGCTAAACTTCGGGGGTGTAATTAAAGTTAATTTGTGTTAGCTAATTGATGTATTTATGAAATACTTTATTGATGTGTTCCTAGCTATCTCTATTTGTTGGTTGGGTGAATTGTTTTTGCTTCCGCTTGCGTGTATATATAATCGATAATACGAATGGGTCGGTGATGCCTCCTAGGAAGTTGCTAGCAAATGACCTAAGTGAAAGCGATAGCGCAAATTGTTGTGAGCCTAAAGCGGGTCGGGGTTTGATAGAAACCGCATGTATATAAATCGTCAAAACCCCCTCTCATATGTAAGTTAGATTATGAGCGATATGTGAAATTTGACCGAGGAGGACGGGCACACAAATGCGAAAGAGAGATCACTAGCTCCGAAATGATTTTAGAAAGTCTAACCTAAAAAGTTTAAAATTATTAGGTAGATGGAGATCACATGTACATAAAAAAAGATCGAGTATTGTGGGACAATATTTTAATAATCCATCTTCACTTCCCTTGTTATCAACAACAAAAAATTCAGATCATTGATTTTCTAAAAGACTAGTCAAAATGGATTATAGACCCATTACTTTCCACATATTGGATGGCATGAATTATTATATTAGTTAGTATATTCAGTAAATAGGTTATAAATGGATTTAGAATAATAAAACTCAAAATAGTATGGGTATTAAATGGATTCACAACTTACTTAGACCTAATCCACCTTTGTGACTTTCTCTTCACTTTCTCTTGCCCTCATTCAATTTCACGCCCATTCACTCCGCACTCTCACCTTAGTTTGGATAGGAATTTTCCTAAATTGGTTTAAATATATAAGTATTATAGTAATATAGGTCAGGTCAAATATATATTACTAGATTTTTGTTGTATGAAAATTGATCAAAACAAATTAAATTGGTCGATTTGGAGTAGATCATTTTCAATCCAATCCACCCATTTGATGGGTCATTTCTAATGTATAATGCATTACATAGACCTTGCGGAGGAAGTAAGAAGCGCGCAAGAATTCCAACTTCGTAAACGGAAGATTGGGGAGTAGACGAAGTGATGCTGCAAATGGCTTATGTCACTCTACGGGAAGAATCGACGAAGGATCCTCAATGAAACAATCGCAAATTGATTTTCTTTTTTCACAAAATACTCTAAATGCAGAGAGAAACTTGGTGAGCATCTAGTATCTACATTTTTTTACATTAGAGTAACTAATAAAGCCAAATTCATTCGTTTCTTTGTCATCTCCTCCCTGGAGCCACAAGGGTTAACGTATTCATATTTGTTAGAAAGCCCAACTTAAAAATTTAAGTTATTAGGTGAATGGAGATCTCATATATACGTGTAAATTGCATTAGAAGGGACACGTGAATTTGACCGAAGGAGATAAATGCACATAAACGAATGGGAGATCATCGACTTTGTTACATGTTAAAAAATCTAACCTAAAAACTTAAATTATTAGGTGGAAGGATATTACATATATATATATATATATAAAGAGAATTAAGTAATGTGGGACAATATTTCAAGAATATCCATCTTCACTTCCCTTGTTATCAACAAAAAAGGTCGGATCGCTATTTTCTAATAGATCAGTCAAAATGGATTCTAGACCCAGTTCTTAACCCATATTGGATGATATGAGTTGTTATATAGATTAGTTATATTTAATGAATGAGTCGTAAATGAATTCAAAATGATAAAATCCAAAATTATATGGACTTAAATAGGTTTACAACTTATTTAGACCCAATTCACTTCTATAAATCTTTCTTCACTTCCTTTTGTCCTTACTTGATCTTGTGCTCGCTCATTTCGTACTCTCACCTCAGTTTAAGTAGGAAATGTTTTAACAATATACATCGGGTGATTACTAGATTTACATTGTATGAAAATGGTCAAAACAGGTTTTTTGATCAATTTGGGTCGAATTATTTTCGACTTAACCCAAACTCAATCCAACCCGCCCGTTTAACGTGTCATTACTAATATATAATGCATAACGTAGACCTTGCGGAGGAAGTAAAAGGGCGCAAGAATTCCAACTTCAACAACGGAAGATTCGGTCGTAGACGAAGTGATGCAGCTTATGGCTTTTATCAAGCAAGAAACGCACGTCATTCTGCGCGAAGAATTGATGGAGAATCCTCAGATACATTATTTTTTTAGAACGCGCGGTCAATCCTATAGTTGTTTATTAGATAACGATGTAGAAATAATACCCGTTGTCTGTCGAATCATGACCTAACCTAATTATAATACTGAAAAATGGACGAACCCTTTATCTTTGAAAATCTTTTGCTTAATGCAATGTCCAATCGCTTATGTTCAAACCCAATATAAAAAAAAATAAAATTCGCCAGATGGTTGATTATGAGCTGAGGCGATAAGGGACACATATGATCTTGCGAGGTTCTAGAAGTCGCACGATCACGCCATCACGAAACGAACAGCAGGAGCATCCTGCACGCGCCCACGGTAAAGGAAAGACACTGCCGGTCGTCTCCGGTGCCGTACCTGAAGTTAAGCCGGGATACATCGGAGAACCCTGTTCGGAAAGGTTACGTTCCAGTGATGGTCGGGAAGGACGCGGCGACGATGGAGAGATTGCACGTGCCGACCAAGCTGGTGGGTCATCCTTTCGTTGTGGCTCTGCTCGAGCTCTCGGCGAACGAGTTCGGGTACGGGCAGCGAGGTCTGCTGAGAATCCCTCACGACCCCGACTGCTTCAGGCAGATGATAAGGAGGATATCGAAGAAGAAGTGAGTGCCCAGGTGGACTGTCGACCAGCTTGAAGTGGCCTGTTCAAGAATCAGGGTTCGCAAGCTGAAGATCGAGCAAGATAGAGAAATCCAACAAACGAACTTGAAGCATGAACTCATCTTTGAGTCATTCTAATATTGATTCTCACTATTGTGCACATATAAAGATCGAAACTTTCTGTCTTTGTCATAGTAGCTAAGCGCGATTCCGAGCGAACACTTGATACTTGCATGGCCCTAGCGGCAAAAATCCAATGTCTAACATCTAAAATATTCGGAAGTTGAGCGCACAGTGATATGACATTGAAGTTTAAAACCGTTAAAAGGATTAGATGGAGTGTTGGGAATAACGGATCCCCGAAAACCGGATTCGACACTAAATCGAACCCCTAAAACGAATGCGGAAGATAAGCCCGGGAAATACATGTATCACCGATCCTAAAGCACACCACGGATTCGAGCGTACCTTGTTAGCTACAGATTAAACACCGACGCCGATAAGAGGAAGAGAATTTGGCCCTGTTCGATCCGATGACGCCTTGAAGGGAAGAAAAAAACGCTTACTGTTTTTCTTTTCTTTTTGGAGAGAGAGAGAACGTTTGAAAGAGAGGGAGACGTACGTACATTAATGCCAAGAGGTACGTTCTCCCTCTCTCTCCTCCCTTATATATGTCCCTCCAAAAATAATTAATCGTGCCCCTTCATCCATGGGCCCTACTCTTGTGGGCCGGGCTTTTAGGCCCAACATGGGCGGGCGGGCCTTAAGCCCATCACATTAATAAAACCATCATCTCCCACTCGCACATGGTGGGCCGAACAGAATTCTCTTTACCTCTCTTCAACATTCATACCGGTGAATAATCCGTGCGACCAGCATACTTTGAGAGCTCGTTGCTATACATCTGTTAGGAATATATAGCAGCTCATAATGGGCGTCACATCCTAAGTAGATTTAGTATGCAGTACCCTAGATCGATCGATCACATTTATATCTCTCTTGATCTCTTTCAAACAATGATATATACATTGTATTCACAATTATGATTATCCCAAAGACAGTCATAATTGGTTAACCGGTGAATACAAAACTACAATGTGATTCTCCAGATTCGATCTTCCTCTTTCCTTCAAACTCTCAATTTCAGTTCAACTTGCTTTTCTAGAAATGTCCCATTAGATCGAATCAAACTCATGACCATTGGCAACATCCTAAGATAGCAAACACTAAATAGAAATCTTGAGAATAAGTAAGAGTCATGAGGGGACAAAAAAATTGAGGAACTCTTTTCCTCAAGAGTCTCACACGGCATAAAAATTGAGATCAAATTTTTGCCACTCTTATTGGTCGTCTCATGCATACGTAGTATGAAATACGTATTACGGTATTAACTCATTTTCCATGGAGCGTATGTCTACACCTTTAATACCGTACAGATGATAGTTCAGACATACCCAATGTCTAACTTGAGTTCACGTATCTACTCATTCACAAAATTCATCGAACTCACATCCGGCATCATAGACGGATAAAGTAAAATATGTGGGCTATTTTACTTTCGGACACATAAGTATTATGTCCTCATCTTAACACCCCGATTAAGGCGACATACGTGTTTTAAGCTTGAGCTCTCGATTATCACCCGGATAATAAGCTTAAAAACAGTCTCATCTCTATTTATCACACAAGTAAATAGAGGCGATTACCCGTGTAAGTGGGCTAATCTTATATCTGTCCGACATACTTTCTCAACTTAAAGTAATGCACTGAGCATTAAGATGCATAAAGATCAAACAAAGATTCATAGGCATTAATGATGAAAAGACACAAATTCATCATATGTGAACACTTAGGGAAAATTACAATATTCAGTACATCAGCCTCTACGCAATCCTAGAGATTTCATATGGCCACAAAACACATCTCTAGGTATTGGCTTTGTCATAGGATCTGCTACCATTCTATGCGTAGTATGTACTCTAAGTTCACATCTTTTCGTGCAATCATATCTTTGACAAGATTATACTTGGTATCTATATGTTTGGTCTTACCTTGATATTTTGGATCTTTGGTGTACGCTTTCGCTTTTGCTTGGCTATCACGCTTAACCAATAACAAATCTGCAGCACTTCCAATAACATCTAAATGATCCAATAATCTCTTAAGCCAAACATCTTCTTATACCGCTGCTGATAATGCCACGAACTCAGTTTCCATCGTGGACAAGGCTATACTCTTTTGTTTCTTACTGCTCCAACATATGATGTCTTTATTCGGTAAGAAAACAAACCCAAAGGTAGATTTCCTTTCATTTAAATCTCCTCCCCAATCAACATCAGAATAGCCTTAGAGTCGCAGATCATTTCCATAATAACTCAGCGTATAATCAGCAGTCCCCTTTAGATACCTCGGTATTCTTTTAACGGCTTTCCATTGTCTTGGACCCGGATTGGATTGGTATCTTCTCACCATTCCAACTGCAAAACATATGCCAGGTCTTGTACACATCATAGCGTACATCAAGCTCCCAACAGCACTAGCATAAGGAACATATTTCGTTTGTTCCTTCTCTTGTGGAGTCCTTGGACACAGTCTATGGTTCAATCCTTCACCTATTGCAATAAGAGTGTTTATGGGTTTACAATCTTGCATACGAAATCGTTCAAGAATCTCATTTATATATGATTCTTGCGAAAGAGACAACGATCTCTTCGAACGATCTCTTGAAATCTTAACTCCAAGAGTATATGCAGCCTTACCCATATCCTTCATCTCAAAGTTGGAAGACAACCAACTCTTGACAGTATTAACAAACTCCATATTGCTTCCGGCAATTAGTATATCATCAACATATAATGATGTGATCACAAATTGATCCTTGGATCTTTTGATATATACACAATGATCCCCATCTATCATTGTAAAGTCATATGCCATTATGGTATTATGAAAAACGTATATACCATTGTCTCGATGACTGCTTAAGGCCATAAATCGATCTCAAAAGTCGACATACCTTACCTTCTTGGCCTTCCACTATGAAACCAGCAGGTTGTTCCATACATTTCTTCCTCTAATTCTCCATTGAGGAAAGCATTCTTTACATCCATTTGATGTAACTCAAGATCCATACTTGCCACTATTGCCAGAATAATGCGAATCGAGGTAAATCTCACTACAGGAGAAAATAATCCTTCATAATCAATTCCTTCCTATTGATTATACCCCTTCGCCACAAGGCGAGCCTTATGCCTTTCTATTGAGCCATCAGCCTTTCGCTTTATTTTGAGAACCCACTTGTTCCCAATAGCTCTGCGTCCTTTTGGAAGATCAACCAGTTCTCAGACTTGGTTTGATTTCATTGACTCAATTTCCTCTTCCATTGCATGAATCCATTTTTCCTTACTAGGGCAATTCGAGCCTCATTAATATTTCTTGGCTCATCCTCATCTTGCGGAGCAATCATAAAAGTTTCCCCTTCAATGTTGAAACGTCGACGGGGAATACTTTGGCAACTTGTTCGCCGTATGGGAGATTGTACACTTAGCACATCATTCCTCATTATGCTCCCACTTGGATTAGATAATGACGATATCATCTCATCATGTGGTTGTAATTGAGAATGAGTTGAATTCAATTCATCACTTCTCATATTACTCCCACTTGGACGAACTTCACTAATATCATTATCTAGATCCAAGGTTTCAAATAGGGAGTAATCTTCCCCTATTTCGCCCTTCTTAGGAAATTCATCCACTAAGAATGTGACATCCCGTAATTCAAATTCAGTTATACTCCAACTTTCCTCCTCACCTATGAACACATACCATTTCGAGTGTTCAGAGTATCTCATTAAAATACTCTTATTTCCTTTGGGACCCAATTTCCCAAACTTGTGAGAGGACTCATGAGTGTAGGCAAAGCACAACCCCATGGCTTAAGAAAACTTAAGTCCGGTTTTCTACCCCGTCCATAACTCATATGGAGTGGAAGTAACGATTTGGAAGGCACTGTTAAATATATAGCGGCGATTAACAACGCATCACTCCAAAAAGTGATAGGTAAGTTAGCATGTGCCATTATGGACCTAACCATTTCCAGTAGGGTTCTGTTTCTTCTCTCCGCAATACCATTTTGTTGAGGAGTGTATGGAATAGACAACTGTTTTCTTATTCTTTTTTCATCACATAATTTTCTGAACTCATTAGATAAATATTCTCAACCTCGATCGGATCTCAATACTTTTATTTTCTTGTCTAATTGATTTTCTACCAAGTTCATAAACCTTATGAAACAACTTATTGCTTCAGATTTATGAGAAATCAAATAGACATATCCGAATCGAGTATAATCATCTATAAA
The DNA here is from genome assembly GCA_014182375.1 of Eucalyptus virginea. Taxonomy (NCBI): domain Eukaryota; kingdom Viridiplantae; phylum Streptophyta; class Magnoliopsida; order Myrtales; family Myrtaceae; genus Eucalyptus; species Eucalyptus virginea. The sequence continues at coordinate 13,331,951 of CM024524.1, read as the reverse complement.
AGTGATGAAATAAACAGCCCCATGCCTTCCTCTCACATTCATTGGACCACAGAAGTCAGAATAGATTAAATGCAGAGGAAATTCAGCTCTTTTACCTTTTCCAAATAATTTTCTTGTCGTTTTCCCTACTAGGCAATGCTCACATATAGGCAAATCGACTTTTTCAATGTTGCCCAACAAGCCCTCTTTGGCTAGTCTATTCATATGTTGTTGGCCAATATGACCAAGCCTAGCATGCCACATAATCACATCATTATCATATGAAGTAGAAGACGTGAAATAAGGGAACAACAAATATTGACATCACCACAGTCAACATCTAATACAATAAAACCATCCAGAAAGTGACCACAATCATAGTAGTTTGTATCAAAATACAAATCTACACCTTTATTATGGAAGTTCATACCAAAAACAAAGCTTAACCAACACCAAAACAGACACTTAAATTTCGACGAATCTCCGGAGCATATAGATCATCATGTAGAAACAAGTTGCGTACACCACGCATGTTCAATTGGCAGGTGCCAATCCATTTAACTTCATCTCTGGAGTTATTTCCTACATAGATCCACTTAATTCCAGTTGGTACTCGTCGGAATTCCACGAATGATCCTCTATCCTTTGCTACATGGTCTGTCGCTCCTGAATCTACAGTCCACAAAGGATTGGATTCAGCCAATAATTCAGAACTTGACACATAAGCAAAGTTCTCAAATGTACAAGAGGTGTATACTTTCTTTGGCTCACGACAATCGCGAGCATAGTGACCTTTCTTGTCACAATTGTAACACCTCACCCTTGACATTTTCTTCACTTGAGGACGTTTTCCTCTCTTGTATTGGTTAACTCTTGATTTCTTGCAACAAGGACTTGATCCTTTGCATTCCCACATATTGAACGAATCAATACGCTTGCGCTTAGAGCTCAAAGCCCTTTCGAGCTAGAACCAAAGATAGCAAATATCTATTTTCGGCTCAAATGCCGTTAAGCGGTCCTCAGCTAGCTCAAGGTGGCGCACAGCATCCTCAAGATCTTCCATAATATGGTCAATAGCTTCTAGTGCTTCTTGCTTTTCCAGCACATATTGAATCTTCATATTCAATATTTCACAATTGTTGCCGTTCATATCGGCAATCACATTCTTAGTTGCTTTGAAAACATCGATCCGAACACATCGGACATACATGCACGAATAATTAATGCCTATCATTTATGCATCCCTATTTGCACAGACCCATCATATTAATGAATAATTTCAAATAAGGCTTCAGAATCAAAAGGTCACTATGTTTCCAATCATCCTCCAAAAATCCTAACTTAAAATTATTATTAATTTAATTGTCTTATGCAAATACATTCTATGAAGTTACAAAAACTTCTATTACTACCCACAGCTAACTACCCACAAAGAACCAAAGAATAATAGAAAGCAAATAATAATTGACATCCAATAAAACAATAATGCTTTCACATAATACAACTAACATATCGGTTGCTACATCAACAACAATCGGGTAGTAAACATTACATAATTAATCTAAGAAATAAATAGGGAATGTCCCTTCTAATCTATCACCAAAACATCTGAGAAAACTGAAGGCACATTTGCCAACCATGGAAAAACTTTTGGAGAGCTTTCATGTCGCCACCAAGGCGCATTCACTCTGCGCCATGTGGCGCTCAATCTAAGGGTTGAAGTTTTGTTTAACTCAATCCTATAGTACTCTCTTACAAAAGCTTCCACCAGCCTCCTATAACCTAGGACCACGTTGACCTCCCATAGCCGATCTAACACTGCTTGCCATTCAGGTGGAAGAGTGTTCATCAAAGTCGGCACCTTCTCAAAATCCGGCATAAGATAACCATCTTAGATGATTTCCTGTATCATCTGATTGACCTTGACCACATGTGATACTAAATCACCGTCATGCCACCGATAATTAGATAAATCTGACAACAGCCTTTTAAGTCTTGCATTTCCCTCGTCCATTCTCGGGATTGCGGTATCCGTGCATAACGCATCATAGTTCTGCAACAAATGCGGAACTAAAAATGGATTACCCATAATCCATAATTTACATAAGGAAAATACATAATTTTCCAAAATTCATGCAACAAATGCAGAATAAATAATGGATTACATATAAACCACATAGGCATACATGAAAAAGAAACAAATTCCTTCTTCTTCTTTTTTTCGGGTCAACGGTCAACAGTCAAAGTCAACGGTCAACGGTCGTCGGTCAACGGTCAACGGGTCAACGGTCAGGTCGTCGGACGTCGGACCGGACAGACCAGTCGGACCGGTCGGGCTAGGGGTGAGCGGTTCCGGTTCCGGTTCGGTTACATGCTGGAACCCAGGAACCTACCCTCGGGTGCGGGTTCCTCAATTTTGGAACCTAACCTACCCGTCGAGAAATGGTAAACCCGGAACCTACCCCGTCACGAGTTCCGGGTCGGTTCCGTGTTCCAACAGTTCTTTTTTTTTTTTTTTTTTCATTTTCGTAGTGGGCACGAATATCCTAAGCTGTCTTCGCAATTTACATATTACTCGGGGAAGAGAACGTGAACCCTCAACTGCTCCTTTCTTTTTTGGATCGACACGGGAAGGAAAGCGAGAGAAGCAAAGGAAATTGAGAACAAACGACGTTAACAAAATCACAAACACAAAGAACTAATTACACAAAAATTGAGGAACCTTTTTGGTTCCAATCAATCCCACATCTCAAGCAATGCAAAGCATGTCAAATGAAAGAGAAGGGTATGGCAACCGGGTTGTGTTAAGTGAACTGATCATCGCCGGAAGACCCCTTTCAAGGGTCAGTTGAACCCGACTTCCAGAAGTCTCATAGTTTGCAATGCACATAGTCAAGAGTTGTTTGGAGAAGAGATGGGCTCCAAAACTACCATAACCACATCCTATATCCAAGATTGTTCTAACCTGAAAATCAACGCAAGGAAAAGCTCAAAGAGAAGTACCAGCAAGTGAAAATATATGATCAACATGCTCTCGGGAACATATAACGATTAAACAAAAAGTAGGATGTGGAAGTCAAAGCTTTCAGAACTAAAGTATGAAAATTGTCAATTGGCATATAATATGTCGTCTTTTAACACGAGACTGTAATGAATAATTACAATTTCAGATATCCAGGCTAATAGCAAGGTGCCGGCATGCGGTGCAAGACAAAGTTCCTTTTACCATGAGACCTAACGGGAAGAAATTAGAAGATGAATAGTTCCTTTCTAGTACTCATGGATTATCTCATCTCGGGGCCGATTACGTTTTGATTTAGCTGCAATGAAATTGCATCACAAGGAAGATGAATTTGGCCGAAACGCTGTATATCTTGAATTTGGTTTTATGCATCTAACATCACCATCATCCCACCGAAACTGGAGAGCATTAAACATGATAATAAGTGCAACGGTATCTATAGGAGGTAAAAGGAAACAATAGATAACACAATCCATCGATGCGGGTAGTCAATAATCAATGGATGAATAATATCTCCACTTACCCCAGCTTTGGTAAGTTCATATTCATTGCTAAGACCAATCATTTTTGCTATTTGTTGAGCATAGTCTTCCACGCCATCAAACATTAGAGAAGCTGAACGGAAAGAAATCTGCTCTTCCTCTAGCATCATCATCCTAGAAAGGCAACGGAAGTGAAATTAATCATATGAAGGGAAATAGAAGTGTGATAAAACTAGCGATATTATTAGCATGTCCACATACCTCTTGGTCAAGCTCCCCGAAGAGAGTACCTGGGGTAGTAATTTTAGCATTTGCAACCCGGATAATGTCTTTCCCGTGGGCCACCTCAAAGGGATTTTGTAATTTGTCGGTGGAACAACCAAACAATGTTGTTTGACAGAATGCCCACAATGTCGCTCAAACTCATTTCCATCCGAATAGCCCGAGCAACATTTTCTGAAACATTTCGAGAGCCGAGATCTTCAAGCTCTGCGAAGCCGGGCTCCACTCGAGCCTCAAGCACCTCTCTTCCATCGACCCGATGGCCGCGCGCTCGACTCCGGGACCAGCGATTTGGCGGCTTGCGCTCTCTCTTTTGCCTGCAAAAATTTCCAGCACCTCTCATCCGCTACCGATCCAAACCGATCGCCTCGCGAAGAAAAGTTCGAGAGATCGCGTCGCGGTGGAGTAGACCCGGAGGAGAGAGGGCGCTGGTTCTGGTCCGGTCCAACTGTTCCAGCCACTCGCCGAACGCCGCGGAGAGCGACATTTCAGTACGGACCGGAAGCTAATCTCAGGTGGCGGCGGCAAGAGGTGGTGACGGTGGCTTGGGGACGGCGGCGGTGGCTCACGGCGGCAAGGGGCGGCGCGGACGGCGCGACAGCTCGTCGGGCTCAACGGCGAGACGGCTTGTCGGACGAGCGGTGGGTGGTGGTGGTTCGGTGGCCAAGAGGTGGTGGTGAGTAGGGCGTGGGGCGGCGGTGTGGTGGTGGGTGAAGCACTAAGCGGCAGCCAGCAAGAGGAGGAGGAAGAAGAAAAAGAAGAAGAAGAAGAAGAAGGGGTAGGGTTTCGGCCGAGAGAGGAGGAAAGAGAAGAGAGAAAGAGGAGAAAAGAAAAAAAGTTGAGGGGGCGGGAAGTGACGTGACGAGGGAAAAGGGGAGAAAAGAAAGAGAGAGAGAGAAAAGAAAGGGAAAGGGGGAAGAATCCGCAGAGGGGGGAAATCTTGCGGGGTTTTTTTTTTTTTTATATGACCGGTTCGGTTCCGGTTCCCTGTTCCCTTTTAGGGAACCGGAACCGGGAACCGGAACGCCGGTTCCCGAAAAGGGAACCGGAACCGGGTTCCCGAAAAGGGAACCGGGAACCGAAACCAGTCTCTTTAGAACCGGGAACCGAACCGGACCCTCCTCGGTTCGGTTCCCGGTTTCCGGTTACCCGGGAACCGTGCTCACCCCTAGTTCGGGCGAACCGACCGCATGTGCCGCGCGCATGCGCGGGCTGACGTCACGCAGACGTCAGCCGGCACGTGCCGCGCGCGTGCCGGGCGTCGCGGTTCGGGTCGGGTCGGGTCGCCGGCAGGTGACCGACCGGCCAACCGTCGTCGGCAATGACATCACCGATGACGTCATCCCGGCGGTTACCGTGACGTCACGGTGATGTCGCACGCGCCGGTTCGCCGACCGGCGCGTGCCGGTTCGCCCGGCCGCCGCGCGCGTGCCGGTTTGCCACCGGCGCATGTGGCGCACGCGCTGGCCGATGCCGCGCGCTTCGGGCGCATCGCACCCACGCGCAGCGGCTTCTGGCCACGCGTGTGGCGCACGCGCTGGCCGATGCCAGCGCTTCGGGCACGTCGCGCCCACGCGCAGCGGCTTCTGGCCGCGCGTGTGGGCGCGTGCGGCATCGCCCGGCAGCGCACGACGTGTCGCCGGACTCGTCTCGACGAGCCTTTTCACCCTATGCCATCAGAATTCGATTTCGACTTACAGAAAGTCGAGAAAACGGACGAACAGCGCTCGGGTGTCGGGATTTCTCGCCCCGATCCGTGTCGGCTGAATATTTTCGCGAAAAATCAATGAAAAAACATCAAAATGGTCGGGAAAACATGAACTAGGGCTCTGATACCAATGTTGGGAATAACGGATCCCCAAAAAGCGGATTCGACACTAAATCGAACCCCTAAAACGAATGCGGAAGATAAGCCCGGGAAATACATGTATCACCGATCCTAAAGCACACCACGGATTCGAGCGTACCTTGTTAGCCACAGATTAAACACCGACGCCGATAAGAGGAAGAGAATTTGGCCCCGTTCGATCCGATGACGCCTTGAAGGGAAGAAAACGCTTCTTGTTTTCTTTTCTTTTTGGAGAGAGAGAGAACGTTTGAAAGAGAGGGAGACGTACGTACGTTAATGCCAAGAGGTACGTTCTCCCTCTCTCTCCTCCCTTATATATGTCCCTCCAAAAATAATTAATCGTGCCCCTTCATCCATGGGCCCTACTCTTGTGGGCCGGGCTTTTAGGCCCAACATGGGCGGACGGGCCTTAAGCTCATCACATTAATAAAACCATCATGGAGTATAATTTGAATCGTGACGGTCTTTTTTTGCGCGCGAAGGTGGATGGCATAACAAGATCTAGATGCACGGAAAACACGACATGCATCAACGAATGGACTTAGAGACTCTTACTACAAATGTGTGTGTGCGTGCGCGAAGGAAGCCCGTGGAAAGGTAAAACAGAGTATCAAAACACCATCGATTAGAATACAAGGATTCCCCAAGTTAGAATAGATCTCCAACTAGGGCATGATTCTCATGAAACAAGCGGGAGTATCATGCGATCAAGATCGATTCGAACTAAAGATGATCACGGGCTTGGCGGCTCTTGAACCCATCCAAGCCAGATGGGGTCGAAGAGCAATGGCGAGATAATGAGGTTGATGCCCTCACGGTTCCAAATTGGATGAAGAATTGGATGAGTGGAAACCCCACGGGTGAGGAAAAACCGCTCTTGGGCCATCGTCCAATCCGGATCACACGAGTGTTAGATCTCAAGAAGATCAAAACATCGACGCGTATTGCTTCGTCCAATTTGACATGGACGTGCTACTTTTTAGAAGGGAAAATAAAAGCGATGTTGCATTTCTATATCTATTGAAAAACCATTGTAGTACGTCTAGTCACGACAGATTAGGTTGCGCTATGAACATTATCGTTTTTCTAACGAAAGTTAGGTTTGTAATTGAAAGAGATTATTCGAGTAGGATCCAATTATATGACACCCAATTAGGACCCTTTCGAATATTGTCACCGTCAAGAAACCTTAAGTGTTCTCGAGTGGATTTAGTCCCCACTCGGAGCTGGTATTGCCTAGCATGTGCTATGTACGACGGAATCGCATGACAAAAGACGATTCAGAATATTAGAGAAATGGGAGAAAATTAGGATAGCAACAAAGGGTTGGGATCTCCCGAAAAGAAATCACCTAATACAAAATCCTCCGAAATTGTTTCCTCTAGGCATAAATTTCTCAACCTTGAGTATTGCGCTAATATATTTATTATGACCTAAGTCAAGAGACTCAAGAGGCATTATAAACTCAACTGAAATTTTGGTCAAAGGAGCCTCTTTAGTTGATTGATCGTGAGTAGTTCCACAACCAAGCAACAATGAAATTCCAGAAATTGGTTTTTATAATTACACCAAACCCAAACTTCTCAAAGATCGCTCGAGCATTTGGAGGACTAAGAAATTTCGTGCTCGACTAAAGAATCAGAAGTCGAAAATCTCTTGTGATTATCGAGAGACCTTCCAATTGTCTCGTTATTGCACAGTTCGGGACAACTAACTATGAATATAGAAGAAAAATTTATCAGGTAAAAAAAAAACAAATTAACTATAGAAAATAATTTCACAGGACTCAGTTATATTTAACCCTTGTGTATATCATCATTCATATTCATTCACTTTTTTTCAACGTTTTTCAATCCAGCTTGTCCGAGCACGGTTTGTGCTTGCTCTTGGATGGCGCCAAGAGATTATGTAAGCACAGATATGATGGCTCGAACTTAGATCTTGACGCGAACAAGAAAGAAAAATATGTTTATGATCCCGAAAGGGTTTGGTGCAATTCATCTATTGATGTAGCATTTGATTAGTTCAGGTTAAGAAGATCCTATCTAGAGATCCTTTCAAAGTGACAAACCAATCTGAACGACTTTACCAAATCAAAAACAAAATACATCTCATTGCTTGTCTTCGATGTCACTAGTCATGCAGCTTACTGTCGTTACAGCATGAAACATGCAGTATGACGATGCCCTATCTAAGTAACTCACATCGTTGTGGATCCTACAAAGGGAAATAAAAGAAGCATAATTTGGAACACAACGTCATTGAACATGCCTTTCCGCGTTTCTTCGGTGCCCTTTCCGACATATAATGAAGTGATAGTTTACAGAGGTCACTGCTTATACCTAGGACCAATACAATAGAAAAATATTGAATAATTCCGGCTCTCCACGTCAGCCATAGTTCCCTCTAATAGGTGATCGCCACTTGTCCGATAGGCCCACATCTCAGACTTTTCAGAATTCCCTTCCTCAGTCACCTGCTCTTTTCCGCCATTGCTTCAAAGCTCCGACAACCAAGCCTCAAAGCTCCACGAACACCCCTCACTTCAAAGAAGAAGATGAAGCTGAGGGGCATTCATGGGGGAGAAAAAAAGGGAGCAGGTGAGTGAGAAAGGAGTTCTGAAAAGTCTAACACATTCGTTCACCGAACACGTGACGATCAATCATAAGAGGGAATTAAGAAAGATGGGACTACTCAATATTTTCTCCGGTAACTACTACCATTTATTTATTAGTTCTGCTTAAATTTAAAAATATATAAATTTTATATGTCCATTATGTACATACAAATAGACTACAAAATCAATCTAAAAAAGCTTACCAATCATGTTTCCACTGAGTAATTAATACGGAGGAAATTCTTTCATAGCTAAACTTGCATAAAAATCTTTTTTTTTTTTATCGTCTTCTGTCGTCACATATTAATGACACGATGTATAAGATACTTGATCGTAGAGATAAACTTGAAGCATCAACATTTGTTTACATTAGACGCACTAATATGAACATCTCATTTTGCATGGGTTCTGTTTCAGCTAAAGCATTCAGTTCTTGCTCCATCTTCATCTTCACTTCCCTTTAGTCAACGAAAAGTCAGATTCTTAATCATCGAAAAAATCATGCATTCTGTAGACCTTGGAGAGGAAGTTAAAAGCACGCAAGAAATCCTGATTTGAAAACGAAAGGGCCGAAACTTGACGAAGCGATGCTATTTTTAGGCTTTTAATACGTAGAAACACATGTTGCTTGCCGCGATGAATCAACGAAGGATGCGCAGATGTATTATTTTTTAACATGAAGTCAGCCAATCCTCTAGATGTTAATTAGACAACTATGCATAAGTAACTCATGTCATCCCCCGACCCGACAGGTGACCTAATTTTCTTACAGAAAAGTGGACCAGCCTTTGTCTTTGAAAACGGCCTTTTGAAAATGCTGTGCTTCATGCAAAGTCCAATTGCTTATGTTCAAACCCCATTTAAGAAAAAAAGCGTCAGATGCTTGATTATAAGCTGAGGCAATGCGGGACGTTATCACGCCATTGTGAAACAAGCCACTGAAAATTCCCCGCATGTGCTCATGGTAAAGGAAAGACACGGTTCGTCATCTCCGGCACCATACGTGAAGTTAAGCGGAGAGTCTTCGGAGAATCGTGTTCGGAAAGGTTATGTTCCAGTGTTGGTCGGGAAGGATGCGGCGACGACGGAGAGATTGCACATACCGACCAAGCTGATGGGTCATCCTTCCGTAGCAGCTCTGCTTGAGCTCTCGGCAAATGAGTTCGGGTACGAGCAGCAAGGTTTGCTGAGAATCCCTTACGACCCCGACAGTTTCAAGCAGATGATGAAGAGGATATCGAAGAACAAGTGAGAGCCCAGGTCATCTCATTCTGTACTTAACAAAGACATATTTCCGATTTAGTTAGCGTCCTACTGAGGGAAGCAAAACCCTAGCAATAAAGAGAAGCTAGTTTTTCATAAATCTTGATCAAAATGGATTACACTCTCGCCATGGCGTTTCACTTTTAGAAAAGCTTTAAGAGTTAATGAGTTGCTGAGATATTTTGACCTGGAGATTACCATAGCGAGTTTCCTTTTTACCTGGAAAATGATTAGTGTTGAATAAAAAATTTACATATCAGAGTGTCGTTTCCAGTGCATAAGCTCCTAATGAACTTCTTGCCCTTCACTAACTTGATTTATTTTATTCTTAGTTTAAGGTATTTCGGTATCTCAGCTATGCATTCACTTATATCATCCGCCATACTTTTATTGTTTGCCAGGGCTTTCGTCATTTAACTTGGTCATATCAGAGGTTGAAAATTTAGAAGGTAGCACATGTGGTACAAAATTATAGCTCACCAGCTAAGTAATCCACCTCAGAATTAATACAAAACTCTAATCCTAGAATTTAATCATGAAATTCATTAATCAAACTTTAACCCTCAAGGAAACTTTAAAGGAGTTTAAATAGACTTAAATTAGAATAACCTTCTAAGTAAAAACATATTTCAATGCACCTTAACTTTTGTTTTTCAAGAAGAGACCGACAATCCCTCGACAAAACATAAATTAAAATAAAACTCTTGACTCAATATGACTCTTCGAACAAAATACTATGCATAGCATCAACAAACTCATAGAAAGACGCAAAGCCTCGTTCTCGAATAAATTGAGCATAACTTACTCCAAAAAAATTCTAAATAGCATGAAACCGGATGCATTAGCAACTAGATACATAGAGACTCCAACCATATAAAGGGAGACCAGATTGGAGCTTGAAATCCTCATCAAAATGCAGAAGAAGGTGACCCTTAAAATTCTACCAGTATAGTTGAACTTATCTCCCAAGCAATTTTACATTAAGTTTATGTTCGCTTCATGAGAAAATATTTTCCATCATTTTCCGACGTTTGATTTACTTAAGAAAATGAGTCAACATAAAATATTTTCCTAATCAACAAAATCTATGCTTAAATTTAAGAAAATGATTTTCACTTTTAAAAAATCGGAAATCATTTACTAAAATATGATTTACGTATCGGTGTTTGGACTCAAAACTCTATATTTGGGCACAAAAACTAACACTAATTCCTAGGTCCCCATAGTTTAGAACCAGGTCTCCAGCGCCCAAGCCTAGGTTCATCAAGGCCAAGCCCGTGATCTTAGTGCTTGTGCTCAAGACCTTGGTGCCCATGCCTAGGTCCATTGAGGTCAAGCCCCTGACCCTAATGCTAGGGCCTAGCCTTCAGTGCTCAAGCCAAGGTTCATCAAGGCCGGGCTTGAAGCCTCAGTGTGATATACTAAAATTTGGTCCTTATTTGGAAATATATGAAATGATTATTTCATCCGTGCACTTATAGTTATTTTACTTTGAACCAATCATTCAAGAGTTAATTAATCTATTAGGTGAGACCAAAAATGGTTAAAACGCGATAAACTGAAGAATTCGATCAAGGATCGACCGCTTAACCATAAGGATTGACAAATGTCAATATTGCACTGTTATAAGTCAATTAGCGAAAGGATATAAATCGATTCGACAAAAATACGTAATTGATTCGTGGGTAGTTTTGCACAATTACAATACTCATATCGGATGACGATAAACCGATTTTCTATTGATCATTTAGAATACGTAATTGAACCTTCGCGATTACATGACAACCGAAAATCATCCACGATTCAAAGAGGCACAAACATTGATAAAAAATTGTCGATTATAGGTCAATCGCGCAAGAACCCTCTAAAAGCCACCCAATAGTTTAGATTGTACCAAAGTTGCATTTGATTAATTTCAACCACAAAGTCTTATTCAATTTTGGTTATTGAACTTTCGAGGATTTTGAGACTAACTAATTGAACGTTGCCTCATTATCCATTGAATTATCCGCAAGTTCGGAATTTTCAGAAAAATGAATTATTGAACGAAAATTGGAAGCCGGAAAGGGAATCGGAGGCCAAGTGGCAAAGTTGTGATTTTTGGGCCAAAAAGCTTGGCTTTTAAGAAAAATAAAAAATAAAAGAAAAAGAGGGACGTTACGCTTGGCTAGGAGGATTTTGGGGAAGAGTTGGTGTGAGAAATGATGATTTTAATGGAAAAATCTAAAGAAAATTCTATCTCTATTCCCCCCTCTCTCACGCCCTCTCTTCTGTCGAACAGCCCATTTCCCCCTTCCCTCCATCTTTTCTTCGTTCCTTCTTCTTCTTCACATCTTTTCTCCTTCTTCTTTTCTTGACTTCCATTTGCCGCCCCCTCAGCCCACCATTTTCACCGCCGTCTCCACCATCACTCACCTCGGCCCCCACCACCCCTCACTGCTGCAAGCCGCCACAAGCCAAGCCTTGCAAAGCTGCCCCTTAGCCCAAGCCGTGGGTCCAAGTTTCCCGAGCCACCCGTGCCACCGCCGCTCAAGCCACCCTCGTCCTCGCCGGCACTGCCATTGCTCGTCCGTTCTTCACCACCTCAGGCCACCGCCACCTCCATGAGCCCCCACCGTTCCTCAAGCTGTTCACCAAGCAAAACCCCTAGGCGGCCGTGGGCTTCAAGAGCCGAGCCGCCGCCGTTTGAGCCGTAAGCGTCATGTTCTCGACGCCGTCGCGGCCATCGCCGTGGGCTTGTCGCCGTTGGAAAACCCGTGAATTAACTTATAATCCCTGATTAGATAGTTAATTGCGTTTAGGGATAGGTTTAGTTTAGACTAATAGTGATTAGTGTTAAATAAGTATGTTTAGCCCTAATCATGAGCCTGCTTAGCTCAGAGGTTAGAGCATCGCATTACATACTTAGCCCTAATCATGTTTAAGTACGGTTTAGATTAAGATTAAGTGTGATTAGTTTAAGTAATTAAGGTTAATATTAATAAATCGTGGGTAGATTAATTAATCGGATTTATTTTAAATTAATCATAATTATTTTAATTAATAGAGATTATTTTTAATTAATTATAGTTAGATAATTAATCGTGTTTAGTTTAATTAATCTTGATTAGCCTAATTAATCATGATTAATGTAATTAGTGATGGATTCGTTGTTGAGTAGAATTTATGCTCATTTTTCTAGATGAGTTTATACTTAATTTCGATTGTTCGAACTTGCTATGCTATATTATTGGTTGTGCAATTATAGGCCTTATTTAATATATTTCCAAAGAAGGTTTTATGGACAAGAAAATAGAGATTTGTGAGGTGTTAGATTTGGACACCGAATTTTACGTGTTAAATGGGGCAATAGGATTTTAAAGTAAAAGAGTGACCACGTGTAAATATTTTACCACAACTTTCGGGGTAAAAATTGTCAAAACTTATTATTTGAGCACACACTCTTTTTTGCTGGGCTAATTATTGGCAAATAAAATTGGCTTGACTATTGATGTGCTTGTGTGGTCATTTAATCGAATCCGTCACCTAATGAGAGTTTAGGGGCAATGCCTGATATTTATCGGATGCCCAACAGGGGTCTGGATGTTGAGTCGTAGTTGAGACCGAACCAATACTCTCTTATGAAATTCCGTCTAGGCGAAGGTTCTAGACGATACTGTGCCCTATAGGGCGAACTGCCGACTTTTATGTTGGCCATAGCCCGAGAGATCGTAATAATTGAAACACGTGTAATGGCAATGCGCATGGAATTTATAGTATGTGTTATGATTATTATTTATACTGGTTGCATCGATATTAGCATACGAAATATACTAATATGTAAAGGCATGCCAATGCGAGGTAAGATTGCATGTCGTTGTATGTTTAGGTTGCCTCCAAGACGAATTAGCGTCCCACTCAAGACTTAGAATGCTAACTCGCTGAAATTTTATCTCATCCTATCATTATTTATTAATTTCAAGCCCGTAGTATGGAAAGCCGCCATGGGCACGTTTGGCATCACTTTTTGGTTGGCCTTGCGGTAGAAATGTTTAGATTCACCCTAACCCCCCCGTTGGTTTTGTTGGTTGGTTGGAAGTTGCCATTATAAGGATTTGTAATTAATAAATTTCCTAAGGTTAGCAAGTTTTTAAATAAAAGAAATGCTTTTGAAAAAGTTTGTCGAGATGTTCTTATTATCCATATTCTTTGCTGGTTGACTGGGTTGTTATATAAATTACTTTCATATACATTTGATCGAAAGATAAAAAGAATGGCCCAGCAATGCATCCTAGGACGTAGCAATTTTAATCGATCATCGTGGGATGTTCACATGCTTGGGGTTTGGAGCGTGACACTCAGTACCTATGTCCAATGGCCTAACACCCAAGCCTACCAAGCTCGGATCCCCAACACCCAAGCCTTGATCCAAAAGGCCATACCCAAGTACCTAATGCTCCATCTCTAATCCACGACACTCAATCCTAGGTTCTCAATGCTCGGACTTAGTCCCTAGTGCCTGAGTGAGGGTCTATTGAGGCCGAAGCTCAAGGTCCTAATGCTTGAGCTAGGGTCCATCCAGGTCAAGGCTTAGCACCCTAGTGGCTACGCTCGTATCCATTGAGGCTAAGCCCAAGAAACAGGTGCCCATGCCCGTGCCCATGCCCCTATCCTTGCCCCTCTCTCCAGCACTCAAGTTGAGGTCTATAAAGCTAAACCCGTGACTCTAGTGCTTTTTCCTGATTCCTCAGTTGTCTATGCCCAAGTTACTAGTGCCCGAATAGTGTATATCTATTTAGGAAAATCAAATTAGATTTTTCATACTATACAACAGAAAATATTTTCAAGTTCATTTTTGAGTTTCAACAAAATACAGGAAATTATTGTAACTTCTTAGAAAACATTTTCTAGAAATGTTCTATTTTTCATCGAAATAAGCTAAGTTATTTTTGTAGAAAATGAATTATTTGAAAACAATTGCTTGTAGTGTTACCAAAAATAAATGGACGAAAAAATATTTTCATCGTTCACGAAGATGTTTAGATATAAATTGTCGTGGACAATAAAAACACTTTTCATTGACTAAATTTTCAACTTATAAAAATAGCCATTCTCAAGAAAAATGTTTTTCAAATCATACATTTTCCACGAAGGAAAACTATCTTTGGCAAAAAATTTTCCGACTTTCCGATATTTGGATAACAAAAAATTAATCGATCTATAAAAATTAAAAATAAAAAATAAAATAAAATAAAAACATTTTCCATGAATTGAAAATATTAAGTTTTGATTAGGGGAACAGCTTCCCATTTTGATGAGAAAAAAATCTTTTTTTCTAAATCCCAAACAAATGAAAACTATCTTCCTAGAAAATGATTTCCATAAAAAATATTTTCCTTTATCATGAAAGAGCATGTGGGAAAAGTATGCAAAGGACTTAGACCAAAAGGGTATTATAAAAGGCAAATACTATTTGCATAAACACTATTTACACTATTATAAAAGATGTGGAAGCATAGATCTGGCCAAACGATGGCTTGTTGCCAAGGTTGCACGACTCAAGCGAGGGCCACCAAGGCAACACCAAGGTCGTATGACCTTAGGCCTCCCAAATATGCCCCTTCAACGGTTGGCACGACCCCAGGTGAGGGCCACCAACGTCGGGCAACCCCAGGCGAGCCTGTCCAAAGCGAGCCAAGACCTCAACGGCTCTCAACCTCAACCTAGGCGATCTCAACCTCGACGTCCTCAACCTCGATGACTGGCAGCCTTGACCTCAGCTCGCTTAGCAACTAGTGAGACACATCTAAAATGTGGACGAAGGTGATGACCGGTGTTTTTTTTTTTTTTTTTTTTCAAGAATGAGAAAGAAAAAAGAAATCTTTACTTTTGTAACCATGGATGATGTGAGAAATAAAACCCAAAGATTTCGTGGTTCATTTTACGGATTGATTACGTGCGTGAAAAGAAAACATAACAAATGGCATTGGGCGATGCCGTGATGGGCCTCATGGCAGCTATAAGTTTCCAGAACATTGGCCTAAATATGTCTTCAACTTAAAGATAACCCAGGTGAGAGGATTACTGCCAAATTCCTACGAATCAAATAATATTTTCCTTAGTCCAAAGCGGTGGCTCGTTGTGGAGAAACAAATTACAGTGCTTTTTAGAGAAGCGTCTTGGATATGGCAATTCAATCAGGAGCGGAAGAGGTTAGCTACTTCAGAACATTACCTGTCCAACGTGCTGTTCTGCATCAGTCACGTGTGGCTTGATCGTTGACCAGCTTGGAGTGGCCTGTTCAAGAATTGGGGCTTGCCAGCCCAAGACAATCTTAGTAAAGATATAAGAAACTTACTGTTAAGAAACATTGAATGACACTTTATATCGTCATCACTACAAGGCTACAAGCTAAGTGCGATTCAGACAAACACTTAATACATCGTGCATGGTTGGTCCTGGCAAAAGAGATCTATTCCTAACATCTAAAATAGTTGAAGTTGAGTGCGCGAAGGCTCGACGAAGCAGTTTTTAACTGTTGAGAATTACACGGAATAGTATCTTGAATCGACAGTTTCTTTTAGGGTTCCTAATGGATGAAGAGAGGTGGATAACTGCAGACCCCACGTCCAATCCGGACCACACGAGTTTTATCTGTCTAGAAGACCAAAAATCTCGACACTCATCGGTTCAACCCACTTGACGTGGGTAAGATTGTAGAGAAGACAACCAGAGTTGAAAACCATTCTAGAGAACCAAAGCCGCACGGGTTTTTCTTATCCATTGAAAAACCATTGTGGAGAAGGTCCTTGGGCTCTACGTTTTAGTGGCGATGGATAAAGTCACTCCACGAACGTTATCGTTCTTCAGTGAAGTTAGGTCAAAAAGGGAAGGAGATTATTCGGGTTGGACCCAATCATTTGATGCCAAATTTGCCAAACCCTTTGATTTTGCAGGTATTATGGAGACCAAACTAGCATTCGATGCCAATTATTTTGAAAATTGTCCCTGTTGCGAAACTTTCTAAGTGTTCTCGATGGCCCCCAAACTTTGAAGCTGGTATCGCCTAGCATGTGTGATTTGGAAGGGAAGCGCCTAACAAAAGACCGATTGAGAATAGTAGAAAAGGGGAGCAAAATAGGATAGTAAGAAAGGGAAGAAAATCAGATGAAAGACCGAGGAAAAGGAAAGACACACCAGGACTTGGCAATAATCAAAAGCTAACTAAAGAACTGTATTACCAGCGAAATGGGTAGGGTAAGGCCTAGTTTCCTAATCGGATAACTATTAAAGGAGAAACACTATCAACTAAAATCTTAATGAGGTAATGATGAGTCTAAAGATGAAGAAAATCTAATTGAAAGTGTAATCTTGATGAGATTCTGGATTTTCATCGATATGAGCCCAACTCATGCGCACTATCGAATGACATGGCCCTAGTTTGCACGCACTTGAGGTTCCCTGCTACTTGAGTTGTTGCCGACATGATAATGTTTACTCTAGGACGCCTCTAGATATGTCGTACAATTTGAGATCACACAAAACTAAAAACTTATCTATCGGTGCAATGGCCCGTATATCAAAGATTGGGGGACATATATGACAGTTCACTGCCCCCACGCTGGCTCTAGTGCCACCCTAGGTAGTCCCACTTAGGCTGGCAGTCGGTATTATGTTGTCCGCGTCGGCCACAACTCACCAGTATCCGCATGGTTTTAGAATGCTTCGGCTAGTTTAAGTCCTGCAAGACTTATCTACCAACCTAATAGTCCAAACATAAATAGTATATGATCAAGGACAGCCAACTACTCACCTCTCGAAATATAACATACTCCTCACTCAAATCAATCACTAAGTGACTATTGGAACGAAGCATAAGAAATTCATTTATATTCTTGCCATACGATGATTTACGTGAATAGATTAGAACACCGTGATTTAAAAATACCTTAAAAGTGCATAAAAAGGAAGAGTTTAGGGGGACCAGGATTAATGTGTTTTCAAAACACTCTAGAAACACTTAAAGCTACGGAAAGATTCAGAAAGAAACTTTTCATGGTGACTGACGCTAGTTTTAAACAACCGGACCATAGTTTGATCATATGAGAAGCACAGCTCAAAAGCACATAGGTCTGATTAGTTCGAAATTAAATTAGGACGTGTTGTTAATTACCAGGAGCGCGAACCTAACAATCAATAATCTTGCACGTGGTGCAAGCTCTATCACTTTGAAAAACATGGAAACATAATCATCAAAAGAAACACGAACCGGACACAACATAAGCATGATTAAATTGAAATCATGTGGCTTTAATCCCACTGGAACTTGTTTTTAATTCAGAACACCTAAAAATTTTATGGTATTAAAATCGTCAACACGTAAAATGAATATGTTTTTTTCATGGTATCTTTTTTTTTTAAATTCAGATAATATTTTAAACTTTAACAGAAAAGCCCAAAAAAAGGTACTCTTTTGATATGTTTAATCTTAAACAAATAAGCTTATATCAAAAGGGAGTTTTTTTTTTTTTTTTTATGTTTGACTAAATATGAAATAACACAGAATTTACAATGCCAATATGCAGGGATGGCAGTGAGTTAGGTCTGATAGGATGATCAACCCGTTATGAAGCCTAATGGGACTCAAGTGGGTTGGCGTTTACAGGGTTGGAATACCATTTGCAGAACCCATAACTGCCAATTACATAAAAATATCTTCAATAAATCGAAAAACATGAGATCACTTACCTACTTTCATATACTCAGAATATAGAAATTACTTGTACTGATGTATATTCTTATACAACATCCAAATTTCCTTCCTTCTGTTCTGTTTGGTCACTTTTCTAGACTGTTTAGGTTTATACAACAACTTGAACTTGATGCGCTTGTATAATCTCGTTTTTCTTGATTGTGGATGTCTAATCAAGACAACATATTATTACATGTTTTCAGAAAACTCCGTACAAAAATTATTGAATATATGAAAAGATTATTAACATTAGGGATAACAATAACTCATTGAGATCCGGCGGGTTTCCAAAATGTTAGGTTGGACAATTTTAAGACACCATCTAGGAACTCCTCCGGGGCTCTAGACGGGCTTGAAAATTATCAAAAGTTATTAGGACGGGTTCGGGATAAGATCAGCCATCCAAAACCAGTACACGCATTCGCACCAATGAGATGATGTGACCTAACAAGTAACTGGCATCCGTCCATCAATCGACTTGACTCAATCATGTATAGGACTAACATATAGCGATTGATGTTTTGGGATTGCAAACTCTGGAGCTAAATACACATAAATAGCAAGAAACACGTGCTCAAACACATCATGTTCTCGACCCTTTAGATGATGACCAGTCCATGAAGGAGCACCGTTCCGTTTCGAAACCCTCCTTTTCCTTTACGGATAACAAGGAGGCACACCAGCCCCTCGAATCGGGTTCGATCGATTCACGTGTATGGACGCACGTAAAGTCCCTCAGGTCACATGCATCATTTCCCTTTGCAGATGGAGCAAGCCTACGTCCTCCTCCGCGTCCTCGTGAGGCCCCATCTTCGTCTCGGCAAGAGTCGAAACCCGATAAAAGAACGGCAGATGACGAGTCGCGCACGATGCTCCCACCTAAAAGCGCCCGAAAGGTCTAGAGAACTTCTCCCTTTTCCCTTTTCCCTTTATGGAGTCCAAATTCCATGAAAGCTCTCCTCAAACACAAAGCGCGAGTTCCCGAAGGGTGATGGCGAGATGCGGGGGTTTTGGCTGGTCCACTGTCGTATGGGATGATGGGGCTTGGCTTAGTGTTATCGCTTCGCGGTCCCCCCCACCAATTTCCAGCAATTTTAGGTATTTGTCATTGTCCGAGTGGGGTTGTGATACCCATGTGTATCAGGAGTTCTCTTCTTCTTTATGTTTTATCTCTTTTTTAACTCTTATGTTATTTTGTTTTTTGCTTTGTACATTAGGCTGACTGATTTAGGAGCGAAAACGAGCCGACCTAAACGTAGCTACGCACGAGTAGCTCGGTCTTGGCTCTACAAACTCTGCAGATTGACTCGCCTACTTTCAAGTCAGGCTCGAGCTCGAGCTACCCAAATATCTTGTCGAGCGAAACTTAAGCTTAGTCCGGCTCGATGGCTTGCAGCCTAATTGAGTTTTCGTTTTTATCTTCAAAAATATGTTGAAAAGGAGTAAAGTTAGACACAAATAATTGATTTACTTAACATTGGAGACTATTAAACTCAAGCTCCAACATTATTGATAAGGGCTATGTCTAGGGAACTCTTTCTTTTTGCTTTTTGCTTAATATAAATATGCGCTTTGACGTTTTTAAAAATCAAAACTCATGAAACTTTCATGAAACTCAAATATTGGCATGTTGATTCATATGTAAATTTTTTTCATAATTTTCTGAAATTTAAGTAATTTTTTTAAAATTTCGGCAAGAGTTTATTATTTTCATCGTAATCAAGTTGAGTCGGTCTCGTTGAATATTTCAATTTTCTAATTGAGTCAAGCTCGAGCAGAAAAATAAAACTCGATCAAGTTCAAGTTGAGTTTTGAGCACAGAATATACAAGTCAAGCTGAACTCGACCTTGGCATGACTCAGACTCAACTTCGACTCGACATGAGATACGTCTGGGGTTATTATTCGGTTAAGATAACTTGAAAAAGATGTCCTAGCCTAAAGTTGCACTTATGAACCGAATTGGTAATGTCAAATTAACGTCCTGTTAGGACTTATGACAATTCATCGGAAAGTGAAACTTGAACGTGCTAAATTGGGTAAAATTGACCAAAAAGTCCTAAGCCCGTTGATGTTCGGTCAATTTGGTTCTAAATCTTTCGACCATGCCAATTAAATCCTAATCGTTTTTAAGTTTAATCAATTGAGTCCATTCGGTCATATTTTGCCAAGAATTACTTAAGCGAATGCCAGCCATCTTATGTGGTACTGTCAATGCTAACATAGACATTTTAACCGATATTTTAATGATTTGTTGAATTGTTTATTTTATATTTTCTTTTCTTTTCTTAATTTTTTTTTCAACCAAGTACGAGTAAGGATTACCCACTGACCCTTGCTTACCATAAGCGAGGCCGACCCTCACTTGAGACCAACCACCGATAAAAGTTGTCTACGATTGTATTGGTACACCACATAGGACAATCGATATTGATCGGACCACCACGTTAATGTTTTCCGATTAAAATTGATTGAATGAAATCAATTGACAAAATATAAAAATATTTATGATTCATTTGGCACAATTGAAAGATTTAAAATTGAATGGGCTAAAATGCAATTGGTTTATGCCTTTTCGGCCAATTTTCCCTTCAAAATTACGTAGATGATGATGTTTTAATCGATTTTACAAAAAGAATAATAATTGAGTTTTCCTTGCATTTGATGGTGAAGTCATACTCTTATTTGGCAACCAATAATACTCTTCTTTTTTTTTTTAGGACTGAATTGGTAATAAAAATTCACGCAAAAGTTTATGCATTCATATAATAGATTTATAATTGATTGGACAATTTCTCTTAACTTTATGTGACGAAAGATCCAATTTTCCAGTGGCTGGACGTCACGGGCGATGATGTTAACTATTGATTGTGCCTTTCGAGCCGTTTAAGACTCGATTTGCATCCAGGCAAGTCGTTCAAAATTTTGGTGTGAGTGTCCCTTGAGTTGATATGTTCCATACGTTCGAAAGGCGAGTTTTGCAAGTCTCAAAATTTGATGCCGTGTGAAATTGGTGCACCTTTGCTCGTGTTTGGTTATCTTGGGAATATAGAGCGTTTACAACGTGACCTCGGGACTAGTGATGTCAACAGGACCTTCTGCAAGCATTATTAATTCGAATATTGCCAGAGATTTCAAAGATTTTCATGGGATTATGTTGTTACTTAGTAATATAGTGTCATTTCTATGCCATCCCTAGCAATTCATCTACGATTTAAGACGATGTGATTCGAGACATGGGGTGCTAATGGTTGGCGAAGGAGGCCTACCACCCTTGAAACTATATAAGAAAGTCCCACGCCCCTATCCGTTCCGTCTTAAGTATCGAGCATATGCCTTAGCTGCCACGCCCAACGCCTTCTTCCTCCCTCCCTCTTCCTTTACTCCTTTTAGCTCCCTCCTTTCCGCTCCTCAGCGATGGCTTCCACCGAGAGCTTCGCCCACGGGAGCGGACCCTGCGAGGGAGCCGCCGACCTCGAGATACCGGAAGTCGACGGGGCGCTCCTCCGGGAAATACTAGAGGAGCTCGACAAGGACGATGTAGTCATAGGCAGCAGCTTCGGCGGCATGGAGTATGCCGTGCAGCCACCCGAGGTTCACCATCCTAGCCCCATTTCAGAAGCCCCCGACACCGAGCAGGGCCGGGTCCTGGTCCAGGACCTGGATTGGCTCGAGGACGTGATGCTGCCAAGTGAGGAAGTGAAGATGGGTTGGTATGGGGAGGAGATGGCGGGGACCATGGAGTTTCACTACGTTGTCGAAGATGGTAACTGGGAGTTCTACGATAGGATTGCCTCTGAGGACGTGGGCTACGGTTGCTTGTGGGAAAACAGTTGAGAAACATCACCAACTGGGTCCTTGGTGGAACAGGACAGGTAATAGGATTCTAGGATTGATGCCATGAGACTTAAAAACTCATGCCAAAAGAGTTCTATCTACTTTCCTATTTTTCCATGATGCTACCTAACAACTCGTCATCAACTCAATTAGTTCTAGCGAAATACCTGGCTCAGCCTAAGTGTTGCAATTCCAGTTATTATACTTCAATTTTCTTTCGATCCATTTCCTTGTTATCTTGTGCGTGCACGAAGCTGCGCATATGTTCGGAGAATCAACCATTTATGTATCCAAATAATGGTGGGGACGGGCAGTCTCAGTACTAAATTTCACCGAGCCTCTTCGAGCTTTCAACAGAGCAAATCCAGAGTGCGAACTAGCGGTTTAACTATCAGACGGTGGCACGGAACGGATCTCATCCATTCAATCAAATCAACAAGAATCAATAAGAACCAAACAATCCACCCCATTTAGCCAAAGCATCTAAAATCATTTGATTTAACTCAAGCGAGCAAGATTTTTCTCTATAGTTCTCTTCAGTTCCTTTGGAAACACCAGTAGCCTCCCTCACGATATGTCCTAGGTCTAATGGTTCGGTATAATCAATTAAAGTTGTTCCTTCTCGGCTTAGGGTGTAGGGTGGACATCAGGTTAGGGGCAAAAATAATAGCCTCGTTCCTTCGACTCTTCCTTTGTATCGAATTTTCATCCGTCCAGAATGGATGTTGCACAAGCCACGGAGAGACGATGCAAGACACGAGCAATTCCTCATTTAGTCTGCAATAATCAAAGTTCACGAGTTGCAGACGTCTGCAGCTTTAGGTTTCCTCGTTGACAATAAACTTTGCTATGAAAAAACCAATTGTATCAAGAGGAGCTGATGGGTCGAATCTCTGGACAAGTTCTTCTTCCCCTGGTTTTAGCCACTCCCTGCAGACAAGCACCGTAAGTGTTGCTAAAAAAGGATAGTAGGACATACATAGAGGGTCGTGTAATAATTAACCAGCTTACTGTTTGCATTGCCAAAAGTAAAACTTCAGCAAGTGACATTTATGAAAAGGTAGAAATGAAAAAGGCACGAGAGATTAGAAGCACAAAGAATATCAATGCTCTGTTAATTCAACAGACCATCCTAAGATCAGCTACAAGATCTATAGTCTTGCCCCAGAGCATTAAGTGTACCTTACGGTCTCATTCTTTAACAGAACATGATATATCAACCATCTCAGAAATAGAATCTGGAAGTATTTTATAAAAAGATAAGGTTGGACAAAAGTACATACTCGATATATCCATCGGAATATTCAAAAGAACCAACAAGGCCTGGACCTCCAATTCTTGGATGCTGAAAAGAACACGAATAAAGGTATCCATAAGATCTTTTGTTCTTTTTTCTCTTACTACAAATACGATGAAATACTGGCCAAATGATTAAGTGTGTCAAAACTTTAACAGCACAATTCAACCTGAGGGGCTAGAGAGAGGAACTTGTAAGTGTCCAAAGCATATCGGACCAGTGCTTCATTTTCACCAGGATTAATTGTACACCTAGCAAACCAGAAATATACACCATGGTAAATTTCACAGATGTTTGAGGCAAAAGTAAGAGCAATAGGAATTTCACACAGCAATGACTCGACTTGGTGGCATTGAATTAATGATAGAGGCAGCAGATACGCAAGCTCGTTATAAGACAAGGATCACGCAAACGCTTAGATGCAAAAGTTTTCAGGACCTAGAATTGGTAAAGGACCGTGTTGAGCAGATGACACTTGATGACCAATAGTGACGACTGAGCATGCATATAAAACATGCAACCTGACACGGTTATGTAATTCTTGAGGTATGAATTTTGCCCCAGGATAACAGGAGAAAAACAAATGCTAAGCAGTCAAACTTGGCTGCTGTTTTAAGAGTTATAGACGCTATTATCCAGACAAATGCTTTTTAAAGCCAGCTTGTGTGACATGCCACTGCACAGTACCACACCTTTCTAATGTGAGATCAAGTGCAATTGCAGATTTTTGTATGGATGGGCAATGAAATGCTCAGTGCACATTAGAAAGTAAAGATCAGTCACGTATCTGCTTAGAATGCATTTACTGTACATAAGATTGCACATTGCATTGACGGCATGCATATATTGTCTCAAAAATGATAACTACAGAACTTGCAGAGAGTAGATTGTGCATACTAACGTTGAGTATACAATAACTCCACCAGGACGTACTAACTGAACAGCCTGATCAAACATTCGTCTTTGATACTTTGCATGGTTTCTTAAAGATTCTATTGTCTCCTGGAAAAAAGAACAGAGCAACATTATAAGCAAAGAATGCAACCGGAACAAACTGGACTTCATTCATCATTGAAATTCCTATTGAAACAAAATGTTATCACATCTTCCATGGTGGAAGAAATACCCTTTCAGAAAACAAGATCAACTAAAAGCAATCTCAAAGAGGATAAGGGTTCATGGACAAGATATGCAAGAAGAAGGAAATCTTTCTTATGTTATAGAGTAGAGCTGATCTTATTCTTGGTCCTGAACCTAGTGATGTGCAAAATGGCGAATCTGTACATGGGCCACACTGACTACTTGGTTGTCCTCTATCCTAAGAATTTCTTTAGCAAAATAGCAATTAAACTTAGGGAATGAAATCAACAAATTAAAATCAAGTTATTTGATCCATCAAATGTCTAACCTCTCCAGAAAATAATCTGGGTCTCAGGCCAAGAGCAGAACATGGAGCATCAAGAAGAACTCGATCGAAGCTGTGAGGTAGAAAACCTTTGGAATTCTCCACCCTATCACCCTTAGACTGGTTCCTTCCTGGTCCATTCCTCATTCTTCTCATACTCTTCCTCACATCAGCTTGGCTTGCGTAAATTTTCTCACTGCTTTTCTCATTTTTAACTATCACATTCACAATATCAGAGATCAGTGCTTTGTCACTTGCACAACTTGGAATAGAATTAAAACAAGACAAGTGAATGCATATCACATGCACCGGAGGGAAGTTAAGAACTACAAGCTATGGAAGGAATATACAGATTTGACATCCCATGATTATAAGAAAGAGATGGATATTCGCTCATTTCCAGGGGGAATGTTGTCAATAAAACGAGTCCTAGGATCTTACATGGCTCAAAGAGACGGACAAAGGCGGGAAAAATTTGAAGAGTCAAGTCAAAGCTAAGCTTTAGACCCCAAAAAAAAAGAAAAAAAAGTCAAAGCTGGGTTCAATAGGATCCCAGAAACAAAGAACTGGACCCTTTCTTTTCGACCGAAAGAAAACTCTGCATCAAGAATCAAATAGGAAGTATGTCTTAGAAGGCAATTTTTTACACGATATCTAGCAATCTCAAAAGAAATCCCTGCCTAATCCTGTCTAGACCTCTCAAACAAGACAATGAAAATCCCTCCAACCTAGACATCTCAGGTAAAGTAAACCACACTATTCCAAAGTCTGCTAAATCGCAGAGCATGTAGTTTTTATGTGACATGAGGAAGTAGGCAATTCTGCCACGGTTGAAGGACAGAATCTCCGCATGAAATAGCAATTCTGCCACGATTAAACGGCAGAATCTCAGCCGGAAATATCCAGACTAAGTATAGAGAAAATAAGCATTCAGCATGGCTCCTTTGCCTAAGGTTCAACTCCAACAACTTCTAAAACACTTGAAATCCTCAGAAAATATATGTTGTTCCAGCAAATGCACCCAAAGAACCTTAGTTCATTTCTATCCAACACAAGTCACTGAAAATTTAGGAGTACATCATAAAGTACATCCAAACTCAAGCATCAAACCCCGAAATTCAGACTCAATCCAATGATCATATCAAGTGTTATCTGATTGTGGCATAAGAGAACTCAGACAATAGAATGTGGACTGAAGTTGGAAGGAGGATCTACCTACCATTGACACTGCTAACATCGATCATGCTAATTCCAGCAATATCATCGGCTTGCACCTTTTCTACCTGAGATTCAGCAGTGCTGGAGTTCTGGTTTGTAGCATCACTTTTAAAACTATCACCAGAAATGGATGTGACGGTAGCATTGAGGTCATGACTTTTGCAAATAGATTTAAGAGCATCCAACTTATATGTGGTTATACAATTCAAGCCCAATTCAGCAGCCAATTTCTGAATATCCAGCACCTAGAATCAATTGCAAAGAACTCTCAGCAATTACAACAACGTGAACCAAAACAGTCAATTGCTTAGCACGGTCAATCAAGGAACAGCTACTGCTCTGAACATGAATAATGATTCCTGAAAATTGAAGTTGTTGAACAGAATCTCTTGCACTTTGCAATTTGATTGTTTTTGTCTAGTCATGCAACATAATCCACCTGTTCCAATTGACTGCAACTGGAAGAATTCTGGTTTTATTTTCAATTATTCAAATCTTTATGCCCCTCATTTGCCTCTCTATACATAGCTATTGTCCACGCTTTTCTAGTCTTAGATTTCTTATCCTAACTGTGCAGACAACATTAAGTAGTACAGTTTAGAACATGCTATGGCCTACCAATATAAGCTTTTAATTGATTTTATAGTGGTCTCACATGATCTCCAATCTACAAAGCCACATACTTACTTCAGTGCAAGAACACTTCACAATTATTAAGTTGATTAACAATTGAGTCAAATTCAAGGATGCTACATACAATCTTATGAGAGCAAATGTTCCAAAATAAAGCCTTTTGTCTTCTCTAGCTGTCTTTCTTTCTTACTAAACACTTGATGTGGAGAGAAATATTCTAATACGCTTTTAGAGGAATCATACAGGCAGATTAGCAGCAAGAATTCATACCTTATTATGAGACCTATCAGCTGCAATAATCTCTCCTTCATCTTTCATAAGAATTGCAATTGCAGTGGTTTTTCCTCCCGGTGCTGCACACATATCTAGAATCCTTTCACCCTTCTGAGGATCTACAAGCCACAATATTTCAGATGCATGTACATGGTAAAACAAATATCCTTGAAACAAAATCATGCCAATCAAGTGACACTATCTACTAGTCTTTAACTGGTCCGGTTCTTATATGCAAAGTAGCTTGTGGAAAATAAAGTTACCTAGGGCATGGGCAGTGATTATACTCGGCAGGTTTTGAAGAAATATCTCCCCCTGGAGCAGATCTGGAGATCAAATACGAAGAAGTTATAGGAGCTTTCGAGCTTTATGAACTCAATGTCCAGAACCATGAGCTATATGAAGAATTTAAGTCCATCAAGCAAGATCAAATGTGTCCAAGATAATAGTTGATTGGTCGCTGAAAGTTGAGAAGTGAATCCTTCCTCATCAGGTAGATTATTACATCGAGCGCTAATACAGGTTTTGATGACAAGAATGAAATATTGTATGTAAGAAAAACCATGCCACCACATGAAATATGTTTTGCACAGTAAACCCAAAGAATTCTAAAAGAACACAGAATCACATATTTGAAATATGCCAAGAAGAATACTTCAAAAAACAGCCATTCATTGCAAGTCCTCCAGGGCTCCACAGTTTATCTTGATCTATCAGCTCACCATTATCAATTATTACAGCTATTTTATTCAGGAAATGGCTAACTAAGCACTCGATGCAGAAACGGCCAAGAAGCTTTATTCTTGAAGACTTGTCCAACCAAAGCAATATATTTGACAAATTGATTTCTCAAGAAAAGGGACTTTTAACATCTTCAATCCCAGTGCCAATAACAATAATAGAGGCAAACAACAGTTGGATCATAGGTTTCAGTTGAAAGGGGGTCACAAGAATTTTTAGCAGATGACTGGACTTTGCCAACTGAAAATAACTAAAAAAGGATGCAAGTGTCAAAACAATTTTGTGATGAACAATTTATGGAAAAGGAAGATACAAAATATCATCCTTCTGAAGGAATGTAGATGGAATGTACACATTAGTATCATTTCCCCAAGGAGGAGAATTTAAGAATACCATTAAAAGAAGGCAGTTTGTAGACTTGATTTTTCATATCAACAGCTACTCCTTCAGAGGCACGGAAGATGCCTGCCCTTGACATCATCGCTATTCCTTGGCCGATATACATGCCATTTCTTTCATTATAGAGAGGATCTGCAATCATAAATGAGTGTATGACTAACAATTCCAGACATAGCAAAATCAGATAATCAAATTTCAATAAGGATATATAATCCATGCAAAGAGAAAGGCAGAATACGCACTGCTCCGTGTCAGGTGAGAAAGAATTCACTATTTATATAAACTACAGGATACTTGAGCATAAACCACATCTTCATCAAAACAGTATGTCTTCTCTGGGTAAAAGACCACAGAGAAGAACACTTGACCCCCTTGACAACACATGTAATATAAAGCAGTTTTCTTTCTAAGTAGGGGCCCACTTAAAAGAGAACACTGCAACAAAAACGTACGATGTGGATGACTATAGATGCACTGCCCACATACCTTTCCCTAAATTATGATTCTTTTAGTTCTCCATGCTTAGCAAGGATATTTACCCAAACTAAAGTAGGGACACACTTAAAATACTTAATTGATCATAATTTAATAATTAATTAATGATCCGACTAGATTGAAGGATAAAGTAGAAGTGGAAAATAGAGAAAAAACTTCAGTTCCCAACAAGCCTCTCCCTAATCTATTTCTCACCGTTTGCCTTTATGAGCAGTAGGGTAATCTATGTAAAGTACCAAAAGCTGTTAGCTCACCATATTACCTAAAATTGAAACGTGAGATTTTAGTAAATCTGTCCTATTTTGAGACCAACAAACTCTAGAATGAACAGATACTACTAGAGAACAAGCTAATATCAATTCAAGCAGCCTGCAAGTAGTCAATAAACAAGATATAACATAAAAGTATTGGACTATATTTAACTATATTCTTAATAAGTCTAGACCTTGATTATCTATTCTATTTCAGAAAGATTTATTCCTGTAAGAAACAATGGCAACTTATATTCTTCAACTTCTAGTTTGTATATGCAGACAACACATGAGATGTTTTCAGGGTAACAATTGACTGTCTATAGAGACAAAAGTAGATGAGTCTTATTCTCTTCCCCTCACAAAGCGCAACATTGTCTTGCACTCACAGAGTGCAACTCTTCTGTGTAATCCACGCACTATCAGGATGTAAAACATGTCTTAGAAACATGACTTTAAGTCTATATAACAGCCAATGGACAATCCAATAGGTTCTCACAATAATCGCCAGTTGACAAAATCAGTTGATGAAAAAATAGCTCTTTCAAAATGTTGATTGAATATTGACATAGTCCTACTTGCCTGTCTGAAATCCCTGTAGAACAGTCCCACGGGTCATATTAACACCCCATCGACCATCAGGACCTGGCTGCTCAACTCCCACAGAAACTGCAACCACATCACCTTTCTCGACATGAGCACTGCAAGCCAATGCACCCGGAACATACACCTAAACATTCACTACCATGAGGAAACTAATTAAGAATCAAGAAGCTTGTATGCTTCCTTAAGAATACTTAATCACTTCAGAAAGGAGTACCTGAGCACCCCGGAGCACAGCCTCTGCACATTTCCTACTGACCATGACTTCCTTTGGAGGTTTGTCCAAAGCATAACCATAGTCAATATCATGTGGTCCCGACCCTCTGATGAAGACCACATAATCCAAGCCGGGTATGTTACATTTAGAAATCAATCTACCAGGCAAACCTTCTTTCCGTGGATCAGGCGTATCTCCTAAGGACCACCCCAAGACTTTCTTACTCTGTTCTTCTGGACATTCATCTCCTTTGGCATTAGTCGATGCACCATCCTGCCGAGGAAGCTCATCAGAATCAACGACAGTATGAGTTCCTTGTGAATTCACGTCGTTGGTGGAGCCTCCAAGACCTGCTTCCTCAGCAATGGCATGCAACTTCTCAATGACAGCATCGCTTGTCGACTTAAGTGTATTCACACGGATGCACGAATAGCAGGACGGGCGCCTGATTAAGGGAATGAAAATGTAAAAAGCAAGCTCCAGAAAATCGGAAAAAACCAGTATCGGATAGTGTCCACAGTAACGAATGCCACTCCCGCGAATACCGCACATCGTGCTAAATGTATGTAAACGCAGTCAAGGCAAAGTCATCTCCTCAAGCATCGACAACCCATTTTCCATCACTTCGAAATTGGAACAGGGTAATACCGAAGTCACAATCTTGCTAAGAGAAAAGGGAAACGAAAGGGAGCGACAGAAGCCGGGGCTCAAAAGCTTACGTTAGAGCTCTGGAAATGCGGGCGAAGTGCTCGGCTCCATAGGCCTCGGCGAAGTACTCCTCCACTCGAGGGTTCCATTTCAGCACGGGGTTGAAGCAGTACCGCTCCGACCCATCCATCTACACACGCACGCACGAAGGGACGCGTTCGCGGCAACGTCAGATCAAAACACGAGCACGAAAACACGAGAAAGAAAAAAAAATGGCATTCGAATCGGGAAGGGAAGCTATAGACCGGAGGAGCAGGGTTCCTGGAGGCGGACGGAGGGGGGCGGCGCCGGCGAAGGTTCTGCAGCAAGCGCCTCGCTTCGCCGGGCATTCACAGAGGGAATTTCGGGCGCGTAGAGAAGAGGACGCGCGAGCTGGACGGCCGGGGATCGACGGCGGCGGCGGCGGCGGCTGCGGGGAATTTGCGATTTCACGAGCGCGCCCGCGAGATGTTCGACGGAATGTCGGAAAGGAAAGCCCGCGACCACGAAGCTTGGGCTCGACGGCCGACGGGAAATAGAATTGACGGGCTCTTGATGAGTCGGGCCCATTCATCGGTAATTTTCTCTTTCTATGACTACGTATTTACAAAGAGAATACAAGCTTTAGGATCATTTTTTTCACGAAAAATGAATGATTTGAAAAAAATTATTTGTGTCGCTTGTAAAAATGAACAAACGAAGACATTTTTATCATTCATGAAAACATTTAAACATAAATTATTGATGATAATATAAATATTTTCATTATAAGTCATAATTTTAAAGAAAATATTTTTCAAAGTATTCATTTTCCGAAGAACAAACCGAGCCTTAACGAGAGATGGTGGAGTGAATTATAATTTATAACTCGATTTGATCTCTTTTGAAGCTAGCATACTGAAATGTATGAGCTCTTCAAGAAAAATTCAAAAAATCGACATACAAGATTCCCTTCAATTTTTTTCCCTTTATTTTCTTTTGAATTGATGTTAGGTGATCGTTGATAATGATACCACGGCACATAAATTCTTGCCTGCACCTGTCACGTTATAGATCGCGGATTAAGGGACTTGAGCCATTGGAGATGTGCGCGCCCCCCCGCAAGACCCGCACGTAACTTGTGTTTTTTTTCTAACCCCTCTCGAGGAAAATTCTACAAATGTGCCGACTAAACGGCGTGGAAAATATGTAGCTCTACGTATATTTATTAGTGATGATGCTTATGAGGTCGGGTTTAATCTTGAATCAAGAAACACTCTAGGTAAAGAAGTAATCGAGCGAATGTCATCTCATATTTGCCGATTATAATGAAACCGTCTCGTCGATCTTTCCCTATGGAGTAGCGAAACCGGCAAATCACACAAATCCGCTATGTGACGGTGCTATCAGGATGGCAAGGATACAAGGAAGTAGCTAGAGCAACGGTGGTTTGGAAGGAGCCACAATCCAACTTGTTCATGCTCAATGTGGATGGTTTATAGGATGGCAATCTCCGTGAAGATTAGAAATTTGGAGAGCTCATTTAGAAAAAAAATGAAAGGGGACTGGGTCGCTGATTTTGCACTTAATTACGTGAAGGGCTCAAGTTGTCCCCTGGATATAATACTGAAGTGTTTAGAAAATGTTTTATCGGAAATGGTGAAACACCTTTTTAAATATGAATCGAATTGGATTTGGATCAATAAAAGTTGTGAAGAGTCCAATCTACTGAAAATGGTGAAAAACATTTCCAAATATGAATCGAATCGGATTTGGATCAATAAAAGTTGTGAAGAGTCCTTCCTTGATTCTTAGATAAGGAAATATATTTGGTAAGAAAATTAAATATAAGAATGCTGAAATAAGCATGCTCTATATGGTTTATATTATTTAGCAACACTTGTCCAGGGATGGTTACTGCATGTACGATTGTCCACTCCACTTGTCTACAAATGTTTTGTTGTTAGGTGGTCTTTGATTTTTCTCATCCGCCCCACACATCGGGCGTTGAGTTAAAGAGAAGTTCGATACATTTCACCGAGGGAGATTGTCAAGAAAAAGTCCAAGTTCAAGCCATTAACCTCTATAATTGAACCCACATTCACTTAAAAACTTAAAATAATTATTTATTTCACCAAGGGAGATTGTCAAGAAAAGTTCAAGTTCAAGCCATTAACCTCTATAATTGAACCCACCTTCACTTAAAAACTTAAAATAATTATTTATGAGGAATCTAGAACTCTCTGATGTGAGATTTCTCTAATACAATTGTCACACATGTAAACAAAACACCAATTTTCCTAACATCAATGAAGAAGACTTAGTGAGATTGCTAAGAAAGTCTGAGTCATTAACTTAGTTAAATCCACTTTCACTCTAAAATCAATTACTTATGAGATAAATGAAATATATCAACTGCTCTACACGATACCAATTTTTCAATGTGGAATTTCTTAAACACGAGATATGTAGATCCCTAACATCCTCTTCGTCACGTGAGCTGGTCTACTTCATTGGTCAGCTCTTCGCACCAACACGTGACCGCTTCTTTTGTTGACATCCTTGTCGACCAAGAATAGGCTTTCTTATCGACCGGTTCGGCTATGTGGACCAATTTTTTTCCTCAATCCTTAGCCATTTTCCGCTTCTGTCGCCAATCCAGCAAGTTCTTGTCGAGCACACCATGGACTACGACACTCGCGCTTTTTTTTAATGTCAACAGAAGCGGTCAATTCTCTTGCTTAGGATTGAAGATTAGAGCATCGTTAGTCATATTCCGTGCGATCTCGTCGTAACAATAGACAGATGGCGAAGCACGTAAAAATCGAAATGACCGTCATCCCTAATTCCATGGTCAATCGGCCAGGTCCAAAGGAGACCTAGAGAACTCGGCCGAAGATCGAAAAGAGGTCGGTCTATCTAAGCAAATATGCATGACAACGTGCTTTGACATTGAATATGGAAGGACACCCAAGAAGAGAGATGCAATCTATTGTTGCCAAACCAAGAAAAGAGATTTTGCTAAAGAATGTCCTTAATATAATGAATAAAGCTCCTTTTATTTTGGAGAAAAATAAATGACTTGAAAAATATTATTCGAAAAATGATGGCTTGTATTTTTGAAATAATTAGTCATAATTTATGGGTAAATATTATTATTGACATTGGAAATATTTTTCATTTCTTGCGAAACAAATAGCTCATAAATCTTCTGCCATTTTCAATTGTTTGGCTGATTTCATGATATATTTGACCGTGGATTGAAAAAATACTAATTAAGATGATGATAAATATTGGGTTAGATGCATTCTAGCGGCTAGAAGACGGAGATGCCAAATGGAAATCCCCGTCCCTCACGGATCTCGTCCTTCGAAAACCCTTTTTTTTTTACCTTTCTCCAAGCCAAGAGAACTTACTCAGCATTAGCATTGCCAATTCCTAGGTTTCTCCATGGATTGCGTGTCGGTAAACGCCTCACCCCCAACGCCACCTCCACCTAATCTCGTTCGTGTCTTGTCGTTCAACTGCTAAACACATGAGACAACAAGCAAAAGACAAGACTCGCGCAACTTACGTGTCACGGCAACCAAAAAGACGAGAGATTCATACGAGCCACGTATGAAGAAAGCCGTCTGCATCTAAGTTCCAACGTTAGAACCGTACCGTATTAAGTAGATCTACTACAGCGACGACACGGCAATTTCCACTTGACGGGAACGTGAGATCCCAACTTCTCTGAGTTGCTAGATATGGATGCGACGATAGTCACGTTAAGACAAAAGCAAAGCTGTCGAGCGAAATTCAACTTAGAACGTGAGAAAGAAAGATGAGATTCGTAAAAATCACGTATCATGAAAAATAATATTGATGTCGCTTTATATCGTATTAAGCAGATCTGTCTATAGTGACCGTCGCCAATGACTCGTTCACTTTTCTTTCACGAACATTATGGCTCTTGCACGGTAATTTTCACTTGATGGGAACGTGAAACTCTAATTTCTCGAGCTGCTAGATATGAACGTGACATTAGTTACCCAAGACGGAAGTAAAGCCGTAGAGCGAAATTGAGTTTAGAAGGTGGGAAAGCTCGAGCAAGCAAGGGCTTCTTTTTGCATGTGATTTGGGGTTTCATTAATGTAAGGTACACATCATATGGCATGGCATGGAAGGCAAGGGGCGACATTTCTTCGTAAGTACGCGCTGGAGTCAACAAAACCCTCGGAAGCCTTGTGGTCCAAAACGAACCAGATTAAATTATTCATCAATCTTGTCGAAATCCACCAACAATAATGGACAACAAAATAAAATATAAGCTAATATGGCGGCAACGGCATGTTTGTCTGCTACAAACTTCTACGTCTCTCCCTCCCTAACGTTACACATGTCTATATACATGTACGCATACATACATACATACATACATACATACATACATATAGACACATTTCTATTTTATACAACTAGGGTTTGCGGCCATAAAAGGTTTCATAATACTTCCGTCCAGCCATGGAAGAGAGAACTTTGGGAGCGTCGACCTCCGATTTTGGTGTTGGAGCACCCTTCATTTCAGGTAATGTCCGAGAAGTCACGAGCTAAACCTACGACTCCCTTGATCATTATGACCAATGTTGTGTAGATTTTCGATTCATCAAATAAAAGGACTTGCTTGAAAGAAGGAAAAAGAAAAGGCAAAAGATGGAGAACTTGATTGATCAATAATTCATTGCAAAGTACACATAAATATATATAAGCGGACAAATTTAAGGATAATTAATTTCCGGTCCGGTCCAATTGAATCAGTTTTTTTTCTCATGTCTTCATCTGGATATCTTATTATCCAAAGCATGACCGGAAACAAAATTTAGACTCAAGACAAATAATATACTTCCATTCAAATATCTTATTGTCAAATTATAAGATATTGTTTCCTTTGAAATAATAAACTAAAATTACTTATTTTATTTTATTTAAAAAAAAAAGCATATATAGTCAACTGACACTTTCGAGAACCAGCTGATTTGGTCTGGTCAAAGCGATTCTTGATTTGAACGGTTCGTTTTGCACACCCCTAGTTAAATTTATAAGAATTGAGATACGAGAAAATAAGATCTAATGGAGTGGCGGCTTTCTCACATCTTTTGCAACGCTTTGGAAGCATATCGAACGGGTTTTTAGAAAAATGTTCTCTGCTATCATTCTGAATAAAGACATGCTGACCTTCTTTCTAGGTAATTATATAATATGTCACTCTTCCCTGTGTAAATATATAATAAAAAAACTCTTTTTTTAATTATATAATTGTCTTTGAGAATGGCACATTAAATTTTATATTGTAAAAAATTCATCATTCTCCTTTTGAGGAGTGCTTTTTTTGGACCTTCCACTTATTTTACTTCCAAATAGAATGAATGTTGCGTGACTTAGTCAAAGCACTATCTTTATGAATTATCGTGTTGCACATTAGCAATTATTAAGTATCCTAACATTTTCTTTTGTAACTCTCCCTATTAAATAATTCCTTGCAAAGACTTTTGTTATTTTCTCTCATTTTTGTCGTAGTGTCGTTGATTACATATGAAAATTTCCCTATATCATATCACAACAGAATTAGAAATTCTCTAACCGTGTTGTCGAGTCTCTACATTAAACTAATTGTAAATACGAATTAAGACTTCCTTCCCTATTCCGTTCAAAAGAGGAAGATTCACGTACAAATTACGAGCAATGCATAGTAAAATGCCAAATGAAGAAAAATTCACGTCCGCGCAACTCACGGATATGCAACTGATCTTGGGTATACTTTGACCGGAAAAAGAAAGAAGATTGATTGCAGGTTGGGACCATATATCTGATTGGCATGGTTATCATAAATGACCAAATTGAGATGTCCCCTAAAATAATAATAAAAATAGACCACCTGACCAATAAGAAGATTTGTGGAAGTTTCCACCCCAACCCTAATCGTGCTGCTTGGGAATCAAATGGGGCTTGAGCCTTTAAGACCGGTTCGACTTTGGTGCACCGACTTTGCTCGGTCATCGACCCGCCGACTTTGTTATCAGAGGAAGGTATGTTGCAATTCCACTAGCTTGGGGTCGCATTAGTATATCGCCGTCAATTCGATCCGAAAACTCTTCTTGATTTACTCATTCAAAAATTACGCTTTAATTTATTTAGGCCTTAAAGAAGCTGTTCAACACGAGATTCAAGCCTTACATGTGTGCCATTTCAACATCGGCGGAAGCTCTTGCGTAATTTCATTATTTAAATTGCCAAGGTTGAGAACCTCAAAAATTCGATCACTAGTCAATCTCACTTGATGAATCTATGCTTGGTACATAACTTCAATCGAGATTAAGATCCTCTTAATATAGAGGTAAATTAAATTTATCATCTTGAAAGTGAAGCTCACTGGATTTCAACATGATTCATCCTTTATTTTCTTCCTTCGTTCTCCCTCGTGGCTCTTCCACCCCTATCCACGGTGGCTGCCACCGTCACCACCCCCTCCCGAAGTCATTGTGACCTAACCCAATCATCACTGCCAACACCCATGCTGCCCCTCACAAAGGCCTATGTTTCTTTCTTTCTCTAGTTCCTCTAACTATTGAGGCCTCTCTCACACGCACATAAGCGCGCGCGCACTTGAGATTGCATAGATATTACAGATTGTGGACCTTAGGATCATGAATCCAAGACCTCCTGCGGTCGCAGGACTCCACTCAGGTCACGAATCAATCCGCAATCGCGAAGAGAGAGAGAGAGAGAGATCGCCGGGGATTCCATGTCAATTGGTGAAATTTTCATTAAGCGTGAAGCGATTTTTGTCATTTTGAGATGACTGTACGTAACACGTACAACACGTGTGTACTTCCACATATCTTTACACGCTCGTTTCCCTTCACTTGCTATTCATGTCGTGAATGCTCGAAAAGGACGGTGCGTCCCCGTGGCTTCTCTCCCTTGGAAATGGTCCATTCAAACGCATCGTAGGATTGACGAAAAGCACCGATGCAACCCGGCTCGTTCCGGACGAAAGGCGAACGACTGACTGACCCTCTTTCGGATTAGGACGACGGGCCTCGTCCCTTTTCTTGTCCCGCACTCAAACCTCGATCGGGACACATCGGGCATAGAAATTTTCGGTGGATCGCCCGTTTAAGTCTTGAATCCCGACGACCCGCTTGTTGACAAGTGCCCTCGTGATGCTCGATAAGTATCGACTTAGTATGGCCATGGCGCGACAACCTGAGGCTACCGAGCGTCTCTCGGTACTCAATATTTTCATCGTCGTTTTGCTATCCCTTTTTCCGGTCACCAAGCGGGTGAATTTTCCCAATTCGACCTGCTCGATTTCCTCCCCTAATTTCTGTCTGCGTCGCCAATTCACCCGGAGAATTTCATAGAATCGAATTGGACCGCACCACCTCATGTTGCGTTCAACCTTTGTGATTGACCTTAATTCCGGTCAAAAACCGAAGATTCTACCTCGCGTCATCGATGAACCCAAATGCCACCAAAATATTTAATTAATTTTAATTAATTAATTAAAAAAGGAACACATACCTAAAAATTAAATTAATTAGGATAATAAAGAAAACTTTTGGCTGCTTCTGTGCAATTTGATACCTAGCACCTTTCTTCGTTGGTAGCTAAAGCACCCCCGCTAAAGGAGGAAGTGTGCCCTAGTTATATTCTCAAACCTTGTCCCCTATGTTTGCTCCTTCGAGACAATTTCGCGGCAAACATCTTGGATTTTTCAGTTATGGCCAGGTCAAATCCGGATTAATCTCCTTTGAAATTCGCTAATGACTATGATTATCTTTATCGCAATTGATTGTTCCTCAAATCGGTTTATAGTTATGTCCCAAATCTAAATTTATTGAAATGGCACACAATTAACCTGTTCCACTCATCTTTTAGTCCGTCTTGTTGAGGACTTGATGCATTGTGTATCAACAGCAATAGTGCAAACTGAGAAACATGGTCTTGAGGAAAGTTGGGCTTCTCTTGACATGGGCACACGTGATTTGTAGCCACATTAGGGATTTCTAATAGTCATGTCTATTGTCTAGTCGATACAAATTTGCACGATCTCTCTTTTTTCGTATCGAATATATTGTTAGACGAATGAAATTTCTCTTGCGTAGATTCATCATCATAATCAATTGCCCTAGTTGTAGCTACTTTCGTTTATTAGTCAATTTAGCGTCGCAAGTCAAGTAATATCTTAGGGTAGCTTTCTCGCATCCAATTTAATCTAATCAAGAAGAGATCATTTACGTCACTCGACACGACTTCCATGATAAGATGTGCTAAATAACCGGAGCACTCAAGATCCGCACTTCCCAAACCATAGTGTGCTACTTGACCATTTCGACATCCGTACCATACCGGCCAATTAAACCGGCTCCGATCGAGTGCTCGCCTGACTTTCATTACAATCCTTTTGGCCCGTTCTCTCTTCCCCGGCTGTCGCGATTTCAAGAGCACCGATCGATTTTCGATCGATCGAAAGCGAAAATCCGAGGCTTATTGCAAATATCCGGAGGTTTTTACCCAACAACAACAAAAAAAAAAAAATGGCTTTTTTCCCTCTACCCTAAAAAGGGTAGACGTAAAAGTAGAATTAGGAGAAAAAAGGGGGGGAAGATATTTAATTAATGGGTACTAAACGAGAATATCGGTGGGGCGGGGGGAGGTTGTTGATGTTTTACTTCTCGAGAAGCGCGTGGCGAGCTTGGAAAGGTTCTCATTCCCCGTTCTTGTGCTTTAAAAAAAGAGGGGAGTGGAGACCCAAAACGAGGTCAAATCTCAACGCTTGGACCAAAGCGCCCTCGCTTTTCTTTTTTACCAAGTAAAAAAAGCGTCCCCACCACTCCCTCTCTCTTTCTCGAGAGAGAGAAAGTTCGCACTTTGCACAGGCTGCCCTGCTTCTTCTACTACTGTAACTGTAAAAAGAGAGTTAGAGAGAGAGAGAGAGAGATGGGGGTGTGAATGTGGAAAGCGAATGACGGAAAGAGAGTGGAAGAAGCTAGAGAGAGAGAGAGAGAGAGATAAAGGTTCTTGCTTTGGACTTCAAACCCGCGGCCAGAGTCTCTGTCTATCTCTGGAGGAATAATTTATTCGTTCTCTGTTCTACGGCCCCCGCATTGAATATTCGCATCGCACACACAACACAAGACCGTGAAACCGCGTGTGACGAGGAGGCCAAGGGAGAGGGGAAGGGGAGGGGAGGAGAGGGGGAGGTGGTGGTGGTGCGGGAGTCCTGATAGCAGTGGCCTCGGAATTCAAAGTCTTCAGCGTCGATTCAACCCCCACCCGTCCGACCTTTCGTTTTCCTCCGCTCCTCGGTCCCTTTATATACTCGCCCCGTCTCTCTTCTCCCTCTCCAGCGTCCGGTTTTGGCTTTGATCTCAGGCATTTCCTTTCTCCCCCTTCATTCTTTCTCCAACCCATCGCTGAATCGGCTCGGTTTTCGCCCGATTTATTGGAAAATCTCTGGTGGGTTCGAGTTTGCGAGCCGTATTGGGCTGAAAGTTTCGAGCTTTTCCTTCCGCTGTTCTGCGGCTCTGTTTTCTTGATTATGGTGGTTGTGGGGGGAGGGGTCAACGCTATGGCGTCTAAAGCTTGGTCCTTCTCGTTGTTGCTGTTCTTCTTTCTGGTCGCGATTGGTTGCTTCTCTCGATCGGTCTCCGCGGGACATGGCCACGAGAGCCTCAATTCCAACGTCTCCTCGCTCGCCGGGATCGAACTGCCCGAACACATGAGCTTCAATGCCGTGTCCGCTTCTTCGAGCTCCGGCTGCAGCCTCTCGACCTCGGAGAAGCCCAAGGACGCGGAGGCGTCCTCGTCCTTTATTCAGGCTTTGACCGCCGAAGAAGATGAAGGGGACGACGATGGTGGTGATGATTGTGAGGAGGGTGGAGAAATCGGCGGCGATCGGGCTTCTTCTTCGCGGGCCGAGTCGGAACCGCCGCAGCGCCGAGACACGGTCAAGCTCCACCTGAAGCACCGGCCGAGGGGGGGCGGCCCCGGGACGGAGCCGCGAGAGTCGGCGGAGGAGTTCAAGATGTGGGACTTGAGCCGGATTGAAACGCTGCACCTGAGGGTGATGGAGAAGAAGAACCAGAACACCATCACGAGGCTGAAGAAGGACAAGAAGGCGGCGGCGGCGGCGGCGACGACGACGACCCAGGGGCGGCCGAGGAAGGTCGTCGTCGATGTGGCCGGCCCATCGCCCGCGCCCGCGCCGTCGCTGGAGGCCTACGCCGGCGGGCTTTCGGGCCGGCTGATGGCGACTCTGGCGTCCGGCGTGAGCCAGGGCTCCGGTGAGTACTTCATGGACGTGTTCATCGGCACACCTCCGAAACACTTCTCGTTGATTCTGGACACGGGCAGCGACCTCAATTGGATACAATGCGTGCCTTGTCACGCCTGCTTCGAGCAGAACGGGCCGCATTACGATCCCAGCGACTCTACTTCCTTCCGCAATATTAGTTGCCGCGACCCCCGGTGCCATCTGGTCTCCTCGCCGGACCCCCCGCAGCCGTGCAGCTCCGATTCCCAGACCTGCCCCTACTTCTATTGGTACGGCGACAGTTCGAACACGACCGGCGACTTCGCGCTCGAGACCTTCACGGTCAATCTCACTTCGGCCTCGGGGAAGTCGGAGTACCGCAAGGTGGAGGACGTGATGTTTGGGTGCGGCCACTGGAACCGGGGGCTCTTCCACGGGGCGGCGGGGCTCCTCGGGCTCGGGCGGGGGCCGCTGTCCTTCTCCACGCAGCTCCAGTCCCTCTATGGCCATTCCTTTTCCTACTGCCTTGTGGACCGGAACAGCGACACGAGCGTGAGCAGCAAGCTCATCTTCGGCGAGGACCGGAGCCTCCTGAGCCACCCCAATCTGAACTACACTTCCTTTGTGGGCGGCCGAGACAACCCGGCCGATACATTTTACTATGTCCAGATCAAATCCATCGTCGTCGGAGGCGAAATCCTGAAGATCCCTGAAGAGACGTGGGTTTTAGGATCAGATGGCTCGGGTGGCACGATCATCGACTCCGGCACAACGCTCAGCTACTTTGCTGATCCCGCCTATGACGTGATCAAACAGGCGTTCCTGGACAAGGTCAAAGGTTACCCTCTGGTCCCCGACATTGAGATCCTGCACCCGTGCTACAACATCTCGGGGTTCGAGAAGGCCGAATTCCCTGAGTTCGGGATCGTGTTCGCCGACGGGGCCGTGTGGAACTTCCCCGTCGAGAACTACTTCATCCCTCTGGTGCCGGGTGAGCTTGTATGCCTGGCGATCCTAGGGACACCCCAGTCCGCGCTGTCCATCATCGGCAATTACCAGCAGCAGAACTTCCACATCCTGTACGACACCAAGAAGTCGCGGCTCGGGTACGCGCCCATGCGATGCGCCGAGGTCTGAACATCCCCGAAAAGAATCCTAGCTTAATTAGGAAGAGGGAAGGGGGAAAGATGATGTAAACATGGGTGGTATAGGAACCAAAAATTTTTCATTCTTATTGTCACAGCAAAGTGTAAAAATACTTCGGGATTAGATTCATTCCATTCCATTCCATCCCTTCTCCGGAGCTCCGGTTTAGCATCATCATAACCGCATAAAGCCGCACCAGTAAAGAGCAATTCAGATCCCGAGCCACCCGCCGGAGTAAATCATCGGCGTTTTCCCCCCCGCTTAATCTGTCCTTTTCTCTTTTTATTTTATCTTATTTTTATCCACTGCAAGTTTGCTGTTGATGAAATATACACAAATCATTCTCCAGTAGCTGTTCGTTGCTTTCTTTTTCTGTACACAGTTGCATGATTTTTTTTTCCAAATTGGTGTCTGTTCCGTCCTTCGTTTCAGATTTCGGTTGTTCTCACGAAGCAGCAGCGCATACCAATAAAGAATAGTCAGCGGGACAGGCGTGTCGTGTCGTCCTTGCACTCCTCTCCTTTAAACAAGTGAAAACGGGTCAACGGTTAGGTTGCCACTTCACTTTCGATCGAGATTTTTTATTACGATTTTTCTTTCGGAATTTTTGTTTTCCTTAACGAATTGTAATTAGACTATGATTATTTATTAACCATTCGTATTTTCGGGTCCTACTACTGTCGCTGTCGCTTTCAGTTCCGCCTCACTCGGACATCAAGGTTCCCTCATCGATAGGTCATCCAAGGATCCCAACCCATTTGATTTTGCTAGCTAAGCCTATCTATTTTAGCCTACACGACCGTACCAATATATTAATTAATTTTTCCTGAAACCTTGTAAATTATGTTACTAAAAGGTATTATCATATTTTTCATTTTACGCTAATACACAGTGTACGGAGTCAATCGTTACGTGGATGATGCAACGTGGCACTTATTTATGCATTATCATATGAGGTTAATATTTTAAGAGCCCTTGTTAAGCAGCATGTGGTAAAATTTAATGGGATCATTACCAATCGTTAAAAATTTAAGTTTGGTAGATGATACCTAATATGTTCTTTGCATTGATTTGTTGCCTTCTTCATGCTAAGTTCAAAAGGTTTGTTCCTCATTTTTAGTTTCATCCTAGTAAAAAAGCCAAATTGTCACCCAAAATAGATGGGAATTGCCAATTTGCCTCTTACACCTAAATTTTGTCAATTTAGGGTCCAAATGATAGCTACTATTTTTGGACACAGTTTTTATTAGAGATAGATTTTTCTATTTTCAATATATATGATACAAAAATTCTGTTTCCAAAACAAAATTTTGTTTAATGAAAACACAAAAATTTTCCTCTCAAGTGGACAACAGGCAGCGGGGTGAGCAACTGACTAGTAGCGAGCGATTATAAGAGTTTTTATTTTTCATTTATCTTCTCAAATTATAAAATTTTATTTCTTATTTCCATTGCAAATCTATTTCTAAACTATATTGTTTCAAAAATTAAAAAAAAAAAAAAAGAAATTTTGTTACCAAACGGATTTCAATTCTAGATATATTCTCAAGAATAAAAAAAAATAAATCTGGATATAAATAAAATGATTATCTTATGTGCTCTTAGTCCCTAAAATCCTCCAAATTTTCTTCAATACTCACCGTTAGCTAAATATTATTTTAAGGCTTAGTTCCATCACTTCATATAGACAATCAGTGTGATTAGATGGAGGGAGATAGGATTCTTTCTAGACCGATAGCTTATGAAGCTTGTAAGAGGGATGTGAATCGCTTGCTTTTTAGTTCTCGAAATTCTTGTTCCAAATATGTTAAGCACATTAAAAATGATGATTACCCTTTGTCCCAATCACACATTTTATGATGACGAATCGATGTGATTAGACGGGGAAAGATAGGGTAATTTTTAGACAAATAGCTGAAGCTAATATGAGGAGAGCAAGTCACTTGCTTTCTATTTTTCAAACTCCCTATTCCTAATTAGCCATGCAAATTCATGATTAAAATGATGATTGGTCTTTGTCTCGATGACGCTTCTTATTCCATCATCATCGTCCATTTACGCCAGGCAAAGCTATCCTCTATTAAAAGAGACACTTGAAAAAGTGAGAAAAATGATCCAATTAAGAAAATTCAAATAATTTGGGAGGTTGAGAGGAGAAGAGTTAGAAAACTCATATGACTGACGGAAGAAAGACCAAACATATCCCAAACTCTCGCTTTTACTAAAATTGATAGAAATACGTGATTAAAATTACACACCTTGAAGAAAATTGTACACATGCACAAAAAAGATGAAACTGTTCCAGATTTAAACTTTTCTTAGGAGATTGTTGTATGATATAAAGAATTCATGATCTAAAAGTGAAGTAAGTGATTAGAAACTTTGATCAATGAGAGGGCAAAGTTCGATACAACTTTGACAATATGGCAGAAATTGACATGTTCCACGTACCATCAATTTTCTTGGCCCATGAAAACGGCCCGAGGGGCAGCTTCTAAAAAGTGGAATGGACCATGACCCACCCACAAGTCCCTCCCTTCTTTTGATTAACGCACATAAGTCTCCCACCTTCTCTATTACACTACATAAGATTCATTTATTTCTTTTAATGAAATTAGAACATCCTGCTTGATCCGATTCAAATAAACTGGGGAAGTTTTCAGGACCATGAAACCTGAACGCGTGTGTCGGGTCAAATCAATGAGAATTTCTCCATGGGGTGATTAAATGCATCTCGAATATTATGATTGCCAGTTTATTACTCTGTATATCTCGGGAATAAATCGTCACGTATTTGGGACGGGCCTATTGCCTTCGAGGCGGGATTCATTGATGTGCATTCGGTGAGGGTCGAGCCTCATGGTGTGTAGATCTATT
Organism: Eucalyptus virginea; assembly: GCA_014182375.1. Lineage (NCBI taxonomy): Eukaryota > Viridiplantae > Streptophyta > Magnoliopsida > Myrtales > Myrtaceae > Eucalyptus > Eucalyptus virginea. The sequence goes on along the minus strand of CM024524.1, from coordinate 13,287,369 downwards.
TTGGCTGCTATTGAGTTACCAGCCTGGATTGCGTCAAAAGCCGTCATTTTAGTGGTCATTAGAGCTTGCCTGGTTTCCACACCTCCTTGTCCAGCTGACTCCACCAACCCAATTTTAAAACAAGTCACCTAAAAAAATTGAAATTTATTTTCGGTATTGTTAGAATTATTGTGTTTTTTCTATATTTTGACTGAGAGCCTCGTTATAATTTTTCATAATTATTTAATGGAATTTTTGGGACTGCTTTTTGTCCCCCGAAACAGATGAAAAATTGCCAATTTGCCCCTCACACCTAATTTCGTGTCGATTTACTCCCTAGAACCATTGAATTTGCTTTAATGCTCCCCGGCTAGCTAAAAATCACCTAAAGGTGTGATTAGAGGGAGGGAGATAGGGATTCCTTCTAGACCGATAGCTTATAAAGCTTATAAGAGAGGTGTGAATCGCTTGCTTTTTAGTTTTCGAAATTCTTGTATAGATATATTATGCACATTAAAAATGATGATTAGTCTTTGTCTTGATCAGACATTGCGATTAGATGGGGGAAGATGGGTTATCTTTAGACAGATAGCTGAAGCCGTTAAGAGGGGAGGAGTCGCTTGCCTTCTATTTTCAAACTCCCTATTTCAGATTAGCCATGCAAATTAATGATTAAAATGATGATTAGTCTTTGTCTCGATGACACATTTCATTCCATCATCATCGTCTATTTATGCTAAACAAAGCTACCCTCTATTAAAAGAGACATGAAAAAGTGAGAAAAATGACCCTATTAAGAACTTATTCGAATAATTTGGGAGGTCGAGAGGAGGAGCTAGAAGATCCAGACGACCGATGGAAGGAAAAACCAAACATATCTGAGATGCTCACTCCCACCAAGAAATCGATAGGAACATGCGACAACAAATACGTATCTTGAAGAAAATTGTACACACGTGTGGAAAAGATGAAATTGTTTCGAGATTTGAACTTTTCTCAGAAGATTGTTGTATGATATAAAAGATTCACAATTTAAAATTGAAGTAACTGATTGGCAACTTTGTTCAATGAGAGGGCAAAGTTCGATACAACTTTGACAATATGGAACAAATTGATATATTCCTCGTACCATCAATTTTCTTGGTCCATGACAATGGCCCGAGGGGCAGCTTCTAATGAAAGGGATGGACCACGATCTACCCACAAACCTCTCCCCCTTTTTTGATTAGCGCATGTAAGTCTCCCACCTTCTCCATTATACTACATAAGATTTATTTATTTCTTTTAATAAAATTAAAACATCTAGCTTGATCCTATCCTAAAAACTGGGGAAGTTCTCAGGACCATGAAATCCGAACGTGTCCGTAAAATTCTTGTGGGACCATAACTAACCAGTCAAATGAGTATATCAGGTCGAATTGATAGGAGTTCCTTCACTGAGTGATTAGATGTACTTCAAGCATCACAATTGCCGGCTTGTTACCTTGCATATCTCGGGATGAAGTCGTCGTGTTTGTTGGAAGGGCCTATTGCCATCGAGGCAGGATTCATTGACGTGCATTCAACGAGGGTCGAGCTTGGATTGTGTCAAAAGCCATCGATGTCATTAGAGCTTGCCTGGTCTACACACTTCCTTGATTTGAAGCTCTTTAATCCTTGCACACAGCCAGTTGACTCCACCATCCCAATTTTAGAACAAGTTACTCAAGAAAAAGTATAATGACAAAAAATTTTTAAACTTTAACTTAATGTATAATGTCACCATTGAAAATTAGCTCAATATGCAATATGGTCTCTAGTTTTTTAATTTGTTCAATGCATATACGTAATGTGATCCTTGATCTTTTAATTTATTTATTATGATCCCTAAATTTTGGTGCATGTTCAATGTAATCCTTCAACTATAAGAAAATATTTAATGTTGTTCTTTTATTAATTCAAGTTCAAGGACAACATCGGATATTTTCATCTAACTCATGAATTAAATTAAATATGTACAAAAAATTTAGAGGTTGTAGTAAATAAATTAAAAATTCAAGGATGACATTGTAGATTAAACTAAAATTCAGGAATTATGAATGAATCAAATAGTTAGAGGTCACATTACAACCTCAGGCAAGAATCTGCGAACATCACAATTGCCAGCTCATTACCGCGTAATACCAATTTGAAGTGGGATGAAATCATTGCGTTTTCGAGACACGCATATCACTGTCATGGCGAGATTCATCGGCGTGCATTCAACGAGGGTCGTGTATAGCTCCATATTGGCGGCTATAAACGTCTTGGATTGCGTCAAATGCCATCGTTTTAGTTGTCATTAGGGCTTTTACCTGGTCTACACTTCTCCTTGATTTGAAGCTCTTGAATCCTCGCACATTAGCCAGTTGACTCCACCATCCCAATTTTAGACCAAGTCACCTGGAAAAAAACTGAAATTTATTTTTGGAATTATTATTATTTTTATTATTTTGACTGAGAACCACGTTATGATTTTTCGTTATTCCTTGGAGAAATGTTTGGGAATTTTTTTTTTCTAAAAAATATTATTATCATATTTTGACTTGAAATTAGAAAGGGCTTTTTGCGGTCTGATTTGATCCAAAACTAGGACGACGCTGGGCTGGACAGTTGCTCCCCTTAACTGGGTCGAATATATCGACCGGAAGGAGATGTTGGATGGTCCATATCAAGTCGCAAAGGGAAATCTAATTAGACTTTCATAATTAATGGTTTTCTCTGCTAATCCACAATTTTCTTACTTTCCAAAGAGGAATTTACTGTAAAATCATATAAATTCCTCATGCTTAAGACGGGGTGAACTTTTACCTTATTTTTTATTTTATATAATGATAGTATCCACTTTATATAATTACAAGTTGACAGATAAGATGACCCATTAATCTCTTGGGTAGTTTATATGTTATATTCAGGCTCCGTTTGGTTTGCAAAAAAATGAGTGTGTTTGTTTTGTGGAAAATGAGTGATTTGGAGAATAATCACTTATCTCATTTAAATAAATAAATAAAAAAAAATTTCATCGACGAATGAAAAAAATTTTCATCACCCATGATTTGGAAAACATTTTTCTAAAACAATCAATCGTAGAAATAATTAGGTATAGATTTTTCTCGATGATAAAAATATTTTCTATTGACTAATATTTTTAACAATATAAGTAATCATTTTTCAAAAAATATTTTTCAAATCACTCATTTTCTGTAAAATGCATGCATTATGATTTGGAGAACATTTTTTTTGTGAATTAAATCAAATAATTTTGAGGAAAAATGCATACTCTTTAGAGAGGGAAGTCTATGTTGTTTAGCGAAATGACAACAATCACATGAACTAGAATCATGAGGTAAAGATCTATCAAGAGTATGTAAAATCTAATTGGACGGGTGACCCAAATGCATGCACGAACATTATGATTTGACAACCAACAAGACGCTTTCCATCGGGTAATCACACCACATCCTAAGAGATAGTTGTAATCTGATTGATGTTTGGCTTCTTCAGCATTTTGGTCTTGGATGGGATACTTTGGTGATGCTCTAGGAAATTCTTTTGTCAGTTCAAATAATTTTGAGGAAAAATGCATACTCTTTAGCAATTTGAATTGACACAATCACATGAACTAGAATCATGAGGTAAATATGATCTATCAGGAAGTATGTTTTAAAATCTAATTGGAATAATACCCAAGTTGCGCAAATAAGGAAATGACCCATGCGTCTATCTTAAATTGATTATGTATCATAGCATTTCTAAGAATGTCTTTTTCTTATAGCCAATTTATCATCAATAAAAAAGAGCACTCAACTCAATGTCCATATTGATCTATGACATAGAGTCTATTCTGCAGCCTCCTTTCACCAATTTTCCTCTTGGTGATGCAGTCTTGAAATAACACCTTAGAAGCAGAAAAAATGACATTGCAATTCCATTCTTTCATACACTTACTAACAGACAACATATTTGAAGATAAATTAGGTACAATCAAAGCATGAGAACTTTTAGACAATGTCTCAAATTTTCTTGCTCCTTGTGTCGGGACCTACGCTCCATTAGCAACAGTAATAGAAGGATAATCATTGGAGACAATTTTAACCATCATTTGACCTGAATTACACATATGGTTAGTGGCACCTGAGTCTATAACAAACTAATTTTTGAACTGAGTCAAGGACACCTTACCAGTAGTTTGTACCAGGTGGCTTGATTCAGCGGATGACCCGGTTGATTTAGTTGCCTTAATGTTAGACCTTTGGTCCTGCAGAAGTTGTTGAAATTGATTTGCAAGACTCTCAAGTTTGGCCTTGAATTCAGTCGGGTTAATTGGGTCATTGGGGGCAGTCAATTTTGCTTCTGGCCCTTTCTCTTTGCCAGCCCACAAGTGAGGATGAAGGACCTAGCACCGGTTCTCTGGTGTGACCATCACAATCACAGTGTTCACAGTGGAAGCGACCGGTTTTCTTCGTCTTTCCTTCGGCAAATCTGGCGACAGCCTCCGCCGATCTATTGGTCATGACATTGTGGGCCGAAATCTCAGCAGTTCTTTTCTAGGTCGCCGGCTTTGGATTCATGACCTGACACTTGGTTTCCTCTCCTTGGATCATGGCACAAACTTCAGTGAGGGACGGCAAGACTGGACTCATGAGAATCTGTCATTTGAGATCATCGTATTCAGGCCGAAGGCTAGTCAGAAGTTGAAAGATTCGATCTTTCTCCTCTCTACAAACATAATCAGCAACAGATTGAGTGATGGGGCGGTATTGTTGGAGCTCGTCCCACCTTCTCTTGAAATTTCCGAGATGCAAGGTGAATGAGTGATTCTCTCATTGCCTTGAATTTGCCAATTCTTGATGGATTTCAAATATCCGGGAGGCATTTCTGAGTTGCCCATACATTCAAACCAATGCATCCCATAGTACTTGAGCTGAATTGGAGTATGCAAAAATCTTGTAGATTTGGGGCTCCATGGAGTTGAAGATCTAGGACATAACGGAGTTGTCATTGGCAAGCCACTCTTCGTATCTGAGATCATCTTCTGGATGAGCTTCGATTTTACCATTCATGTGGCTGAGTTTCGAACAGCCACCAAGAGCTACGGTTACAGCTCGTGACCAAGGAAGGAAATTCCTTTCGTCCAAGAGCATGTTGGTGAGGTGTTGGCTGTGAGATTCTTGTAGAAGGCCTGTGGTTGAAGGAGTTGCAGTTGGCAATTTCTTGCCAGCATCATGTTCTTCCATGGTGACAACACAGCAACAAGGTAATGGAAAATTAACCGAAACAAACAATAACGGGTTAGGCTTGAACCTGCTTTGATACTATATGATAAATTTAGAGACAAAGAACGCAATCGCAATTTAACAAGGTTCGGCTTAAGTAAGTCTACGTCCTCGGAAATCCTCTCTCAAAGTTTTTTTTTAATTGTGAATTCTTTGAGAGAGGGATTGCCTTTTTAGTGATAGAGGTTCATAATTATTTGCTGAATTACATGGAATATACAAGATAACAAATTGAACAAGAAAATATCACCAAATCAGGAGAATATCACATAATCTTCTCCTAACAAGAAAAGAACACCAAATCAGGAAAAAATCACATAATCTTCTCCTACCAAAATAGGAGGATCCTATCGATTTGGTTAACAATAGAGATATATAAACATAAATTGTCATGAATAATGTTAATATTTTTATTAATTAATTATTTCAAACGATATAAATAATTATTTTTAAAAAGATAACCCTCAAATAAGTAGAAACAAGGGGGGCCTTAATCGGTCCCTTTAATGTCATCACGAGCACGAATCACGTTGAAAGAAAATGCACGACTGATTGACTATGGAGAAGCAAGATGGATGGGGGAGTTGGTGAGAGTCACGCCCAAAGCTAACCCAAATTTCCTATTTGATTAACGCTCCTTCAATCATTGCGATCAGCGAAAAGATTGATTCTTGCGGAAGGGTGTGATGGTGGTGGTTGTAGGTAAGGGGTGGATGTGTTGACCTACCAACGAACTTGTCAGCCCCATCCACCACATACCTTCCTACCATTGACACTTAAATTTCTTGATTTGTCCACAGCTGCCAGGCTCGCCCGCCACTCTCTCACTCTCCCTCTTCTTCATTCAGGCCATCGCAGGTTCCGTGAAATTTGTAAGCTCGTACTCTGCCTTGTCCTGCCCTTTTACTTCCGTTGTGCTGTGTTTGATCTGATGTCCTCAACGGGTGTTCTGGGTATTTGTGGGCTTTCTTGGTTTCTTGGTTCTTGAAGTTTTGCGTTCCCACTCTCACGACACAGGGGGTTGCTTCCTTTTTGGCAGATTTCCCTTTTCTTGTTTCACTTTGATCACAAGCAAATGGCGAAAGAAGGGGCGACCCAGGACGAGGAGGTAAGCAAGGAGTGCTTCTTTTGGACAGACCGGCCAACGTATTGCGTGTGCTCTGGTACCGAGTGCAACTGGATGGTCTGTGATGCTGAGGTCTTCATTTGGTCTTCTATAGGTTGTTCTCGGGCAAGAAATTGATCATGTCAGGGTGATCACCTTAAACCAGCCTCGCAAATTGAATGTCATTTCGTCTAGAGTGGTATGCTGGATTTCTCTGCGTTGTAGCTCTCCATTGGGACATTTTCAGAGAGAGCTAGTCTTTACACTTTTACTGGACTCAGGTTTATCTGCTGGCTGAATACTTAGAGAGATGGGAGAAAGATGAAAATGCACAACTTGTGATCATCAAGGTTAGTTCTGAGTATGTGTCTTGCCTTGGGAATAGTACAACTGACTAATCAGGAGGATTATTTCTCATGCTGATCTTACAAGGAGAGTCATTGCACTAATTGACTAGACAAGTCCAGAATAGAAAAGAGTAGACTTAATATTTTACAGTATCCTGCTATCCGTCAAATATTTTGCTTGTTAAAGTTCTTGTGCTGATTAATACTTGCAAAAGGGAGCTGGTCGAGCTTTCTCTGCTGGTGGAGATTTGAAAATGTTCTATGATGGCAAAAAATCAAGTAAGGAAGCTTCACCAAAGGCAATAATTTCAGTGCTACATCTATTAGTGTCTCAGTTCTCAGGATAATTTGCCTCTGTTTTCCCTTCACCAGAGGATTCCTGCCTGGAAGTCGTCTATAGAATGTACTGGCTTTGCTATCACATCCATACCTACAAGAAAGTCCAGGTACATCTTCGATATTGATCATTGTTGTTTATTGTATTCGGGAAAGAAAAGATGCTTATTGGTGTCATTTGAAAGGTTGCTCTTATCCATGGAATCTCAATGGGTGGAGGGGCATCTTTAATGGTTCCAATGAAGTTTTCAGTTGTCACAGAAAAGACGGTGGGTAGCTGATTTGGTAAATCGTTTTTTTGTAGCTGTTGAAAGAAGTTTGTTTAGATTTAGATCTTTTAGTATCTTGTCTTTGGGCAAGTCCAGTTATAGTTGGATATTTGGGATATAGGTTTTTGCTACTCCAGAAGCGAGCATTGGGTTTCATACTGATTGCAGTTTCTCCTACATCCTTTCCCATCTCCCTGGACGGCTGGGTAAATGCATTTAGAACAAGAAAAGTTCAAATTGATTCGACTTTCTTTTTGTGGTTTTTTCATTTGTGTGACTCTGTGTGAATATGCAGGTGAATACTTGGCTTTAACTGGTGCAAGGCTGAATGGCAAAGAATTGGTTGCAGCTGGACTAGCGACCCATTTTGTCCCTTCTGAGGTCAGCTGTAACTTCTAATAATAGATCTCTTCCCTCTCTTTTTGCACCAAATTGCATTGTTCTCTCGATGCTTATTCCATCCTTTCTTTTATGCTGCTCCAAATTGTCATGGGAAGCTAAAGGGCCTTTTCTTTCATTGCTGCTACTGTCTTACGACCTTAAAAAAACTTTCACAGCGAGTAGTGTTGACTCCTAAATCACTTTTTGCAATGCCATATGAGAAAAAGAAAAAGAAATGAAAAGCATATTCCATAAACTTCTGAATATGTCATGCGGAGCCACTTTCTTTCTATATGTGGATATTTAATCAGGCAGTATACATGGATGTGGCGATCTATATAGAAGTGTGTGAATTTGGACAAGCTTTTGCAGTATCCTCAACCAGGAAAAATACTGAGAATGGTCTCTGTGGAATGTTGACTATGCATTAGTCCATCAGCTTTGTCTTGAATTATCTACTTCATGAAACATTTACTAATTCCTGATGCTGAATTCTCCTGCTTATGTCCAGTCTATCTAGAGAATATGCTATTTAAAGCAACACATCCTCTTATAGACTGAGTAGACTCGCTGTTGTATTGACATGCACATAAGGTTACACAGTCAGTCTTGACCTCTTCCCCGTTCATCATGCTTCTCCCTCTCTCAGTCAGCTAGTCAGCTGAAGTACTGTTTTTCTGCTTGAAGTCAGATGAAGTATTCAAAATTTTGTAGAGGATGAAATTCAAAAAGGATGATGCAAGCAAGCAATCGTTAATGAAATATTAAATGATGACCTTACTTTTGCATCGCAATTCACACTTATTATTCTGACTCCTCACCTTTACAACTTCAGTTAATCCTCATTTGCTTTTGTAAGTCAATCCTTCTGATATTCAAACTCAAACACTTAGCCGCTTTAAACAGAAGAATTTAATTAACTGTAATTTAGGCAAGCATTTCTATCAAGCTAGATGGGGATAAATGCAGGCATGTAGGGTATGGAAATTTCAAATATTCATGAATAGATATTTCCAAATGCATAGTATTTTTATGTTTTTTCATGAATCCTGCCTATATGATTTCATCTACCTGATTCCAATCATACAATCATGTTCGATAAGGTAGCTATAAGGACATTACATGCGTGATGCCAATTTATTAGGATTTCATTCTTTTGGTCAAACTGCCAGTTAAAGTCATCAATCTGTTCGGTGATTCTGCAGTTCTGTGGCTGATAATCAACTTTCTAGACTTGGTTTACTTTATATCAGTTCTTGCTCGTAAGTTAGCCATTGAACTGATGCCACATGCATCATGAATCATAGGAGACCTTTGTCTTGGTTCTTGATGATTTGATGATAGCTGGTGTGAGTTCATTAATTATTACCTTTTGCATACTATGGAGGTGGTAACACATTCTTCACTTATTTTAGAAACTTCCTGAGGTGGAGAAGCGTCTGATGAGTTTGAAATCTGGGGAAGAGGATGCTGTCAGGTCTGCAATTGGCGAATTTGCAATCGAAGTTCAGCTTGATGAAGAGAGCATCCTGAACAAGTAATGCGTCTATACAGCGAGGCCTCATACATGATATTCTACTAAACATATACCTTAGAGATTATTGACATTAACTTTAATGAATCCAGGAAGGCATTAATTGACGAGTGCTTTTCAAAGGATACTGTTGCGGATATCATAAAATCATTGGTAAGTTTTATGGTCTTCCATAATTCCCATGGTTGAGCTACTCCTGAAAGTGAACATTTATATTTCCCCTCTTTTGTGCTTACTCAATGACCAGAGCTGTTTGTGGTTTATATTTTAGGAATCTGAGGCAAGCAAAGAAGGAAATGGGTGGATAGGACCGGTGCTCAAGGGGCTAAAGAGATCATCCCCTACAGGACTGAGAATGACCCTAAGATCGGTATAACTTTTGACTGGATTTGCTATGACAGATTATTTCGTACTAACCAAGAAATTGACTTTACCTACAATGTAAACAACTACTTTTTTCACAGACTTTTGTCATTTCCACTAAACAAACAGAAAACCAAAGGGTTTGTTAATCTACAGATGCAGAAAACAAGACACATCCTTATCTTTTCACCAAGCCTGAATATGTAAATGCAAAACCACTCCTGGTGCTTGTCCTAGCACTAGTTGTCTAATGTTTACTGCCCTTTTGAAATGTCCAGATCCGCGAAGGCCGCAACCAGAAGCTTTCTGAATGTTTGAGAAAGGAATTTAGATTAACAATTAACACTCTACGAATGGTGATATCTGAAGATGTATATGAGGTAAAATCAGTTTCTACATATAGCACTTAAGTCAGCTTTAGATTTACAGATGCTGATGTGCTATTTTTTTGTCCTCCATTACGTTGAAAAGGGAATCAGAGCTCTTACTATAGATAAGGACAATTCTCCCAAGGTGCTCTCTCTCTCTCTCTCTCTCTCTCAGTGATGAAACCAGACATTTGTTGGCCTGTGCCAAATTTTCTGTGCTCATTAACTTGTTGCAATTGCTACACAGTGGGATCCGCCAACTCTTGATAAAGTGGAAGACGACAAAATCGATCTCGTGTTCCAGCCATTCCAAGAGGATCTTGAGCTCCAGATCCCAGAACAGGAAGAATGCAGGTCGGAACTATCTCTTACTTCTCCACAGAATCGTCTCATATTCCGAAACTTTCGAGTTTCGCGCACTGAGCCATGTTTCGTTCCCTCATTTCCTGTCCTCATGTGTCAATCACACAGGTGGTCTGGGAAATATGAGAGCACGCCGTATCCAGCTATGCAAGCAACGAATGTGACGAGCTGAAATTTCTCAAGATTTATAGCTTCTGATCTCTCACGACATGTTTCCCTCAAGATGACGGAGTGAACCGTGATGTAGTTAAGGGGTCGTTGGAGAAAGCAAATGAAGAGTGCCTAGTATGAATGCGCTATGGCGAGCCTTACTATCGGATAGGATTGGTGTACTGATCAGAACTTCCGTTATTGTTTAAGTTACATATCAAGAATATGAGTTGTGACAGAATACAAACTCAGAAATTGTAATAATCGCCCACAGGTTATCTCAATATTGCTTAATCTGGCATTGGCAGCTCTCAAAGAGGCCAAAGAGAAATACTGCTCATTGGCTTGTCCGTATAAGTATTCTACTATGAGTAACGTGTTCCTAGAACAATGTCAGTGTCTGATATCTACTCAACAATGACTGCTTTGTTCACCTAATCTTAGGAGCTAATGAGAAATTATTGGCATGGAAAAAGACTGATGGGTAAGAAGCTAACATGTTACCAACTTTCCAGCTATCTTTGTGTTCTCGATTTAGCTGCTACCTAACCGAGGGTAGGGACCGTCGATGCTATTGCTGGCAGAGTCACGGCTTCTCTATCATTAGTGATGGCGGTGATGACCGGTGAAGGTCATCAATTCCCATTTTTAATTAGGAAAATATGTGTTTTTTTTTTTTTTTTTTGGTAACCGAGGACTCCACCACTGGCTCCCCATACCCGGACGGCACCGAAAGACCGGGCCCCTATATTTCAGGGGAGACTAGTATAGGATCCCAATACTATGGCCTCTCATTTATAACGCTAGCAATTGCGGGTTTCGAACTCTCGATCTCAACTATGAACGCTAGCAATTGCGAATTTCGAACTCTCGATCTCAACTATGAACGCTAGCAATTGCGAATTTCGAACTCTCGACCTCGATTATGAAGAAGAGACTCTCAACCAACATAGTTACCCACGGTTGGGTAGGAAAATATGTGTTTTGCTCTTTTAGGTTCAAAATTCTCGATTTAGTAGTATTTATCATTTAATTTGTAATAGTTTATGAGAAAATTGTCACGTTGGATTGCAATCAACTCCATTTTCACAACTTTTATCATTAGTGATGGTGGTGATGACCATTCCCATTTCTAGTTAGGAGAATATGTGTTTTACTTTTTTGTTTCAAAATTCTTGATGTAGTAGCATTTATCATTTAATCTTAAATAGTTCATGAGAAAAATGTCACATTGAATTGCAATAAACTCTGTTTTCAATTTGTTTAAATGAGTTCTAAAATTTTCAAAAAATATAATTAAATCTTTAAATTTATTATGTAATCAAATCATTCCTCAATTGAAGCTGCCACTATATTTTATCTCGAGAAATTGTTACCGGAGCGAGTAATATCTGGATCATTTAAGATGAAGGGTCCCACCAATTTTGGTTTTGTAGATTTTTTTTTTTTTTTTTTTTTGGTTTTGTAGATTGAATTTGGTAATTTCTGGAATACTTTCTTGATGTGGTGGGGTTCTTAAAACAGGTCAACAACCTCTTTTCCCTTTCCTACACGGAGCAGGTCGGGGGGTCATTTTGGTAACTTCGGTTTCGTGCCGACAACGAGGGAGAAATATGACCGTTGCGGAGATGCGATGCTACGAGGCCCAGGCGTTTTCAAATCTCATCATCGTCGCTGACCCAGATCCGAACCCACATGAAATGCAACGAAAGATGAGATTTTGACTGCATTGATAAATTTCCTTCAGCCGATAACCACGATCACGCTCGCACCCACCTTCTGCAAACGGTTTCCGCAGCTGAATTTCTATCCCCATTAAACCTCTCTCTCTCTCTCTCTCTCTCTGTCTCTGTCTCTGGTAACTGAAGAACAGAGGAGGAAGCAAGAGAGAGACGAGACTGTGTTTGTGTGTGGCGTGTTGGGTGTTGCAGAGTGAGAATGGCGAAGAGAAGTTCCGAGGAGATGATGAAGGAGGAGACGACGAAGGAGGAGACGCCTGCGGAAGGAGAAGAAGCTCATCCCTACGCGTTTCATGTGTCTGGACCTCGCAATGTCTCCTCCCCCAACTGGAGAGAGCTCCTCAATTCCAGTTGGTCTGTTCTCCTCCTCTATTCTCTTCTTTTCTACTCCTTAGGCCCGAATTTAGCAAGTCTCATCTTGGGTGTTAAGTTAGTCCGCTGCTCTGGGTGCTGAATTGACCGATTTCGATTTGTAGGTGGTTTTGGCTGTCTTTTTGACCCGCAAGGGACCAAAATTAGTAACTTTGTGGATTTTTTCTGTATCAACTGGAGAGCTGTTGATTATATATGTGAAATATGAATGATGGGTTCTCGGATTTTTTTTTTTTGTTTTGTTTTACTTCTCTTCATTTACTTGTGAACTTGGGATAGATTGTCTTCTTGGGGCTCAGATGATTGCTTAAGACAACAGATGCTTTCATGTATGCAGGAAGGATGAGAATTACAAGAGAACGGTGCTCGCCTGCTTCATCCAAGCCGTCTACTTGCTCGAATTGGACAGACAAGAGAACCGGCCTGAGGAAAGCGCACTCGCCCCAAAATGGTGGCTGCCCTTCAAGTACAAGCTGTCCCAAACGCTAATCGACGAGAGGGACGGATCGATATTCGGCGCTGTCCTGGAATGGGACAGGGCCGCGGCACTAGCTGAATTCATACTGATCAGACCCAGCGGCGCGCCGAGAGCCGTGTTGGCCCTAAGAGGGACATTGCTCAAAGGCCCCACGATCCGCCGGGACATCCAGGACGACCTCCGGTTCCTCACCTGGGAAAGCCTGAAAGGCTCGGTCCGGTTCAACGTGGCTCTAGAGGCATTGAGATCGGCGGCGCAAAGCTACGGGAGCAATAATGTGTGCATCGTGGGGCATTCGTTGGGGGCCGGGTTTGCATTGCAGGTGGGGAAAGCGCTGGCCAAAGAAGGCATCTACGTGGATGCCCATCTGTTCAATCCGCCTTCGGTTTCGCTGGCTATGAGCCTGAGAAACATCGGAGAGAAAGCCGGGGTCGCTTGGACGAGACTCAGGTCGATGTTCCCTTCGAGCAGCGAACAAGAAAACCAGGCGAGCACCGACGAGTCGCGGACGATTTCAGAGTCCGGTTTGAGGGGCTGGATGGCGCAACTGAATCGGAGCAAGACTCTGAATTTGGGAATGAAGAAATGGGTGCCTCATCTGTATGTCAACAACAGCGACTACATTTGCTGTCATTACTCCGATCCGCCGGGCACGGAAGAGAGCGGCGGCGACAAGGAGAATGTCAGCCCGGGCCTGATGAACGTGCAACAGGCGGCAGCGAAGCTGTTCGTGATGTCCAAGGGGAAGCAGAAGCAGAAGTTCCTCGAGGCGCACGGGCTCGAACAGTGGTGGTCGGAGGGGCTGGAGCTTCAGCTAGCCCTTAACAACAGCAAGCTCATCGACCGGCAGCTCAAGTCCCTCTACAGCATCCCGCGTCCGAACCAAACGCCGAAAAAGCCCTAGCCACAATGAATGTTGTGCGGGCATCTTGCTCGATCTGTTTGTTGAAATAACTCATTTTTCGACGCGTGATTTCATCACATTTGATTTCAAGCAAATTGTAAAGATTGTGGCTTTAATGAGTGAAAGCTTCTTCAATGTTTGAACTGAAAAGAGTACCATATGTACTCTGTTTTATCAGAACTTCGATGTCATCACATTTGAAGCCTTTGAGACATGAGCACAACTGGTTTCGTTGAAGGAATGGAGATAGATCTCTCGAGGCTGAGAAGTGAAATGAGGCAAGAGCAAAGTTTAATAAATTTAATTGAGAAAAAAGAGTAATAAAATGAAAAAGAGAAACCGAAGACATGAAAAAGAGAATTAACGGCTGAGACGACTCCGCTGGGGATCGAACCCAGAATCTCTGGTTCCGTAGACCAGCGCCTTATCCATTGGGCCACGGAGTCGCTTTGGTGATCCTTAGTATTGACTTGTTAATATATTGTATAAGAGTTACAAACCAAATTAAAAGAATATTCAATGAGAGAGAGAGAGAGAAAAAAAAAAAAAAATCTTTTTGCAGGGTGTGAACGATGGTCCTCGTTCTCGACAAAACCGGGCATCGCCTTGTTGAACCAGGTTTCCCTGCTATCACGTAAAACTCAATAGAAAAGCCATTCGAAACAATTTTAGTTGAGGGAGGAAGGGTTTTAATATCATGAAAAATCCAAAGTGATGGATTTGTGATATGTTTACTCAAAATAATCTCAAATTAGTACACTTATAATAATTTTATCTTCTATTAGTTTCCATTAAATTTTATAATCAAATTGTTAAATTAAATGACATGTGACAATTGATGAATATATCAATTTTGGAATCTACACTTTATTTGTTACACTTATACTGTTTTTTTTTTTTTATTAATCCAATTTAACGAAAACTAACGGATGGTAGATTTGTTACAAATATATTAATTTGAGTTTTTGGTGGTTAAAAAATTAATTTAGGTTAAATTTGTTAAATATTAGCAGGTTAGTGTTTTGCGATCAAAAAATTAATTTGAAAAATTTTTCATAAGTATATCAATTTGAAATTTTTCGTGATATTAATTTAAAAAGAAACAATTGGACAACATGCCGTATGCAACCGGAAAGTGCTCGAAAGTTGCAACGAGTGTATGAAGATATGCAAGATATAATGTACTTTCCGATAGAATATTTTGACAGTTTAAGATTTTTGAACGGTCAACAGCACAAAGTCTCACGTAAGTACTGGAGCCTTGGAATAACGAGATGCTTATGGGCAGCAATCTAAGATCGAAATCCGGAGGTTACGTTTGTAGGTATTTAGTAAGGGTGTCAGTAACCGAACCGAATCGAACCGAACCGAAAAATTCGATTTTTTCGGTTCGGTTCGGTTTTTATCAGTTAATCGAACCGAACCGAACCAATAAATAAAAGTAGAGAAATCTGAGTTTAACAGAAAAAAAAAATGAAAACCAAAAATTAAAAGTTGAAAACCAAAAATCAAAAAACTGAATTGAACCGAATCGATTTCGGTTCGTATTCGGTTCGGTTCGGTTTCAATCCGGTTCGGAAGATTTTTCTAACGGTTCGGTTGGATTCGATTTTTCAAAAAAATCGAACCGAACCGAACCAAACCGTTGACACCCCTAGTATTTAGGTGGTCCTTTGGACGAAAAAACCCCTAGTATTTAGGTGGTCCTTTGGAGTAATTTCGTCCAAATGAAAAGCTATGGACATCAAAGCTACGGCGCTTTCGCAAGTTTGTCCCTTTTACTGTTGACGATTTGATCGCTCAGTAAACTCGACACCGCCTGTTTGCGCGTCCAACATTCGCAATTGTCATGGATAATATCTCCATATGCGCGATCCCATGTGCGCGCATCGCAGTTCTTCGATAACGCAAAGAAACACCATGTAACCATTACCGGCATCCCAGAAATACGTCTTGGCGTATTACAACAGATGAATTATACGAACACTAGTTGAAGCAAAAGAATTCGGTTTACAGAACGTGAATCTCTCTACAGTTGATGAATGTGATCAGAAAGGCTATGTCTTTTATATGCATATTGAACCATGTTGATGAGAATATGAAGAACCCTATTTTCACCACATCCCTGAGAACCCATAGTCGTAGATGCTGACCTCCTGGGGGTGATCGTAGTAATAGCTACTCTCACAGAAGGGAACTGCCAGATGATTCACATCCTCCAAGAGCCAAGTCTCCAACTCCTCAAGACCTACCATGCTCACCGGATGATCCACGTTGCCTGTAATTTGAGAATCCAGCTCCTCAAGACCTACCATACCCACCGGATGATCAACGTTGCCCGTAATTTGAGATGATTCGATAACGGGCACTTGAACCTCCACCCTTGTGCTCCGAGAGCCTCCATGATTATGATCTTGACACTCAACAGGAAGTGCCATCGGTGCCAGGATTTGTACTGACCCTTCGCTGGCTGTTTCTGGGCAGCTGTTTAGGATCGAATTAGGCGATGAGGGGACCGATGGGTTCGAAGCGGCATTGCCGGTCAGCTCCTGGACGAGCCTCTTGAAGCTGGAGGCGTCCGTGATGTACACCTTGGGCTTCAAGACTTTGATCAGGCTATGGAGCTGCTGGTGGTGGTGGGGCTGTGTCTTCTTCTCATGATTCTTGGACACCTTCAGGGACGATGCTTCACTCTTCATTACTTTCTTCCCCATCTAAGCTTCTCCTCGATACGTATCTGTGGATTGGATGAGAAACACCTGCACCTTCTTTGCCGATCAACGGAACATATATACAATTCAGAGCTTGATAAGCTTTGAGAAGGGTTCAGGAAAAGAACAAGCGAAAGGATATAAGACAGTATAAGACAGAGAGATGCTGAAAATGATGCTGCTTGTGGCCACCTCCGGGGGGTTGGTCTGATATGAATTACAGGAGAAGGACTCCATGCCTGATCACCAAACTTAGAATATTTCCTTTTTCGTGTGCGCGTCTGCGTTGAGTCAATGACATCCAAGCCCGAGCCACACGAGAATGTGCCAAGATTTGTATTTGCTTGCAAGCAGATGAAGGCAGATGAAGGCAAACGATGAGTGCTTGGGCACGTAGACTGGTCTGTCTATCCAGGAAGTTGGGTCAATGCATTAAAAAATATTTATATTCATTTTTGCGATTAGGACAGATCTTAAAAAAAGATCTAAATACACACATGATCGTGATGAGACAAACATATAATAACAATGTACCTGCGGCTTGACTATTCACGAAGCTGTCTTCTTGTGCTTTTGGAAAGGAGGGTCTCTTGTAATTAATTGTTTTTGCAATGGAGCTGGAATGATTGAGAAAAAGACATTCGATCGTGTGAAATTCTGCATCTAGTATTTTATGCGCCGCAAGTTCAAACGTGGGCTACGCTGAAATTGGACTCCAGATCTTGCTTTTATCTGTGTCAGAAAGGGAATAACTGGTTTGATTCTAGGGGAAGAATCCGTTCTCTGAAATCACTTCCAATCATCGATATCAATCTTAATTGGTTTGACTACCAACGCGAGATACAGTAAATCCCAACAACAAAAGGACGTAAAAGGGTAAATTTGTTTTCCGAATTATTACCAACTTGAAAAGTACATGTATATATTTTAAATTGATCGTTGGTATCACTTACAAAATAAATTAGCGTTGATTGCGAAAGATTTTCTTTTAATTAAGCGAAAGATTTTCTTTTAATTAAGTTCCTGAGCGATAAAAATGTTTATTTTCAGAAAATTATGTTCCACATCAGTGATTTTATTATGAAATTTGGATTAGGTTCTTTATATACATCCAGGTATACCCTTAGGTTGAAACTTGTTTACGTGACCCGTAACCTTTCCATGTTGAAAAGTAAATATAGATAAATCTCAACCATGGTTAACAATTTTTATGCAAGTTGTAATTTTTTCACTGAGCTAGTAACTATGGACCATAATCAATATAATTTGAGTAGCCAATTTTACCATTTTTAAGCGGGATTTGTGGAAATGCCCCATTGGATCGTCTTGACCTAGTACGAGTCAGTAAAGGGAACATTCTCCAGATACAGATTGACCTTCCACTGGTGCACATCATCAATAGTTGGTCAACAGTCAACGCCTAGCGAAGGCTTGAACGCTAAACCATTTAGACTGGGAACGTCATTTTCACAGGGACTGACCGAAATAGAGGGTCCTAATGACTAGGATTTCTATATACATCATAATAAAAAGATACAGTCTACAGGAGAATCAAATAATGAAGATGTCTCTTGTATTTTCATACAAGGATCAATATTTCAAACGAGAATTTGTGCATTTGACTCAAACATGACTCGATCATGAGTCTGATGACTTACAGTGACTCTGATCATTTACGTAGGATTATCATGGTACACCACACTTAAGGTCGCAGTGACAGAACAAAGGCACGTTTTAACTCTCCTGAAGGGGAACATGATGATCACACAAAAGCAATAAGTGAGTGTGTTTCCATGATGACTAGCTGAAAAAGCTATTGCTTGGGTTTGCCGAAATCATGTCATAATAAAGATTACTTTGCCGATGATTGCTACAAGTGCACGACCTTACCTGCTTATGCCTTCATTTCCTCCTTTCTAGTTGGAATCTGCTTGTGCCGGTTGGAATTGGCGACATTCTTCGCATTTGCCAATCTGTCCTTCTTGTCTTTCTTGAGCAAGGCTTGTCTCTGTGTGGTTTTTCATCACCTCCTACATTGTCTTCTCCTTGCCCTCGAGCTGCATTATCATGATGCTCTCAGCCTGCTTGTCAATAGGCTTGAAATAATCTTCAGTGGCAGCCTCCTGCATAGGACGTTATATCCCCTTGAGATACAATATGACATGACCGGATATCCAGACATTTGTCCACGAAATTAAGATTATCTTAAATTGGTAGTTGTCCTCCCTTCATTTGATAGACAATGCAAACAGATCTAAAGTTTTAATCATGTAAGCAAACAACCACCGAGAACTGATCTAATATAATATAAAGAGAGAGCATGGACATAACCCGCAGAAGCAAAATTCACCACCATGTCAATTGTCATGGCAGAAGCCAAAGCATACAGGCAATTCTGAACGTGAAATGTGTTCTTTCTCACATCACCGGCAGCCAAAAACCCTTTTCCCACCACCCACAACTATACAGACTAATAAAAAACACAATCGGTTTTAAATAACCAACTTAGCTGTTACCACGTTAGAGAGCTTCAGTGTGGTACATATGAACGAGAATTGACATAGTATACAGACTAATGGTCATTCTTTCAGCAAAAAGGAGATAAACTCACTGTATCTTCCAGCTTTTTATTTAAAGCTCGCATCTCTTCAACCATACGCCGGACCTCAGTCGAGATAACCTGCTCAGGAACCTCTCTTAAAGATGCTTTCCTTTCTTGAGCCCGCAGAGGAGAAAATCAAACGAAAATAGAACTATTCTTGTGACAAGTTGATGCATTAGTGCAAGAATTTCAGGAGCCTTATAGAATTCTTTAGATGTGAAGAAGTGTAAAGCGGTCCTAATGTAACTTGTGAAAGTAAACTAGAAAATGACCAACTCAGTCAAACTAAAATAGTGTTCCTTGTCACCAGGACACTCACATGTACCTAAATTAGCAAGACGGATAATTCTTTCCTGAAATTTTGGAAGGTTAAGGATGATGGCACAGGTAAGGCTATGGAAACTCTCTAACTTCTAGCTTTATAATGCTGTGAATTGAGTCTGCTTTTGGTATGCCTACAGACATTCACTTGGTCCATTATATGTGGACAACTCAAGTAGCGAGAACTGGTAACAAATCTGTCCTCGTAGTACAATCAATTAATAGAATGAGACATCAATTCTAGCCTTGGGATCTCATGATCAAATAATTGGTTAAAGTGAGTTTAATGCACTATTATTTTCATTCTAACATAGGTCTCTGTCAAGATGACTCATCAATCAACCAGTTTTGGTAATGTGGGTTATGGCACCACTCAGTCTGTCCAGACTTCCTCCCCCACTCTTCTCCCCCTTTCCCGTGCACAAAACAAATAAATGGATGTCATAAAATGCATTAAAAGACTTGGAACAATTGCTCTGGATGATGAATAAAATGAGGTAAAAAACCTGTTGGAGGTGATTCTCTAGATGCAGCCTGAAAGACGTTATCCTCCTTTCTTTGTATTCAGAGAGGAGGCTAACATGGAATAGGGCCATTCTTCCAAACTTCAACAGGTTGTATATACCGGTCCAGCATTGAAGACACAAGAAAACCTGCATATATGGAATCAATCCTCTGTTTCCCAAACCCCAAAGGGTGTGGCAATTACATGTTAACATACACACAGAGATGCATATAGATATTGACAGATGTTAAATGGGATGAGAACACTAGAAATCATGAAACTAGCTAACATAACGCAATTTAACCATTAAAACTTTCCAATTGAACAATTTTGTGATTGACCTTTTGAAAATGTCCCTTGCCTTATTGAAAATGTGCAATCAAGGGACTCAAATGGCTCTGGTTGACTAAATTTGCCACCACAAAATTCTATATAGTAATTTTTATACAAAAACTGTCCTACGTAACTGTTGAGTACATTGAAAATGTTATTTCATGGACAAAGGCATAACATTAAAAACATGGTTTTGGCAAATCCATCATGAAAATACAGGGGCCGCCTGGGGGAGATACTATTGCATGCCAGTAACACTTTGAAATTTCCCAATGGCCACATAAGACAACTTTTTACTTAAATCATTGTCACATGGAATTTGGGTATCAGAAAAATTAAACAGAGCTACTAGAGTCCCCCAATTGCACTTTTTAAAAGCTAAACGTGATAATTAATTAATTCCAAAAGCTTTATAATTGAGCTGTGATTTCTTTAGGACCTCTAGCAGACTTATCGTTATATATACCACTAGAAGTAACATCTCCTCCTAAGATTCCTTTAATCAAAATAAAACAGAGTGATTCTTACCAAAAAATAAAAATAAAACAGAGTGAAAAAACTGAAGTTTAACAATGCAGCTTGGGAAAGAGAATATGTTTCCCCCAATATATGAAAGAGAAGAAAATTTAGCTACTGAAGACACTAAAATTCCTCCAAAACCAAAGTGCCTACTCTGCCTCTACTCATATTGTCAAAGTAATGATCCCTCACGGCAAAAGCTCTAAAAACATGCATGCGAATTAAAATCAGGAGACAACATGTTCAGCCCAGAGAGACAGTCGACTCTTAATACTGAGATGGACCTCTGTGAGCTAAAGTGGGATAACAAAGAGCTGGCCAATGAAATAACTATAACCAGCCACAGAAAGAGGGTAACTGTGATAAATTAGATTCCTCAAATTAAGCACCTACAACAAAATGAGCCCTCAATCTTACGCTAAAAAAAATGTATGTACCTAAAATCTGTTCACCTCATCTCATTCTCATCTCCACCTTAAGGGAATACAAAAGAAGATATGACGAAGCATGACATTCATCGATACTAAACAGAATATTATTTAATTTATGTATAGAGAGTAGGAGAAGAAGATGAGTAAACTGATTAACGGTAAAGGCTAACAAACCTTTGGCTTCAAAGAGAGACCTCTCCTAGTTCCATGGATTGTTCATTTCTTTCACTGCTGCTTTCACAAACTCTCCGTGGGGGCGGGGATGAGTCTGATTAAGTCCATCCTAGTGAAATAGCTAAAACAAGTGAGCTCGAGGGGACAATGAAGAGAAGCAGGGTCCGCTCCTCTCACCTAACTGACATTTGACGTCACCTGATATGCAGCAACAAGATAACTTGATCACCCCCAAAAGTTTTTCTTCATGCGTGGACCTGTGCAGGCATCAGTTTCCTATAAGTTAGACAAAAAAGAAAAGGAAAGGCAGAATTATTGTTGTTAGGCTTATTTTACTAAACCAAATCAATCACACTCAAACAAATAGTGCGACATCCTGCAAAACACATGTTTTAGCATATTTCTGACATTAAACTTTGTTCACCACTTCTTCCAAGTGAGGATATTGTATGAGAGTTAATTTTCTCACTGCAAAGACAGATTGAAAATATACCATATTAAAGGCGGGTTGCTGATTGGCCTCAACAGGTCACATGTCATTTGGATGGACTTAGGCAAATCCTTTATCCATCGGCGATCTTCTCTGAGGTGGACTTTAAACATGTCAGTGCTCAACTAAGCTCTGCTAGAGGTGTCAAATGGGTGGATCTTACATGAATTTAGATCAATATGATCCATTTGACTGCATTTACCTGTTTTTATACATACACAACAAGCACGATCCATGCCCAACCAAACCAAACCCCAAGCCACTCCAAATGGATTTGATTGACTTAAATTTTGACAATTGTCCACCAGCTTTGCCAATCTACTGTACCCTGCCCATTGCCAACAACGTTGAGCCACCACCTTCGCCATTATTGATTTGTTAGCAGTGTTGAAAATAACCTCGAGTGGAATAAGACATAATCACACATGCAGATGCGCCTCGCCTGGGACCCCCTCAGTATCATTTATGTTATTCAGCTTCCCACACAATCTAAACGGAGTGTGCATTGCTGTTCTATGAAACCATGCTTCTACCAGACATTAACCAAACACTTGGTGTGCACACTCTTTCACATGCCATGCATATCGACAAACACATTTGTATATCATCATAACGGCCACCAATCCAGTGACCACGAACCAGAACCAACGCATCGCCATAACCCAGATGGGAAAGGCATTAAATTCGCTCAAGCTCACCCACCAATGATCATTGAACAATGGCTGCAAAGATAGGAGAGTCAAGAAACTACTACAACAGGGAGAATCCACGAGTTTTGCATATATGGGGGGAGCATTGACAACTCATATCACCCAGCTTCAATAACATCACATTGAAAATGGAAAACGGAAAGTGACCACCGCGAAGAAGAGGATAAAAGAATGGCAAAGAGCTTGCTTTTAGCGCTTGAATGAGAAGAAGAGAAGGTTGATTAGCAAAGACAGACAGAAAAAGGTAGAGAGAGACTAGCCACTTGAAGGAGTATGCCATTACTACGTCCTTTCATGTCATCCACACCGATTTTCCAATTCCCTCAAGCTTGTTATCATGGATTATGGTGGCGTGACATTGTAGTTATATTGTATCATAATCACGAGGAAGTGAAGCTTAATCATAACTTACATTTTCTTGATTTGATTGTTTAGTGCATGTAGATCTCTGCTCTATTGAAATTATCTAGGAACATCGTCCTTTTCAATTTCTATGCATTTGGAGATCACTAGGAGTGAGTGGTTCCGAATTTGATATAGGTTTCATTCGGAAGTTGGAATCTACCCATCAAAATATGTTCATCATTTTTGGGAATCTGGAACCTAATCTACGTACATTGGAACTTGGAATTTACCTTATCACAAGTTCTAATGTTGGTTCCAAAGTGTATAGAAGTTCCACCAATACAATTAATTGAAATATTTTAGTGAATTATTACTTTTAATTATTACAATTTGCTGCTACTATTTAATAATCGTGACTTATATTTAGATATTCGAAAAAATAAAAAATTAATAAAGTAAAAGTCTCAGTCATAAATGGAGGTTCAGACTAACAGTTTCAAATTATACACTCATAATTGAATATAATTGGATCATATGAATACATAGATCAAGAAAAATATAAAAACTTATTCCAAATTCTAAGTTACAAGTTACTTAGAGCTTACTTATAAAAAAAAGATTCCTTAATTTTTAAAACTTAAAATTTATTCTACATATTTTAGAACTTGCTGAAATTAAGTTCTACCTTGTAATCATATTCACCCCTAGAGATGACTCATCTATTATTAACCAATGGGTGATCAATAATAAATTAATACTAAAGAGACGTGATACTTCGCAGTGCCACATCATATTCGTAAAACGATTCATTTTAATAGTAAATTTATTATTATTTATGTTTTTCGTTTAGATCAAGAAAGAAGACTTTTTGTATGCTTGATTTTATACTGGACATGAAATCTACTAATGCAGACAAAGAGATGAACTTATCTTAGGCGCAGACCCAGGACCATGAGTTGTTTGGGAGGGGACATTGCATTTGGTTAGAACAAGGACTGGTGTAGGTTGAGCTTGAGCTAAATGGCGAAAAGCTAGATTTGGAGTTTCCCTCTTCCCTCTGCTTTTGGGTTGACTTGACTCCGTCGCATCTCTGTCTCCACCATTTCACCTTGGAGGCTATTATGATATTATTTTCTTTTCCCACCAGCTATAAATGCAGTCCCCGTTCATCTCATTTTGCTTTGCCTTTACTGTTCCTCCCTCTCTCTCTCTCTCTCTGTGTGCAAGATTTCCTCCATTGCAAACCAAGCTTCCCTTTCCAGCTCTTGCTAGGTCCCTCAAGAAATCAAGACAGACGCACATACTTACACATTGCTCTGCATTTCGGCACCAACCCATTTCGCCACCTTGGCTTTTCTTTCGCTCTAAAACTCCCATCTCTCTCTCTCTCTCTCTCTCTCGCTCGTTGGACTTTAAAGATTGGATTTTTGGGCGATCCTCTTTTTGCCATTTCCTTCCATTGTTATTCTCAGTTATATCGAGGCATTCGTTCAGCTGGTGAGCGGCTCTTGTACTGGAAATCTAGTCTTTCTTGGGGTTTCTGGTTTGTGGCGTGTTGCTATGGTTTTTGGTGTTGCAGGTCTACAGTGGGCTATCTATGCTCATTGAATCCTTGTTTGCTCATAAAAAAGAAGCCCTTTCTTTGCTTCTCTGGGTGCTTAAGGAAGAAGATCGAGGGGGTTAACTCAGATCGGCCATAAAGGTACTCACTTTCCTTTTGCCAGACGCCAATTTTTATTCTTTCGATTTTCAGGATTCACATTATTGTTTTTTCCTCTTACTTGGACCGTAAGTGATGCTTCTTAATTTTATTCCCATATATGACTGTTGTGCTGTAGATGTGAACTTGCATATATTTATTTATTTATTTTTTTTTGCTTTTCTCATTGAGATGAGTCTTAAGTTTTTGGTAGTCTCAAGTATTTTCTTCTTTTTTCATTTGCGGGGTGGGTGTTTGATAGATGCTTGAATAGGGTTTTGAGAGATTAAATGTGTCAGACTATAATGCTGGAGCGATGATGTACAAGGCATTTTCTTCATTCTCTGTGTCAGTCGAGCAAGATATCTCAGTTTTACAATGAATAGTGTGGGGTTTCTTTTGCTTAGTCCATGAAATTGGGCTTTAAATCAAGATATTGGTGCTGTCTTGAAATCTTGAAAATTTGCTGGTCTAATGATTAGCTGTTTTCAAGAAAATTTAACAGCATGTATTGAATCGTGCTTCTGAAGGTGCAGCAATTTAGTATTTATGTTGGCATTTGTGTTGTTTAGGAAGTTGCATGACACGATTTTGCCATATTGGCAGGAACATTGTATATCTGCTGAACCAGAGTGACAGGGCCCGGAACTTTCTTGAATTTCTGTGTCTGGGCCAGAAGAAATGTCGTCGAATGGTTCTCTAGATGCACATTTGTCAGCGAAGACATCATTTTTGGGTTTGAAGTTATGGGTATTGATTGGCCTATGCGTTGCTCTATTCATAGTCTTAATTCTTTGTATATTATCGGTATGGATTACATTCAGAAGAAGATCAAAAAGAACAACAGACAAGTATCCTCTTTCCCAAATACCCAATGTGTCAAAGGACATCAAGATTGACAGGGTTGGACCTCATAGTTTCCAAGATTACACGGAAGGTGTCTTTCTTACAATTAATGAGAAACCGGCCGATAAGAATCCAAACACACAACTAGTTCATCTGGCTACAAGCAAGAGTGATCCAGATAATCTCAGTCAGTGTAGCTCAGTTTATCATCATGAGAGAGGATTCAGTTCACACTCAGGAGAAGTAGGAAGCCCAGGAGCGATCCAAAAGAATCACTCATCACTGTCATATGGTGGACTCGTGACAGCTTCTCCTTTAATTGGTTTGCCGGAAATTTCGCATCTTGGGTGGGGCCACTGGTTTACTCTTAGGGATCTTGAGACTGCAACTGGTTGGTTTGCTGCAGAGAATGTGCTTGGGGAGGGTGGATATGGAGTTGTTTACAGGGGCAGATTGGTTAATGGCACGGAGGTAGCGGTCAAGAAAATTCTTAATAATCTGTAAGGATATTTTTGCAAGACTGCATGTTATATTCTTGATGCCATTGTAAAGCATAGTTTTCATTATACTCTTGAATTGGTTTATAGGGGACAAGCAGAAAAAGAATTTAGGGCTGAGGTTGATGCCATTGGTCATGTCCGACATAAGAATCTCGTGCGGCTTCTGGGATATTGCATAGAAGGAGTTAACAGGCAAGTTTTGCTGATCTATAGGGTGATACAGTTTTACTTTCACATTTGATTATATCTATCCATATTTTGGTGGCTAAATACCTTATTTCATGTCAAATATAACAAATGATAATATGAAAAAGTAATGGCATCCATTGATGATGGCTCTTGTATATTTTTATTTCTTTGATTTCAAGTTCTCTTTTTTAGAGCAATAATCAAGTGAGATCACTATTTTCACTGCTCAAACTACAGGATGCTGGTGTATGAGTATGTGAACAATGGTAACTTAGAGCAGTGGCTACATGGATCTTTGGGGCAAAATGGTGGCCTAACTTGGGAAGCTCGCATGAAGGTCATTCTTGGAACTGCAAAGGCGTAAGTTTCAACTAGGCATTTATCATGACCTGTATTGCATGAACAGATACATGAAGTTTAATATTGATTATGGAGTGGCTCAAAATTGAGCCTCGAAATGACAAAGGTGTTTTGATTAACTCATCTTAGATATTAGGAAGAACTAGTGTAATTTCTTTGTCCCTTAGGTTAGAGAAACATCTACATTTATATACTATATTTGGTGAATGGAGCATACTGGTTTCATAATGCATTATATTTTGCAGGCTTGCATATTTACATGAGGCAATAGAACCCAAAGTTGTTCACCGAGACATAAAGTCAAGTAACATTTTGATTGATGATGAATTTAATGCAAAGGTGTCTGACTTTGGATTAGCCAAGCTTCTGGGTTCAAATGAAAGTCACATTGCAACTCGAGTAATGGGAACATTTGGGTATGTGTATGTCCTGAACTGCTTTCCCTTGAGAACAATCGGTTCACAGAGAAAAAAATTGATGTCTATCTCACAACTGGTTTGTATTATATGAACAGTTATGTGGCACCAGAGTATGCTAACACTGGCTTGTTGAATGAGAAGAGTGATGTCTACAGCTTCGGGGTCCTCCTGCTTGAAGCTGTTACTGGAAGAGACCCTGTGGACTATGGTCGTCCTGCTAATGAGGTACATCAAAGGCCTCCAGAAATTATGTCTCTTTCTGTCTCTATCTCTCTTTTAGTGCATGGACATTCATACACCTAAAAGCACCAGCGGTGCAAGGAGAGACACTGAGTATGCATGTGCACCTAAACTGACTTCAGCAAGTTTGCCAGTTTATGGTGTTTATGTGGTTACTACAGAGATTCAATTATGGTTTTCTGAGGACTTGCAATTTCATATTTTACATTCCATCAAATGCAGGTAAATCTTGTTGAGTGGCTAAAGTTAATGGTAGGGACAAGAAGAGCTGAGGAAGTTGTGGACCCAAATCTCAATATAAAACCAACAACACGTGCTTTAAAACGTGCCCTTCTGGTTGCTCTTAGATGTGTCGATCCTGAATCGAACAAGAGACCTAAAATGACCCAGGTTGTACGCATGCTTGAAGCCGATGAGTACTCTTCAAGAGAGGTATGCATTGCTGGTTTTTGGAATGTTGGACTTACATGACTATGGAGACATGTCTCTGCCGTGTACCAATTTGATGTAATTTCTTCATGGTGGCGGTTTCTATCTTTAATTTTTGAAGCTATTTATATAGTAGGCACATAACTCTTTTTTTTCTTCCATTCCTCCTGGTTGATAGCCTTTGGGCCATGGAACATTTGTTGTATACATTCTTATTTCACCTTCACTCTAGTTTTACATATTATTTTCCTAATTTTCGAAACTTTAATGAAGATGTGAGTTGGTTGCCGGTTCTGGGTGCAATTTAGTGCCATTGGATGAAGCTACTGTAGTGTTATTTAGGCATATTTTGTTGCCACTCTGTTCTGTTGGCATCAAGTTACTAGTATATTTAATGCCATATGCTCTTAGGAATCAAAACCTGGTGAGGAACTGAGGAACTGAGTACTGCTGATGATTCATCATTTTGAGAATATACTGAAAATGCATTCCGGGATTTAATTATGTACCATTATCCATCTTTTTCCAGGGTCGGAGAAACCAGAGAAGCCATACCACCAGCAAGGAAATTGAACCTGCCAAGGAAGCCTCTGGTTCTGGTGACATGGGAAACAAGGTGGACGATCTGGAGAGCCTCCACTGAGACAAGTGGTGCATAGGACTGACAAGATGATCCCGGTTAAAGATTTCCTTGACCTGATATACCTTAAAACATTCGAGCACCCATTTTCTGTTTTCCATATTGCGGAGCAGTTTCCGTTTCAGATAGGAAGTATGAAATGGATCTGAGGATGTTTATTGCAATGATCATTTTTCCTTGTTTCACAAGTGTCGGCAGGCAATATTTAAATAGAACCACCTGCGACCCCACAAGAGAGAGAGAGAGAGAGAGAGAGAGAGAGAGGAGAGGACTTGATGTATAGGTATGCTTTGGTGCCGAACTATCTCTACGAACGATGTATTACTCATCGTCTTAAGATGCAAGATCATGCTGCTTGGGTTGCTGTTGTTGCCCCTTCTTGGTCTTGCTTTCAAGGGATCGTCTCTTGAATCTTTCGCTTTTATCTCGTTAGTACTTAGTAGTTTCATGTCGCTCTTTAGCTAGTCGACACCGTGCCGACCAATCTTGTGCTACTGGTCCACAGCTCATCAATGCATGCAATGACTCTCTCTCTCTCTCTCTCTGTGTATGCCTTAACGCAGTATTTGCGCGTAAAATGGTAAATTGCACATTTCCCCAAGTTGAGTTAACATCGCGGCCAATTTCTAGGAAAGTATTTCGTGGATTCAGGGTTTATTGACGCCGTCAAAAAGCAAAGCCTTTCTTGCCGGCCGCTCATTGTCATTTGGTGGCTGGACAAGGCCGGTCGAGATGATGCAAAAGCGACGAATGTAATCATACTTCCGCACATGTTCTGTTCGCAGCCTTGCGCTCTGAGCATGACACTCGCCCGGCACGCCGCGAGTTTACCTGGGATGTCTTCGTGGCTTTCTGTCGGAATCCAATTTCTCCGTTCGATCTTCACACGTTCTTCCCGCGTTAGCTCCGGTTTGTGACCTCTAGGGGATCCTGCGCAATGAGTTCGTCGCCGTGGCATCACGCAAAGTCGACCTGTAGTCTCCGAGATTGGAAGTCTCCGTTTCCGTTCTAATGGACAAGAGGCCATAGGCAACATATGAATAATATTAGGCCTCGTTAGAATAGAACTAAGGATGCTAACAATGATCCGACATGAATCACAACACTTTGACATGATATTCTGCCTACGTTGCACTTCGTCCATTCGAGCCAATCACTAAGCCCGATCTTGTCGACACATTCGATTTTGCATGACAATGAATTATGAGGCCATTAGCAAAATATCTAGAGTTTCTTTTTGTATATTATATGGATGATCCGATCTGCAAGGACTATGATTGGGAATTGTTAGCTCTATTATCGATTGACTTCATTTAACCCTAATTTTCCAACATAAGATTTTTTTATATTTGCATCTTATGTGCGAGACCCAATTAACAAACGCTCTCTTTCATTAGTAGACCTTCCACATCGGGCCAGCTTTACCTAAATCCAAAGCCGAGCGGACGATTAGAATAGTCATGTATTTTCAGAACATTTAACGGAGAAGATTATGTGCGATCATTCTACTCAAAAAGTGATTAACTTGCTTCTCCGACAAGTAGTATGAATGTCGCGTTCAATTTCCCCAATTGTATCCACATTCGATCGCATTAAAATTAATCAATCCATGAAACGTCAAATCTACAACTAACGCACAAATAGGGGAGAAATTTCATGAGCCATTCATTGAATATGCTAATTGCATTTGAAAGACCTTGATCACATGGTCAACGTACTAGTCAAACCCGCACTTCACGCATTTAGGAATTAACTAAGCCACCGATGTCTCGCTGCATGTCGCTTCCGACAGCTATTCCACATGTCCTAATTATGGCACTTCAAAGACTTATTGCATTGGGACAAAAATATGTACTATTTCTATGAATTGGCAGATTACATGTTTTAAGCACTAAGCCTTTAAAGAAAGCATCTCACTACGTGCGATTATCACGTGGATGTATAACCTTCATCATCGCACTATTTTTCAGAACGTATATCTTGATCATACTTATCTGAAAATACATAGTTAACTTGAAATATCAATAAAAATGCAAATTATATTAATGACCACCTGTTGATAATGGGATTTTCACAAGAAAATGAAAGAATGTAAATATTCTTATTCTGAGTACAAATCGAGGGAATTTTAGATATGTCTTGTCAGGGAAAGAAATATTACAAATTTCTTTGAAATTACAAATTGAATGTTGCATACTTTTACCCAACAATTCTTTATGTTGTCATGGATGAGATGCCCATCAACTTTTACCCAAAACAAATAGTAGATGTTAACTGGTTATCGGTGAGAATAGGGAAATATATGGAATGGGAAGATGATCTTAAAAAAAATCACCTCTAATTTCTATAAATAGAGAGGAGCAAATGAAGGAGAGAAAAGAAACCATTCTACACTCAAGAAAATTCTACACAAATAGCATGCTAGGCTTTTTACACCAAATCAATGGCACAAAGGTGAAGGTTTTGACAAAATGAAGGATAACTATCCATAAAGGGGATTTACATTTTTACTTTACTCTTTCATGTGTTTTAATAATTCATTTTACTAATTAGTTTTATTTTACTTGTTCAAAATTTTGCTTGTAATTATGTTATTATTAAAAAAAAACTACATTTTTTATTTTTTATGTTTTCTATCAATTAGAGATAGACCTATATTGTGGGGTTTTAGATACGTTTTAAATAAAACCCATGTAAAATCTAGCAGGAAATTTGATTGATGTGTATACTTATTTTGTTATCATTTTTCGCACATTATTACATTTCTCTTACCGAAATTCACATTGACACCATTTAGAATAGTATAACAGATTTAGTTTAAAACTTTTACAAAGCACATGCATCTTGGTAGTATACATAAAAACAAGTTTTTTACCTAATAACCACAAAGAACATTAGGTAAGATATAAGAAAATAGATGTATAAGTTTTTTAGATCCCTCTGCAAGATACATAGTTGTTTTCTCAAGATCAAGCTCAGCTTAATTGAATTTTCATTAATATTTGAGCTTGACTAAACTTCACAATTAACGGGTAAATTTCAGTCTATACTGGAGCTAAAACTCCAGTTGGAGCTTGAGCCCAAAATCATACAATATAATGTGATGTGATATAAATTAAAGACGCTATAGCTCAGCTGTTCATGAGACTTACATGTCCATTAAAGTGATGAATAAAAAATGTAGAAGTTCTACTACTCTATTAGACTCGCTAACTTCTGGAGTGAAGGTCGGCTTCACCAAGCACTATAGTAGCTTCAGCTCGAGAAGAAGTGAACCGAATTTGAGTAATCTACTAAGCAAGCTCCGGCAGCTCCGGAGTGGCTTGACAACAGGGTTATAGATAAACAGAAGATTCATTGCATCGGAAAAGAATAATCTTGTGTATATATCTGATGATCTTTGCAGCAACATACTTTTATTTACCTGGGGAAAAAAGAGTTGTGAAGAGGAAGCTGTGTATAAAACAATCAAAGGGTTAAATTTCAGTTGGGCAACTGTAACTCTAGCCTTCTCATTTTGTGTCCAAGTTCCTACTGTCATCTCAATTGTACAGCACGGGTTGTTCCCGCACTTCACTTGAAAAAAACCGAAAATTCTGTTCCTCATAGCAATGCGAGTAATCTCAGAATTGATGGACACAGCCACATCAACCGCTAAAGCATGCCAAGAGGCACTCGGGATCTTCCACAAACGATAACTGAATCATGCTTTGTGTTTATGTATATCAGGTCTTGACAAGAGTTTCACAAATATAATACGCCATGACCTATCTACGGTTCGGATACCATAACGACTTACAGCAATAAAAATGGATTAACCAGTCACGGCTCCTTTTTCTGGACGACCGAATTGACCATGTCATGAAGCAAACCATGGTCAGGAGGCTGGAATTGTTGCTGCTGTAGAGCTAGGGTTTGGGGATAGAACATCATGGAATTGCTGGAGTTGGCTCGACTCGGATTCCTCATCTGAAGAAACTGAGGCAGCAACAAATTGTGAGGAAAGGTTGTTCCAATTGCTGATGGCGATGCAAAAAATGAAGGTGACAAAATAGCAGCAGCAGCGGCCGCATTGCCACGGAGGTTCGCCGGGCACTCGTGGTTGTGCTGGCCTTCATATGTTGTGATCACGATGGATGGGTCCTGGAACGATCTCTCCACTCGCTTCTTCACGGTGCATTTCTGAGTGGTGCACCTATAGTAACTCCTGGGAAAATGAGCAATCAAAATGAAATCTCGGCTTCATCACTAATAATACTAGAATTGCAAGAGGTGTCGTCGATTATTGAACTTTTGACATTGGACGAATACAAGTCTCTCTTTTGTTTTTCTAAAGATCAGTTAGAAGGAGAATCTTCTCAGATAATCAATTTTTATAGAAAATTTTCCCATATTGTCTATATCTACTTCTTTTTTGCCAAATAAACTGAAACAAATCTTAGCGACAAAAACCTCGGATAAGGGCTATTCTTGACCGCCTTTTGTCCATATTTTCTCCATCTGTATCCATCTTCGAGATGATCGATCTCGCTCTTTGTTAAAAAGGCAAAACGTGGTTCCCTCGGCCGCTTCTCTTTCTTTTTCGGCTTATTCCTGTTATAATTCACAGCGATGCACAATATGAGTGACAAAATAATCTTTGAAGATGCAAGAGACCTCATATAAATTGGTTCATGTGCTAACAAAAAAGACACATTTCGTGACTGAGCTATGCGGGCAGGAATTCTTTCACTCTCTAATCCCCCACTTTTCAATCTCTTGACCCGGAAAAACTCAAGCTCCAAAAGTACACACAAATTCTTCGAAAGTTAGGCGAAGATTTAGACAAAAAGAAGTTGAAAGCCCAACGAGAGAGTGATCCCGTTGACCAAAGTTAAAATGAAAAGCATATTTTTCCATTTTCACATCAAAACATAGGAAAAAGGAAAAAGGAAAAAGGAAAGAAGACACAAAACCCTACCCTTTTTTGGATTTGTCATCATCATCATTACACGTGGTCTTTGGATCATCCTCATGTTTCTTGCTGTTATCTCCATCTTCCTCGACCGCCGCTTCTTTAGAAGACGAAGACACCGAAGAATTTGGAGATAGTGGGCCGTTTTCGCTCGCCGTGGCTGCCGGCTCAGTGATCGAACACTTTTTCGAGGAACCTCCCTCGTCTAGGTTTGGCGTGATAACCTCGGACGATGAGCAAGACAGGTCGAAGGCTCTCGACAAGGTGTTGTAATCAACCGAACTGCGTAAGCAGCCGGTGAAGCTCATGAACGGACTGGGGTTGAGCGCTTGGGGGTTGTGCGGAGCTTGTTGATGATGAGTGAACATGGAGAGATTAGTGCTATCGTCGTCAAAGAATCGAAACTCCGGGGGGCTGACGACTCCGATGTTGTCGGGGGTGTAGAAGGGATTGTAGTTAAAAGGGTCATCGTTCTTGCCGTCGGACATGCCGAGGAGGAAGAAGATCAAGAACAAGAATTTGACCGAAACGAAAAGAACAAGAAGAAACTAAAAAGTTGGAGCACAGGGAGAGCAAGTGTTCTGGAGAGAAACCAGATGCGTGAGAGCGCTTTTTGATAGTTCCTTAAAGCTTTGTGTCTGTGTCAAAGAAGGGCTATGAGAAAGCGAGAGAGAGAGAGAGAGAGAGAGCCTATTTTATTTTGGACAATGTTCGTGTTTCTTACACCGAAAATAAATTAAAAAGTGATAGCTTTTGACTTGGTACCTCAATTATTTGCCGATGCATGATGACTTGGACTTTCTTTGCTTATTCCCTCCCTTTCTAGTAGTTGCCAACGGGACTGAAAGTGTATATATATTATGTTATGCAGTCTTATAAAAATGTAGGGTATAAGATAAGTCATATGACGCGCTTTCTTGATTGTGGGCACAGCGATGGAGACCTAAAATTCGTTTAGGAGCATCGATGACGCTGTGCAAATTATGGGTTTGACACAAGATAAGCAACCTACAACACGAACAAAAAAAAGCATATGTTATGGCTGCTCACAAAATTTTGGTTGCATTATGTACTTGGATTGCTAGACTTTCAATTACTTTCTAGGGTAAATATCATTTCTTCTCAACTATGCACTTTGACTTTTTTGCAATCAAAAGTCCAGCAAAAAAAGGGGCTAAAAGTGGCCATTCATGTGGCAATTTCAGCTAGTGTGCCGACACATGGTACTCATGTGGTATCGTGTGGGTGTCACATTAGCTCGACCGAGACATTCTAGGAGAGAGAAAGAGAGAATCAAGGTTCATCGAGATGTTGATCACACCTGGATTGACTCTCGACGCATCTTGCCTACTGTCAAGCATAGTCGATCCTCATCCCTAGTCATGATAATAGTTTACTCGCCATTATGTGAGGCAAGGGTTACGTGCCCTTGGCCGCGGATGAATAGGCACATCAGCCCAAACTCTGTGCGTTCGGAATGCAGGGTGGAAATTGTTAAAGTGCATTGAAGTTGCCAAGAATTCTAAATTCATCATGCTTGAATGATCGAAGTTTTGTTTGTGCGGTCATTCATCACGCTTAGATGATCCATTTCATAGTCTCTCTTCTGTGGGAAATGAGAAGAAATGAGAAGGGAAGATCAAACGTGTGAAGGACCAGGCTCCCAAAACCATCGTTTGACTATAGCTGGCACGTGGGAGTTTATTCACTTTTCTTTTTCCTTTAAGTGGGTCCCCCCATTCATTTACCCGCCTAATTTTTTATTTTATTTTATTTACCCGCCTAATTTACTTACTTGTGAAATGCGTCATCTCTTTGGTCATGCCCCGGAATTTCGTGGCAGTCTTCTCGTCAAACGTTTGATTCTTTCCAAGAGTCTGTCGCTATTGTTCTAGGCTCCCTACGCACCATTAGACCGTATGAATCTCCCATGAGTCGTGTAAACATATTTCACTATCGAAACACCCCCCTAAAAAGAATGGTTCTTTTTTTGTTTTCACTATCTTATGCATGTGTCTAGAAAAAGGGAAGAGATTTAGAACGGTTCATTCAACCTCGTTTTATCCCGAAAGTGAAAATTATGACTAAGTCAAAAAGAAAAAAATGAGGCATAAGTTATAACACAAATCACACTAAGATGCCATCTTCATCAGTTTTTTGATTACCCATGCTATGAAGTTTGATGTGTAAAGCTGGCTCATATGTGAGAGAAATTTTAAATGATATGAATTCGATATATAAACAATTCTATTGTCATATAATTGTGGAAGATATGTCAGCTCCATTTATTGAGCTATGTTAGGAAATGACATAAGCACTTATTAATATCATTCATAGCACATCATTTGATTAATTTTTTCATTTGATAATTGTTTTTTCGTGACGATAAAATCACCTTAGATCAGTGAATCTTCCAGATAAGTGAATGCAATCATTTGTGCCTGGCGCATCCATGTTGGGTCTTGAATCCATGCACACGACAGATTGCCTATCTTTTCTTTCATCTCGGGCGAAATACGATCGGGAGGAGTTTGTCTTTTAACCACTAAATCGCTCCATTTAGTATAATCACGACATTTTTACTTGGTTTTCTAGTAAAGGTGAGACTATTTTCACTTAGATACTAGATATGCGATTAAGGAAATATCTATTTCCTAGTGCCTTCTAAAAGTGGAGGCATAATCAGTGCTCCTTTAACATCGGTAAAGCTTAATCATCTCACTTGAACTTTCCATGCTCTCTGTTTTAGGGCAGTGGGTGGGAGCCTACAGTATGTGTACAATCTGCTGCCCATGCCCATGGAAATCTAGCAAACCTCTTCTCACACCCAACCTTTCTTTTTTTTGGGTAGATGAAGTTGACTTTAAGGTGCACACCTTTTGTTAGAGCTCCACACACTACTCAAACGTACAATGAAAATGGCCTAACTGCAGCACATCACGAGACCTAAAATCTTAAACTTTCGGATCAGAACTCCAGCACGACTTAAACAACAGCTTTAGACTGTAAGTCTGTCGTACCCACCATGGTCCCTTGTCGTAGGCCGTGTATCTTACGAAGGGCTCACAGCTGGTGTCACGGGTGACTCGAGCTTTGCGTGATACTGCGTGGAAGAATGACAACCTCAACGAGTCTTATGGTAAGAAGCTGAGAAAATCACATCATGTCCGCACAATGGAATGAAAAATATGAACCTCATTGAGTCGTACCCCTCTCGGTAGAGCTTGAGATTGTTGACCTCTATGCCTTTTTCTTTCCGCCTGTCACGACTAGCTATGTAAAGCATCGATTGTATTCTTCTCTTAAGAGTTCCTGGTCAACGGAGGGCAGGTTACTTGTTAGGTATGACGGTACACGAATCAATCTTCCAGATACCGACGTATCCTTCTTCAATCGGGCTTTAGTGAGAACGGAAAAATCATCGCATCGAACCTTGGTCATATTTATGGCTGAGAATAAAACAGTACAGATGCCACACAAAATCTTCCACATCTATACTGTACACATATGTTGACCTTCGTCGCCATGCAATTTACTAAGCTATTACTTGTCAACTTTGTTAATACAGGCTTTGTTTAAATATTCTAATTGCTTTACTCGATGTTTTAAGTCTGAACCGTCAGAATTTGGACACTCTTTCACAAGGGTTCGCACAAGATGAAGACATGATCATTCATATCGACAATATATAGCTAAGTCAACTAAGATCAGAAGGCGCAACACAGGGAAACAGAGCATTAGGGTTTGAACTCATCATACGTGTGCTCTGACGTCATATGGTAGACGGCGGTTTTCTTAAAACTACAGCGGTCAAGAAATGGATAACACGATGCGTATCTACCATACATCTCGCAACAGTATTTACAGCCACGCGCATAATCACTATACAGGCTCTGGTGCACGCAACCTTCCTCATCATGGCGACTTAAATTGTTAAAACTGCCGGTCCATAAATCTGTGAACCCGCACCAAGATGCTGAGCCATCGCTTGCGGCCATATAGCTAGGTTTCTCACTTTCTAGAATAGTGAAATCTATGACCAATAGCCACCCGCCAAATTATACCTAAAAGTCTTCATTAATTAGCATTAAGATTGTTGATTAGTAGAGAGCTGGTCATATTATAGAGAGAGGCCAGACCGTACTCAAACACCACTTGCCCATGATTCCGCCAATAGCCTCCATGTTCGTTCAAGCAAAACAAGAAGTAGAGAGGGAGAGAGAGAGAGAGAGAGAGAGAGCCAACGCGGCTTCTCTAAGGTTATATTGACACTATCTAGAAAACATGTCCCTTTCATCATCTCTCTTTTTTCACTATCCGGTTAGATATGGGCACAGGAGACCTTAAAACTTTTGCTGGAGCTAATTTGCTATTTTATCATATACTTTTTCGGTCTCTTCATCGATTTCCCTGTCCTAGGAATAACTTGTCACATCCTTTTCACACGCTGTCATGCCGTTACAATTAGGTAGATCCTTCATTTGACTCCTCTTTGCTCTCTGTGATTCCGCATTCTCTTGTTTTTATCCTAAATGGTGATTGAACCTCTTTAACCATCCAGAACCACATTAGCATGCGAATACCATGTAATCAATCAGTCCCTCCAATCACTCCTTGATATGTAGTGGGGTTGCGTGTTTACACGAAACCCACTTGTAAGTTTAACATCAAGAACACACAACATGACCTAAACCTAATTGGTTCTGTTGCTCAGTCTTTCACCACATGCCAAAGGAGATACGAATTAATAGACACCTAAACCAAATTTAAGTTGGAGATATAAATTAAATTTAGACCTCCGGTACAATTTTCTGAAGTGCTTCCATGTTTTATAATCTGGCTAGGGTTCCTCATGTAAATGGACGTGATCTAGCAGAACTTGTTCATCCCACGGTTTTCGGTGGTTTTTTCTACCATATTCTATACTTAATCTCAATTTTTTCAATTTCTACCCCACATTATTAGCCCACATATAAACACGCAATATCGAGCTTGACATGTTTTTTAATAGGCCATTTAGTTGGGTTCGAGATCAACGAGCAAATCTGGACAGAATCCGTCGGCTATAAGGCACGGCAGAAGGTGTCGCTTGCATTATTCCGAAACGTCCAACCGTCAATGATGATCTGAATTTTCTATACTTAGGTTCTTTTCTTACATTAATCTCTCCATAACTAAATCCGCTCACGTTGTTTTCAACAGTAGCATCTATCTTATTTCTTTCTCCGTGTGAAAGCAAGAAAAATGTTAGGGTTAGGTTCGCTCTGAGATTGGAAACATTTATGACTCCTTTCAACCACTACCCAAGAGCTTTGACCCTTGAGAGAATCTATTCAGCGCTGAAACCTTATTTGGTTTTCTATTGTCCGCTCCACTGATAATGATGCTTTTCTCTAATTCATAAACCGAGGTCGATAAAAAGACAATTTCGACAGATCGATATTTATTATTTTGACGTGAGTCATGTGCAGTGCACCAAGATGCTCCATTTATTTCAAAAGTTGACTCCCTCATATGTTTTTTATGTGCCGAAAATGCATAACGGGACAGCAAAAGTCAAAATTCGGAATTCACACGATACTCGCGCGATTATAAAACTATCCTCGAATGGAACGAGGAGGTCAAACAGTTGACAGATTTCCGGCAAGAACAATGACAAATCGATAATATGTATTGAGCAATGAAAAAGAAAAGATTGATGAGCTGGGTCACGATTAGATTTCTCCTAGAAACATTCTATTATCTTGCGAGCGAGAGAGAGAGAGAGAGAGAGAGAGAGAGAGAGAGATTGCATGGCAATAAATTCTTTTGGCGTATGACATACTATAAAGGGTAGGTGTACGTACCATTAATGTATCAGCGATATCATTTGGCACCGAATATATTCAACATATTTTATGGGGGTCTATCGTCGAGTATAATATGAGTCTAGGGAATACTGAATAGGCATATGTAGATTGATAGAGAGGGGTCAGAACGTTGGGACCGGTGCAATTTCTGACAAAATGGAGAAAATTATCATTATTAATCTCGCAGAGAAAACGGCAAGAATGCTTTAATGTAAGCCTTGGTAGCAAGCACAGTAAGATTTGAGTCACAGGTAGTCCTGATAGAGAGGGATTCTATTTCTCCACGAGATGGCGGTAACTAACATGAGAGTTTAGCAACTATTGCAACGAAAAGGTTTGATAAGGAGCTTTTCCTAACGTTTTGCAAGTCAACAAACGTGCAATGACCGATATTAGCGATGTTACTTAGTGCACACATCGTGATGGCTCATTTTTCTTTGGGAGATGAATTTTTATCTTGAACCAAGTCCATATGAATCGGATGAATCGCAAATCACATGAACTCTAAATGATTAGTGCTCACGCATTCTGATGCTAGGTTTCTAATTCAATATTGAAAATATTGTAAATGTCAATGAAATCATGGACACGTTGAGAAAAGAAATTCACAGATTTTTACTAGAGAGAAGAAATTAAATGACAATATATATATATATATGCCATAGGCACTATGGTTGAGCTTTATGGGCGGCATAGACAATTGATGGGGACTGTGGGAGGACGCCATAATGTCAAGATGGTTGGTGTGGAGTGGAGGTAGATGATATGACGTTATCATTATTATTATTATTATTACTATTATTATTTTCCTTTTTGGGTGATTTATTTTTGATGGACTAATCAATCATGGGCTGCTCGACGGAAGGAGGGAGGGATAATGACCCGTGAAAATGAAATTTGTGATTAGGAAGGAATAGTCATGGGCCGAAACCGTCTTGGACATCCTTTCACGTGGGTCCTACTCTTGATAGCATCAGCCTACCAAATCGAAAGTTATGGGGGGTGGCAGAGAAAAGGTGGACATGCACCTTTTTCAATGTGGCATCGGCACGTTGCTAGGGCAACCGATTTCTGATGCTGATGCCTAGCAGGACAAGTACCCAAAAAATTTCCAACATGAATTGAAGTATAAATTTAAATTGATGGATGATGGTGTGATTTCAACCGCTTATGAATTTCGTGAGTACTAGGATCGAGCTTTTGGACTTGAAAACCAAGTCCTTGAACGATCCCGCACGATCCTAAGAAAATGGACTTCTCGGACTGTGCCCCGCTTGCTACAGATCTTCAAAAAGAGATTGGAAAATTATTCTCTTCCTTGTGGACTCCCGCAGAGCAATGATTGCTGCTGAGTATCATGATGACAGTAATGCATGAATTTAGGTTAGCACATGAGTTGACGCCTCTTTTGACTTGCTAAGGGAGGGAGAGAGAGAGAGAGAGCAATCCTAGCCCTTCTTCCTTATCTCCTCCTTTGGCAAGTGAAGATGATGATTGTTCGTCTCTGTTTTTGGGTATCTTTTCTCTTTCACGGGCATATATATGCTTGTCACTTCTGATATGAGTATGATCCTGTCATCTTTCAATGTGACGACGTGACACTCCACGGCCTTTTACTCTGTATATTGGAACAGACAATGGAATTCCTTCCATGGAGTTGAAGTGCACCATTTGAAAAATCTTGCATCTACACATTCTTTAGAACTGCTATGTTTTGCCTTGAGATTTGTCGGCTGAATCTTGAACAGGACAGTGTAGCTGAAGCGCCTGATTTCGATGCAAAGCTAGATGGTATAATCTTCGTTTCCCGCAACTTGCGATGGATGGGTCTCTTTGTTCCTAGATTCAAGTCAGGGCTGGTGTGTTGCTCTTGCTCTTTGAGAGAATGCCAAGTGATTTCACCAGCAGGACTCTAGTGTGACTTAATCTCTCGTCGTTGTTTACTTTTGTTTTCATTGTAACTGCAGCTAGGATTTTGGAGTTGTGAAAGGAGATTCCCTAGGATGCTTTGTTCAACTTGATTATGTACTAGTTGAGAATTTTGTAGACGTGATTGAAAAGGCTTCCCAGGTTTTGCTTATTGCAAATAGCTGGAACGATCAATGTCTGATTTTCGCCCAAGTAGCTTTCTGCTAGATGCTCATGTTGGATAAGCCAAAGGCCCAGTGGAGACTTACTATCTTCTCTTTCCCGACTAGACCAGTTTTCGCAAATGAAGAAACAAATTTTTACCTAGTTTCTGTATCTACTGTGGTGAAAACACCATGCAATGACGGGTTTAATCTCTCAAAATTTGGCTCACCAATCAGGAACTGAGTGTGCTTTCCTCTCTTGACAGAAACACACAAAGAAATCTTTAAAACTGCAAATTTTGCAGGAATTTCTGGACTTCGAACGAATTTCAAGAAAAGAAAACTCAAGCATTTCATCTATACTTCACATGTTGGTGGGAGTCGATATTGCTTGAACAAGAACAATGAAGGGCGAGTATGTTGAGGCAGTCTCTCTATGCAGTATTCTTGGAAATTTGGTAAGCTGATACACTGAATAAACAGGAAAAGCATGTTAATCAGCATCAGGAGGTGTCTAAGGAAGTTTCGTTTCTCAAGAATTTTATGACCAAAGACATTTCCTAGTGGCGATTCCTCTTATTACCTGATTTTCTGCTTCATACTGTCCGGCTCGCATTGATCTTTCCAAGCACGCGTGATGCACCACTTAGACAATCGAGTACCCCTGGTAGTAAAATGCCCCAAAAGATTTGATTGCCTTCTCTTTTCTTTTCTTTTTTCTTGAAAGGACAGCAGACAAGCACCAGGATTGGGCTTCCCAAGCGCATGCCACACTTCGCTCCTCCAATCATTCACTTTCCATGAGATCAGAAAGGGTAATCTTGCCACATTTCCTAGTGTCCAAAACATTGAATTGGTTGCCTATCAGTGCGATATCTCTCTCTACTATCTTTCCCATCTGTCTTAGCTTGTAGACAATGAACTCCGATTTGCTGCCAGCAACACGAAGTTAGAATTCTACATAAGGATTGATCTATCTAAAAAAGAGGTGCTCAGTTCATATATAGAACAAACAGACATCAAACTTGCAAGAAACAATCATTTCCCAGAAAATAAGAACTATAAAAGACATGAACAAGCCATATTCAGATCATATTTTGTTGCTGTTAGTGGACACATGACTTTGGACACCATACGCTAGGAAATACTTATAAAAAATTTCTCGAATAGTTTCCTTTTCAAGCACATCATGAAAGGAGAGAAATCAAGAACTACTCCTCTAGATAACAGTCCTTTCAGGAGGGTACCACTTCTTGTGTTTGGTCGACGCTCTAATGAAGATCATTGGCACATCCTCGCATGTGTTCTTCAGTAAAAGAACATATTTTCTACCACTCATTAGACAAGGAAGGTAAAGCCTCTCTAGAACTACATGGTAATAGGATGACTAATGATATCAAATTTCCAGCTCGTTTTAAATCTCCGTTCTCATTATAAATTTCAAATGGAGCATCTATAAAAAGGCACCCTTCCGGTGTAGACTATCATCCATGTAATTTAGACCAAACTGTCTTTTCGCTTCCAAACTGCTATGCTAGCTATGTTATAAGGCCTAGCCACCTAATATTCTAGAGTACTTCCATTTGTTACTGTCGTTTTCCTTAGTCTTTCCAGCATCGCTTCTGTCTGACTTCTGCTTCGCCTTCAATTGGAGGCTCTGGTGCTTAGATTACTCATGTCATGGTGACTTACAATCTCTGAAGAATGCCGGTACTGTATTTGAGAACGCTACCATAATGATTTCCGGAGTTGAACCTAATGAAAGATCAAGTCTTCTGTTCTTTTGCCTCATGCCCTGATGTACTCATCTGATAACTTGTTTCAATCTTGCAAGCCACTAATTCTAACTAGATATCAGTCTGCCTTTCTCACAATGGGATCCAATCTTTCTCAATAAAGGGGTGCTCTCAAAAATTTACTGAACAGGCAATCTGGTGCGTCTTTTTCTTTTCAATTAACATAAAAGACTAGTTGTTAAGGCCACATGAAAGATCAGCTTTGTTTGCAGGCCTCACATCATACTCTCTTTCACAATCTAGCGGTTAAAAGTTCAACTAGATTGCAAGAATCACTTCCAGTGCTGCAACCTGACAATATATATCTTATCGAAATGGTTTAACATCCTACTGACATCACTACAAATATAACCAGTTAACTTACATGAAGGAATGAAAAGAGATGATACAATGGTCTCC
This sequence comes from Eucalyptus virginea, assembly GCA_014182375.1. Lineage (NCBI taxonomy): Eukaryota > Viridiplantae > Streptophyta > Magnoliopsida > Myrtales > Myrtaceae > Eucalyptus > Eucalyptus virginea. The sequence continues at coordinate 13,243,854 of CM024524.1, read as the reverse complement.
GATGGACGTAATCTTTTGCAGTCTAACTTTTGTCCTTGTCATGCTTTATTGGTTCTGCATCTGCCTGAATTCTCATCTAATTGATGAATGTAGTTCTACTATTGATATCTTGGCTGTTTCTGCTATTGCTAGCTACAACTAACATTCCTCACTAACTATACTTTTTAAACTGTGGTGATCATGTCTGACTGAGCATCTTTACCATCATGTCTGTTGATATTTCTTAGTATGTTCTGTCTTCCTTATTCATCTTCCTGTTAGTCCGTTTATCACGTGCTCTTCTACCTGCCGATTTGCCGTGAGTACGTCAGTCTTTTGCACATCTACTTTCAGGACGCCCCTCACCCAAAATTCTTCACTTCAAATGATAATTATGTGATGCCTATCCCGTGCGTAATCATTGACTATCAACTACTTCTTTTGTCCTTGGACTATCAACTATTTCTTCCCAAGAACACAGAATCATGTACAGTCATTATTGAAATTTTCCCGAAGGCGCTTATTTATAGCTTGCTTCCAGCGCAGAAACTAAATAGAATTGACGCATGTCGAAAAGGGGAGATGATGAATCAAAACAAAGAGCACTACCACTTCACCAGAATGTCTAAGTACGCTAAATCGCAGAATGGAATGCATAGAGTGAAGGGTCATAGGTACCTGACATATCCGTCATTGTCCAAATCAGCAGCGGCTAAATCCCCCAAAGTCATCTTCTGCTGGAGAACCCAGTTTGCAATCAGGCGATTCCTCTTGTCGACCTGCAGTTCGGTTAGGTACAAAAACGCCTTAGCAACCGCCAACGTACTCAATAGCAGCCACACTATAGCGAAACACCTTCCTGCCACAGTCGTAAACCCGCAATCTCCATAACCAACGGTGGTCACTGAAATGACAGACAGATAAAAGCTATCGACCCAACTCAATTCCTCCAAGAAACGAACCGTCACCGTCCCCAAGGCAATGCTAATGAAGACTACACCCAAAGCCAAGCAAACTTTGATCCTTGTCCTCATCCTGCCCTTTTCCTTGTCGACCATGTATGTCCGAACCATCGCATTGAAGCTGTTCTCATCCACGGTGCTCAACATTATGGCTTCCTGCCGATCGCAGATGTATGTGACCAATCCATTGAGCAGAATCCCTAGTAACCCGAACCCTGCCAGGATGAACGCGCAAGTGAATAGCTTGGTAAATGTGGTGCTTGGGACGATATCGCCGTAACCGATCGTGCAGAGCGTGACCACAGTGAAGTACGCAGCATCGATGAATCTCACCGTCTCCTGGCCCTCGAAATTTCCAGTAGTTATGTAGACGACAACTCCGAACAAGAAATACACCAGGACGGCAATCAACGCGTGGCGGACAATCGAAGAGGTCAACTCAGGGGCACGTCCAGGATTTAGAAGGTCGGGAACCGACTCCTTGATGCTGCTGAACAAGGAAGGAGCAGAATGTGAACGGCAAATCAGCAGTTTCTTCGGATTGTTCAAGTTGGCAACGAAATCGGCAAACGAAGAAGAAGAACGGGGCGTCCTCGGAACAGCGATACCGGCATCATCCGCAACATCACGTGTGCCGGAAGGAACATTATCACCCGCCGAAATGCCGGATTCCTCTGCTTCCCTAAGATTCAAGAGAAAGGGTTCGTTTTCCATGACGACACCACAACGATAGGAGGTAGCCAGGGACGGCACAATAGCTTCTGAAAGAGAAATTGACACGTTCTTGATAGCTTCTGGAAGAGAAATGGGCACGTTCTTGAATACCAATCGAACAGTCCACCTGCAAGTCAATGCCGTGGTTGAAGAAGCGAAGGTTCTTGACAGGTAGTTCGTCCGAGATTCGCAAAACCCAGATCCAATTTTCAACTCTCATTGGGAGGGGGGAGGCGATTAGCAGGTGATGAAATCTGTTCAACCCAACTGGAAAATCTCCATGGACGTGATGTTACTGCTTCGAGTTATATAAAGCAAAAGGGAAGTTTTGGCAGTTACAGTTAGTGATCGGGAAGCACAAACTCAAAATAGTTACGAAACCATACGACGAGGTTCGTCCTATACTTAATTGCAAACCTCGTGTTAGTAGTGTTTTTATTGAAGCATCACATCGAATTCCTGCCATTCAAACCCGGTCCAGTCAAGGTGGCAGCACGTACGAAGTAGTAATCATCTCAGGGATAGAGATTGAATCTAGAACATAGCTTATTATGACATTGAGTGACGTGCGTGATAACATTAGGTATAGGACGAAAAGTGTTACTCATCGTACAAACTACTAAATAAAAGATATATGCTTAATGCTTGTATCGCGAGCACAAATATTACCCTAAGCTAGACTTCGTTGTTGCCCAAGCTCGCCCGTAAGAACAATTTTAAGTATAAAATTCTTGGGTCAAGTTGGCTGGCATGAGCCCGACGGGGTCGGCTAGACTTCATAACTAGATTGCCTTGTCCAAACCTGCCCAAAAGTATCCTTCGAGCCCATATAGTTTGGGTGGGCTCACTGACAGTCAAGCTCATGATTATGTCTATTTAGATTGCTTACATTAATATCACACCTCGGTGAAGTGGCACCCGTGCATCATGCCTTCAAGCCACTTCCAAATCATTCCTTCAACACAGTTTATCTACAATTCCCCCCCTATCCGCGTTTCTTTCTTCAACTCGACTTTCCTCTTCTCGCACTTTCTCCTGCGCGACTTGTTAGACCCAACTGTCATCGTCCAACTACCAAACTTGAAGCTCTATTTATAGGAAGGTCTTGAAAATGCAGCGGAACCTTTACACAAGGTCGGCGGAACTTTGCACAAAAGTCAGAGGGACGTCGCACGATGCAAGAAAAAGCTTGCTGAACGAGGGCTAAAAAGCCCTCGGGCTATGCACGCCGGGCCTTGCTGGGTGCTTATTATGCCAGGCCTGCATCACATGGCACGGGCCCTAGCCCCATGCCAACACTAGCTCTGTGCTAGGGGTGAGCATCGGTCCAAGGTTAATCCTGGACGACTCCTGACCGCCCAACTCGTCTGGCCCTGGTCTAGCCCAAAGGACGGGTCGGTCCTTGTTCTTAGGATCCCTGATTAAGATCTTGTCTTGGTTGGTCCATCGGGCTTGGGAGTTTAGAGTCGATCCAACTCGGATCAACCCTGATTGTATATATTATATATAAAATATATTATATATTATTTATAATTTTATTTATATATTCTAAAGAGAAAACCTTAAGTCAAACGGTGCCAATATCATTAAACAATTCCTCACGGCATCCAAAATGACGTAAACATCATTAAATGACTTCTCACTACATTACTCATTTTTTTTCTATCCTCTTTGTCCTTTTAGTCTTGAATTTGTCAAAATTGAAGAAAACAACTTTTCCACTTGCCCTACTCAACTTCCCCACTTGTAGCCTAGCTTTCCATCTTGTCCCATATCTCTATGACTAGTCTTAATTGTTTTTATGGTTTGTTGCTTTTAACAAATGTGAAATTGTTATTGTTGTCTTATTTCAAATTTGTTAAATATGTACTGATATTTATAGTTTGGTTGCACAACGCTGCATTGTCGATGGATATGTCATTTAAAATTTTAGGTTTGCCTCTTCAAATAGTACAAAAAATGAAAAAAAAAAAATTATTGGTTGATCATGGATTGACACTAGAGCATGATCGACACTAGAACGAGATCAAACCCATTAAGTCAATCTGGTCCTTGGTCTTATACTCAATAGGATTTCTCATTGGTTCCAAAAATTGACCAACATTGTGCGGGTTGGTGTTAAGGTTAGAAGGTAAAGCAGCCCAACCCAGACCATGCTTACCTCTAACCATGCTCACCCCTGCTCAGTGCTAGCACTAGAGCGCTAGGAGATTGATCCTATCCATAAGTCACATAAGTGTCACGTGATTGCGACTCTCATTACATTGTATCAAGGAATACAAAATCTCAAAATAATGGTTGGAAACTTAATTATGCATAACTCAATTCTATATGGTGAACGAAATCTAAAAAAATTAGGATCTTTTGTGCATTCAAGTTCAACAGTGATTTCCATTCAATGTGATTTTTATTTTATTTTATTTTATTATTATATATTTTATTTTTTTGGTGAAGAACCAAGTTAGTTTGGTCGACCTGTTTGAGATCGAGAATGAGATTACGGCCCACTTTCTCGGCCCGGCCCGTTTGGGACAATAGAGGAGAACGAGGACATGACGGTAATTACGGGATTCGCTGACCTTGACCGTTGTGGAAGTTAAAAAGGTCGGTTGGTGAAGTGAGCCTCGAAGCACCCGTCTCTATTTCATGCGAGAAACAGAGTCCTTCCTCTGTCAGCGAACGGTGCAAAATCACTCGGCCTCTGAACCATCCCTTTTCTCTTTCTCGTAATTTGAATTTATAGAACAAGAGAGCAGCCTCCGATCTTCTTGATCGACTCTTTTCGATGGAGAAAGAAAGGATGATGGGAAAGAAGAGCAGAGAGGTACCAGTGGAGTGGAAGGAGCAGGTCCAGCGAATAAAGGAGATGCTACCCGATTGCACCGAAGAAGAGATATACGAAGCGCTCGAGGACTGCAAGATGGATTCCGACGCCGCCGCTCAGAGACTCCTTTCTCAAGGTTCTTTCCACTCTCCTTCAATCTCTTCCCGTTCTTGGTTTAGGCTTGAGAGCCGTTGCCTCACCATCATTTGATTTCTTTGGGTTCAACGTGAACCCTTTGAATCAGTGGCAGCTGATATAGTTTCTATTTTAGTTCTTGGTTTTCCATTTTTGGTGAAACTGTCGAATTTGGGTCTTCTTGATTGACTCTTCAGTGGAGAGAGAGAAAAGGAGAGAGGCGATACCGATGGAGGTGATGGAGAAAGTCGAGCGTATAAAGAAGATGGTGCCCCGTTTTGGCAAAGAATTGATTTGCGAAATGCTCAAGCAATGCAACATGGACTCCAGCCTCGCCATTCGGAGACTCCTTTCTCAAGGTTTTTGTGCGCCCCTTCAATCTGTTTTTTGTTCTTGGTTTAGTAGTGAGAGACATTGCCATGCCATCAAGCAAGAGACACTCATTTTCATTGTGTTTGGATTTAACGTGAGCCCTTTGTCTCCAGCCAAAAAGAAAAATGTGAACCCTTCGAGTGGGTGCAGCTGATTTAGTTTCTCATTTTGTTCTTTTATTTTCATTCTGATAAGCTTATCAAATTCGGGTCTTCTTGATTGACTCCTCAATAGAGACAGGGAAAAACAGCGAGGGGTCAGCGATAGAGTGGAAGGGCCGATTCGAGTGTATAAAGGAGAGGGTGCCCCATTTCACTGAAGGGGACCGAAAGGAGTTACCGATGGAGTGGAAGGAGCAAGTTGAGCGTATAAAGGAGATGATGCCCTGTTTCACCAAGAAATGATTCACAAAATGCTCAAGCAATGCTACATTCACTTTGACCTCACCCTGCCAAGGCTCCTTTCTCCAGGTTTTGCGCACTCCATCCATTCTTCGTTCTTGTGGTTGGTTAGTCTTCAGAGGAAGTGCAATCAAGCAAAGAAACACCTCATGTTATTTGAAACAAGAAACGTTAGTTCTCTTTTGTTTCTTTATTTCCACTTTTGATTATACAACCAGATGGCCTGTTGATGTTTTCTTTTGCCTCCAGCCCGTTCTCTTTAGTTCCTTCTTATTCAATACAAGAGAACATCATTTTCTGATATGCTTTTCATTGTTTTGAACTTTCCATAGATGTTCTTGCTTAGGTGTCATATGAGAGAAGTGTAATAAAGTCGACAACTTAGTCTTGTTAGGTTATGCGCTTGCAGCCATATTAGAAGCAGACATGTGCATTTTCTGCTTTTTGCAATGCAAGCCAATAAAAAATGTCACTGCAGAATTAGAAGAGCAGTGTAAGTTTTCTCTAATGATTCAATCAGATTAAAGCTCTGATGATGATTCCAGCAGTGTTCAAGGTGAGTTATGAAGGCCAAATCAAAATTTTGTTATTCAAAAACTTTTCTAATGCAGCAGGTCAGACCGATATACTTGTCTGTTGTTCTAGCCATAATTTCTAGGATTCGAATGGGAATTTAACTGCTTGCAGAGAATTTTTCTCCAGTGCTTTAGTTGTTTGAATTCCATACTGACAATGGGGTCAGTAGTGGGTGAGGTTTTGTCAGTTGTATAATCTCTTTTGTGCCATGCGTATCTGCAGTTGCTTCAACTCATAATAGTGAGTCCTTTAAGGAGTTCTTGTTGTCTGGACTGGTAGGATTTGGGGCCACATTGAGGTGCATTTCATACATAAGGCCTAAGGTTTAGGACTGATACGTTGTTGATGACATTTTGCAATATATCACATAGTGTTTTAACATTGAAGCACTCATGATGACTTCATCTCTTTGCCAGTTGATCTATGTACCAATTTTAAGTTCATAGACACAGCTCCCCTTTTTTCACCTTTACTGATTAAAGTGCGCTTCAATTTCAGAAATGCCTATCAACTCAGGATCACTGTTGAACAATTTTTCATCACCTCCAAGCAGTGCCAAGTCATCAGTCGCTTCTCAGTTGCATGGTGTAAGTTTAGACAAAGGGACAGAAGTTGTTCAGCACATGGAGGATGACACTGGAACTGCATCAAGAAGTAATGTCCGAGCCTTGCATGCCAATGGTCCATGGAGTTCCCGTGCAGTACAAGCTGGTTCTGATCCCATGGCTCTTGGAAAGAATGTGGCTAGTTCCTCTAGAAATGATTCGGGAGATAATGAGGCTCTTGGAAGTTCTGAGTTTCGGGAATATAAACTCTTTCCACCACCAACACAACAGGTACAATTTCTTTATTTATTGCATTTGACTACTGAGTTTGCTCATTTAACACTCTTCAGTGCACCTAGTTGACTATTGTCCTTGGCCTTGCTATTAAGTAAGTCAAACTAGTTAATGGCAACATCCAATGCCTAACCAGATGACTTCTCAGTTATGCATTTGACCATGTTCGATTGGAAACTACAGGATCTACAGCAAACATATTTGGCTTGGCTATATTAGTTTACTGTTGTTTGGTCTTGACCATCTTTTCCTTGTGTTTGCATGATCTTTTCTGTCTCTCCAAGTTATTCGAAATATCGTCAACCTTCCAAGTTTTTGTTTGATATGTGCAGCTACAAGCATGTGCTTTGTCCACTTCTTTTTCATTAGGTTGCTTATTCATTTCCAGTATGGAATATCGTTGACGCTGAATGATTTGGTGGCAAACACTAATCAACCGTCAGAACTTCGTCGTCTCCTTAGATGCCCCTTCCTAGACACCCCATCTATACCCACAAGATCCAGTGCTGCAGGGTCTCAGCACCCAAAAACATCTACATCAGAGGTATGAAAATTTTGGGCTTTTAGCTTGTGTAATTTTCCTTCAATGGATAACACAATCAAGTGCCTTTTTGTCAATTCATTTCCCTAAAAGAAAATGGGCAAATCTTTGAATTATGGAGTGCCATAGTTTTAAGGGGATTGGATAGATTGTTATTTGAAAAGATCTTCTATGTTTTCTGATGTGCTTTGGTGAGTAATAAGAAGGCAATATAATACTGTATTCATTGAAACTGTCGAACCTTTGTCAGTTCCACATGGTAAGGGTACTTCTGCATCATCCTCTTCTGTTTCAAAATCCATATCTATCGAGCATTGCAGCTGTCTAAAAGCAGACGGCATTATTTATTTTCCTTCTTGTTGTCAAACCCTCGAAAACTTGGTCATTATTTGTTCTTTATTGGCTGATTCTTCTCCACAGAGTTGTTCATCAGAAACTACCCCAAGTACGCCTTTTAGGGATCCTCAAGATCCAGTCCTTGTTGCCCCGTTTGCGCGCTCAAGATATGGTCCTATTCAGCATCCAGGGAAAATGTCAGAGGTATGGTAGTGTTGAGTTCTATTTTTCCCCTTCTATGGGATGCTTCTGATGCTGGCTTTTCTCTCAGCTGATTTCATCATAAAGGAAATGGCAAATTCTGATGGTGCCATGTGACTGTTTCAATCGAAAAAATAGGATGTTTGACTTATACATCGAAATGATACGACAAGGCTGACATAAGGCATCCTTAATGTTAGCTTCTATTAGCAAAATAACCTCAGACAATGCATCTAGTTTCAATCCTTGGAGCTCCATATAAAATTTCTAAGCATATATGCTAAAGCATTGCAACAGACAGACAATACACAAGCAAAACTGACTGCCAAGTGTATTCATGATTTTACAAATGTTTGAAAGGGTATTACTAATTGTAGATCAACAAGTAAAGATAGGCCGTGCTTGTGGGTTTTGTTGTTTGGTTGCCAGTTACCACTATAACTCGTGTTTGGGGCAGTCTTTGCAGTTTCCTAAATGCAGATTATTTGTAACCTATTTGTCCTTCCTTGTCTCAGACTCTTGATTGAATTATTGCATTTTAACCATTTGCAATCATTGCTGGTAATTCTTCACATGGAGGACTGTCAGATAATAGGCTGAGATGTTCCATTCGATCTACCCTGAGAAATTTCCTCGATCTTCATCCCTTCTTGTGATTCCATCATGTCGGTGCCCACTCTGTATCTGTGAGATACAGTACTTTGCATTTATGAGGAATTTGGAAATGTTGATACTTGGCCTTCAGATTGAGTACCACATTCTTGACTATGTACTGTAGAAATTTGAAGCAGGTCTTTCAATTGATTTCTCAGAATGCACATCCATTCACATCAAGTGCTTCCATCCATCAGTCACAGGAGACCCTGATGCTAGGCAACAATATGTCTGCTGGCCGTGGATTTACATGTCCATACACAAAACCGAGCTCCTATGAGCCTCTTCGCCCCCTGCAACAACATGGTTACATGGACGGGGGTGACAATATGCATCAGAACTTCGGAAATGGTATGCCATCTGCTCAACAAGAGGTGCATCAAGGCGGTAGCTCATCTCGGGCCAATGCCGATGCTTCTGGTTGGGTAAGCTTCCCGGGCGCAGGAAGGACACCTCATCAATATCCGCCTAATTCACCTGCACCGTCTGATATATCCAGGACCGGCTATGACTCCGCATTGCACTATCAGGCTCAGCACCAGCAGAGTAATGCTTATCACCATGCTGGAATGGTAAAGAAAGTGTGGATCCCACTTGGATGGCTTTTCTATCTACTAGTGCTAATCTCCCCGACAGACTTGTAATGCAGTGATGTAGCTAATCAATTCTCTCATTGTATCTGTCTTTTTAGCAGACCTATAACAATTCTGCATGGAACCATCAGCCTGATTCAGGAGCAATGTCTGCGCTCCCCGAGCACCTACATGGTGGCTTCCCCGGATGGGCGCCTCTGCCTGCTCAAGCAAATAATCAGCACGGTGAAGGATCTTCACAGAATTATGCTTATTGAGCCTACCCAAGCTGACACCTTCCTGAAATGAGCATCATGCCAAATCATCAGCAGCAAAGCCATACAATATAACCACGAAGGATTTGCTGGACCAATCAATAATGCAATCACCTCGAGCTCCACTGTAATCACTGATTACTGCTTGGTATTATCTGCATTTATGGGGATGGCTTTCTTCCCTGAGTTTGACATAGAACTTACCAGGTGGCAGCTTCATTTGTAACGATACTCAGGTTGTTGCTAATCCACTTTCACACACTTCACTGTCTCCTTTGAATAGGAGATAGAGGTTCTTGCTTGTCCATGTGTACATACTTTTCAGCATATAATACATTGTCTCAATATCACCCTTTTGTTTTGTAACTCTCACGTTGGAGCAGATTTCGCAAAGATTTTGTTCTGCAAGTAGGGGGTTGATGTTGTGTCCAATGATAATCCTAGTCGCAGGATGTTAGTTCAAACAGGTATAGCTTCACAAGCTCTAGCCCTTTTTCACACCCTATTCTGCATATGGACGAACTGTACAGATACTGACAGCTCAAGTAATAGCTTCCTAGAGTGTGCTTGTCCCTCTAGGAAGGCAATTGACATGAAGTCACACATAGTCAAGGAAGTGTACCGAGTGCATTCATACAATCTTGTCCTAATAATTAATACATTATTTTGCTGTTGTTGGCGTTCAGTTGTCCCCCACAGTTGGCCTGCATATGCTTCCTTCCTGCAGACAGTGAATTGAACAAAACTTAATAATCATCATTCCCAGAGCAAAATAGCAGGTTCAGCAGGTCAATGGCAGGAGCTGCTTGCGTGCGCAATTGCTAAATCAAAAATAGGTCCAGGCATCACCTAACCACTAAAAAAAAAAAAAAAAAAAAAAAGGTCCTAGACGGTGAAAATATATCGAAATGGTAAAAATACTTTTCTAAGAATGTGGAATGTGCTTTGTCTGAAGTTGCAAATTATTTTCGTGGGATTAAAATGTTTAGCTTCGAATATGGCTGTAACCACACATAAAACATATAATTGTATAATTGTCGCTTTAAAAGACAAATCTATAAACTCATTTTAGCGACAATTTTAGACCATGATTTTTTTAGATGGGTGAAATATGGCCTGATGCTCATCATTATCATGCATCAAGGAAGGAAACAAAATCACAAAGTATAGGATAGAAGTTAAATGGTAACTTGATTCTATATAGTGAACAAAATCTCAAAATTAATGATCGTTTGTGCATTCAAGTTCAACTATGACTTCAGTTTGACGTGAACTTTGACTTATACACATATTAGTAGCTTTTCTAACCTCTTGTTCCAATCTCACTGACAGTCTTGTAACGATGGATGGTAGCTAATAATTTCTCTCAATTGTGTCACCTTTTTCCAGAACTATAAGTTTGCTGGGAGGAACATTCAGCCTGATTCAGAAGTAACGTCTACACTCCCCAATGGCTTGCCCAGATGGGTGCCTCTGCCTCCTGATGGTAATAACCAGCGTGGTGATTTGCCATCGGCTCAACAAGAAGGGTATCAAGGTGGTAGCTCGTCTCTGGCCAATGGCAATGCTTCTGGCTGGAGAACCTTTTAGGGCACAGGAAGTCCATCTAATCAATCTCCACCAATTCCAACTCCTGCCATCTTTAGTATTTCCTGGACCAGTAGTCACACCATATTGCAGGCCCAGGACCAGTATAGAAATGATTATTGCCCTTTAATAATTACTCGACCTGCCGTGACTCCACATGGTAGCTTCCCCAGATGGGCAGTTCAGCCTGCTAATGCTAATTATCGGTGCATTGGTGAAGGATCATTTCCAAAATATGATAATTGAGGCTGCCTGAGCTTGCAGCATCCAGGAACGAGGGTCAGGCCAAACCATCAGCAGCAAAGCATGTGTAATAAGACCACAGGAAATTTGCAGGACCCATCAAGCATGCAACCACCTCGAAATCCAGGACCTTAACACTGATCACGGCTAGTTATTCTGCATTTACTGGGATGGCCTTTTGCATAAAATCTGAAATAGGAGCATTAGCAGTTTCATCAGGAAGACATGTTAGGTGCCTGCTTACCCATCTTTACAGACTTCACTACCTCCTTTGATGGAAAGAAAGTATAGATTCTTGCTCGTCCATTTGTACATACTCTTCTTTTTGTCGGAGCCAGAATCCAACTGTGCAGATGCTTCACTGGCTCCATATTGCCTCTTGTTTCTTTATTGGCGTTAGGACAGATTTTTCACGCAAAGATTTTCTACTGCAAGTAGGGGGTTTTGATATCGTGTGGGAGATAATTCCTGTTGCTGGATGTTAGTTCGACTGTATATATCTTCCTAGGCTCTAGACCTTTTTCCAATGCTGTGACTAATAATCGCCTCAGTTGCACCGCCCTATCTGCATTGGATGAACTTCAAAATGTTTCCGTAAGTTCCCGAGAGCTTAATTTACAGCTTCCTCTGATGTGCTTGTGACTCTAGGGAAAAAGGCAATTAACGTGAAGTTAAAGTGAATTGGGTGTCGAAGTGAGACGAGCATGTACCTTTTGAAATTCAGAATTCGCCTAACTAGAGAGTTTGGTCCAGACCGTATATCTTGCCAGGGTCTGCAAGGGGGCGGGTGATTGGTGGCGTGGTCAGGCGCTGGACGCCTCAGGACTGACCTGATCATGGTGTTATCGTTCATTAGCCCAACATTTGATCGCATACCATTGGATGAGGATGACGACGGCGAGGAAGTTTCTGTGGCAACTCAAAATCAGCATTACTGAAAATCGCTTAACAAAACATGTTGAGGAATTTATTACGCCCTCTAGTAAACGTGAAACAGGAAACGTCATCCTGGAAAAGAACTAAAATTCAGGAGTTGGTTGTCTTGGATTGTACGATACGGTCCAAAAAGACAGGCCCCTCTAAATTAGGCAAATGCCTCTCGCTGCCCGGAACTTTGGCCCGATAATGTTTAGCATACAAGAGAACTTTTGATTTGGCAAATTATCCTCGAAGTTTCAAGATTTGGTTTTTCAAAATCAAATTAAATAAATAATGCCAGCCAGACCCGAAGCGCAATCAGGTGGGCCTAAACAAGCCATGTTCTCGGCAGGCTGTTCGTTTCGATGGAAGGAGTTTTCGACTCGATACACACTAAGGAGTTGCCCATTTGAGAAGGTATGGACATTCACTCCAAAGAAAGGTCAGCATAGATTGAACTTTGGGGTTATAAATAAATATGGCATTGAAGAGCTAAGTCCTTTAAGCAAAACTTGAGAGAAAGCAATAAGCAATGACCACCAATGCATACCCCATATCGTGAGTATGATGGCATTTAGACGTTACTATAGTGAGATCTGGATTAACATTAAGAGTCTTATAATTCGAGTGTTGCTATGAAACAAGTACAAATAAATGTAGTATTAAACACGTTAGGAATGAGTAATTTGAATGTCATATCTTTTTTTTTTTTTTTTTAATCCAATAGTTCTCAATTATCTCACCCACCATAATCAATATATTTTCTTGATACAGAATTAATCAAATATTGGCGAAAAATTATACACACACTCACATATTTATTATATAGCAATGGAATTTTTTTAGGCAAATTGATGTGGGAATCGTATTTTATCTCAAACTATATGATGTGGAGTTGCGAACGAGGGCATGGCCGTAATTACAAAAATTCGTTGACCGTTGTGGAAGTTAAAGGCGGTTGGTAAAGTGAGTTTGAAGCACCTGGTTTTCTTCATGCGACAGCAGAGTCAACCCCTTTCAGCGAAGGGTATAAATTACTCCCCCTCTGAAACATCCCATTTCTCTATCATTATTTGAATTCTCAGAGCTAGAGCTAGAGAGAGAATAGTCTCCGGGCTTCTTGATCCACTCTTGTGAACAGAGAGAGGAAAAAATTATCGTTGGGGAAGAAGAAAAAGAACACAGAGAAGAAGGAGGCACCATTGAGACGACGGAGAAAGTTAATCGTCAGAATGGGGATACTACCCGGTGTCGGCTGGCAGGATATTTATAAAGTGTTCAAGGATGTGATAATAGCCTTCTTAAACGCCGTCCTTCACTGGCCCTTTTCTCAAGGTTTCTGCGCAATTCTGTCATTCTCTGTTTTTGTTGATGGAGAGTAGTCTCTGCGTCTTCTTGATCGACTCTTGTGAACAGAGAGAGAAAAAGAAATGGGGAAGGAGGAGGAGGAGGAGGAGGAGGAGGAGGAGGAGGAGAGGAGAACCAGGAGAAGAAGAAAAAGAAGAAGAAGAGGAGGAGGAGCGGTAAGGTAGAGGTATCAATGGAGGAGGAATGTGAAACGGACGCCCACAACTCTCAAGGTTTTTACATGCTTTTGACATCCTCTGTTTTTAGTTACTGGTTTACTCTTGATTAGTCACATTGCAATCAAGCAAGAAACACCCATCGTTTTGTTTTCTTTTGATTCCGTGTGACGTGAACCCTTTGAATCAGTGAAGTTGATTTAGTTTCTTGTTTTTTTTTTTTTTTTTTTTTTTTAATTACCTTTTACTATCCATTCTGATGAAATTATCAACTTTAGGTCCTATATCGGCAGAGCACAGGGAGCTAGTCAAGTATGTTCAGGAGAATCTGAAGGAGATGAAGACCAAATTCACCGACGAAGAGGTCTACGAAATGCTCAAGCTTTGCAACATGGACCCCGAGCTTGCCATTCAGAGACTTTATTCTCTAGGTTTTACACACTCGCACATCATCGACCCCATGTTCTTGTTTTTATTAATCTCGAGAGGCATTGCCATCCTCTGAACTGGTGAAATTTATTAACTATCTCCCTTTTTTTCACTAGCTTCCTTTTGAATGAAATTATCGAGTAGGGTGAACTCATACCATACATTATTAGGAATGTTCTTGTCAAGGTGCCTTGCAACAGAAGTATAAATAAGGTCGACAACTTTTGGCGTGTGAGATATGTTCTTGAGGCAGTATAAGTGGCAGATGTATGCATGTTCTGCTTTTGATTACGATGCTAGTCAATAAAATAACAGTTAACCATGCCAAGAACGTTTTTTTCGTAGAATTAGGTGGGCACTGTTTGTTTTCGACTATCATTCTATCTGTTTCTTTTAGGAGTTTTTATAATGGATGATGGCACGTCACTTGGTTACAAATGTACCAGTACATTTGCGCATACATATTTCCCTTCATGAGGAGTCGCCCATACCATTTTCTTCTGGGAACTGATAATTTTTTGTGATTTGAATCTTTGTAGAAGGATTTGAAGAAGTGAAGAGCAAACGGACAAAGAAAAAAGAGGTAATGTTTGCAAAGCATGAGCAGGATATTTACTTATGCTTATCTGTGATGTTTATTCCTTTATAATTACTGAATTCTATGCCAAAAAACAGTTTCTTCCATCTAAGGGTATAGACTCATGCAGTAAATTTGAAGTAAAGATCATTGTCGAATTTTATCCTAAGTTTTTAGAAGTTGTGATAAGTAGTCTGAAATTGCTTGCGTCAAAACTACATAATGATGTCATACTGGACATGGCACAAATTAGGGGCTGTTCTTCCCCAACACCGGTTTTGACGTCCTATGAAATTCCATTCTCTGCTCTTTACCCTTTCTTCACTATCTGCATCATCGAATTCTACAGAGGACCGCTGCGCAATGGTCTAAGTCTCAACACGAAGTTGGCAGCAGCAGCGTCCAAAAACAAGGAGAAAGTGTTGATGACAATGATGCTGGAAGAACAGATACGACTTCTGACAGTACAGTCCAGGGTCTTCAGGGTGGGGCATACAGCGTGTAGTTTATATGGAAGGCTAAACCATTTTTCTGTCGTTCAAAACTTTTCGAGTCTGATGTGTCTTATAGTATGTTAGCCAATCCTTCTGGCCAGAGTTTCTGGCATCATAATGAAAAACAAACTTCCTGTGGCTGATTTTTCTCTCGTGCATGTTCTGTGTCTGCTATCTGAATGAAATGATGGTAGAGTTAAATTGCTTTTGGGGACTGTGTTTGGATTGGTGTCAATTGCCAACGAGCCATGCTGACATCAGACTTCTTTTTATGTTCATAATGAGTCCTTAAGGAGTTCTTGTTGCCTCGACAGGCTCGAATTTGGGACAGATGGAAGTAACATTTTATATAATAGCATGCTAAAGCTCAGGGTTGTAATCTTGATTTCTAGATTCTGTTTATTATTGTCATTCATCTTTCCGCAGTCCGTTAGTGAAGCACTTATGGCGACTTCAAATTGTATGATGTTGTGTTACCATCTGCGGAAGCATGGATGTCTGTATTTCTTAATCTGCATGTGGAAGATCACGACCAGATGATCTTAGTCTCCTTTGTGTCTATTTACCAAATGATCTATGTCATAATGTTAGTTCACCGCCTCAGCTTGTTTTTCACCTTTGCAAGTCATAGCACTCTTCAATTTCAGAAGCAGATAGCAGCGCAAGATCACAGTTAGACAATGTTTCATCACCTCCGGCTGCTGCTGTGTCATCAATTGCTTCTCAATTGCACGGTCCTCATATAGGGAACAGGAAAGGGAAGGAAGTTGTTCGAAGCGTGGATGATAACACTGCAGTTATATCAAGAAGCCATGACCCACCCTTGCATGCCGTGGATCCACCGAAACTCCATGCACCAGGTGCTGGTTCTGATCCCAGGGCATCTAAAAACAATGTGGCTAGCTCATCTAGAAATGATTTGGGAAAGTTGCCTACAGTGTCGGGCAGTTTGTCGACCATGCGTAACGGGTAGGTGCTAGTGTCTTTGTTCCCTTCGTCTCTTTGTGTTTGGTTGGTTTATCGTATCATTATTGATCTGCTGTGGGTTATACAAATGAAAAAAATTGAAGTGAGTTCAGTGGGGAAAGATCAATCAGGGGCCCGCAGACTGATGGAGCAGAGGTTATGCCTTCAGAGTCGAAAGAAGTGTTGATCCCACGTACGCATGCATCTGAGGCCGGGGCGGACGCATCCAACCCCAATTCTGGAAGTTCTGGGACTTCGGAATCTGAACTCTTGCCAACTTCAAGTGAACCGGTATGATTTATTTATATATTCCCTTATCCTCTCTTTTGATTCTACTCTTCATTTTGGCCCCTAAGATGTCGATGCCATGTAGTTCTCCACATAGTCGACTTCAACCCCAACTCTACTCTTTGCCTTCTCTTTGCTATCTGCATTATTGAATTCTTCAGACAATCCATGCGGAAGAGTCTAAGACTCAACACGAAGTCAGCAGCGGCAGCATTGTAAAGAAAGGAGGAAATTGTGATGATGATGATGCTGGAAGAACAGATAAAACACATGACGATACAGTCCAGGGTCTTCAGGGTGAGCATACAGCCTTCTGTCGTTCGAAACTTTTTGAATCTCACTTGTCTTGTAGTATACTAGTGGAT
The DNA here is from genome assembly GCA_014182375.1 of Eucalyptus virginea. Lineage (NCBI taxonomy): Eukaryota > Viridiplantae > Streptophyta > Magnoliopsida > Myrtales > Myrtaceae > Eucalyptus > Eucalyptus virginea. Next base: position 13,227,083 of record CM024524.1, on the reverse strand, counting down.
CCTTCAGGCCAAAGTTTCTGGCCTTTTAATAAGAAATCAACTGCTTGGGGCTGATTTTCCTTTCGTTCATCCTCTTTGTCTGCTATCTGAATGAAATGCTGATAGAGTAGAATTGCTTTTTGGGGACTATGGCTCGGAATGGTGTTGGTTGCCATCGAGGCATGCTGATATCAGATACCTTTATTTGTTGATGGTGAGTCCTTTAAGGAGTTCTTGTTATCTAGACTGGCGCGAATTTGGGACAGATGGAAGTAAAAATTTCATGTATTTCTATGGCTCTGGGTTGTAATCTTGATTACTAGATTCTGTTTGTCATTGTCATTCAACTATCTGCAGTACGTTTGTGAGGCACTTGTGGTGACTTCAAATTGAATGATGTCACCATCTTGGGAAGCATGGATGTCCATTTCTTCTTAATCTGAATATGGAAGATCAAGGCTTGATAGTCTTAGTCTCCTTGATGTCTTTTTACCAATGATCTATGTCAGTGTTAGAAGTCACCCTCACAACTGGTTTTTCACCGATTCAAATTATAACACTCTTCAATTTCAGAAGCGGATAGCAAGGAAATATCACAGTTAGATGATGTCTCATCCCCTCCGGCTGCTGCTGTGTCATCAGTTGCTTCTCAATTGCACGGTCCTAATATGGGGAACAGGAAAGGGAAGGAAGTCGTTCGAAGCATGGATGATAACAATGCAGTTATATCAAGAAGCCATGACCCACCCTTGCATGCCGTGGATCCGCTGAGACTCCGTGCATCAAGTGCTGGTTCTGATCCCTGGGCATCTAGAAACAATGCGGCTACTGTCTTTGCTCATCAACCATCAGCCGGTTCATCAAGCACGCACAACTGGTACGTGCTAATGTCTTTGTTCGCATGGTCTGTTTCTGCATGGTTGGTTTATGCCATGTCATTGTTGATTTGCTGTTGGTTTTACAAATGAAAGGAATGGAAATGAGTCCAGTGGAGAAAAATCGATCTGGGGAGAATGGAAAGTGTTTTTGACGCCAGATAGGGAAAAACTGGAGATCCCACAAGCCGTGTATGACGCGTTCAACAACCCTAATCCTGGAAGTTCGGGGACTTGGGAACGTAAGCTCTCGCCAACTTCAAGTGAACCGGTACGAATTCTTCATGTATTTGCTTTTCCTCTCTTTTGATTGTACTCTTTCATTTCGGCCCCTCAAATGTCGATCCTAAGTAGACGTATGCATTTCGCATGTGCCTCTGTGAGAGTGTTAATGCTTTTTTGCTTGTAGACTATTCGGTATCGATCCTTCCTTCCTCTCCTTCGTTTGTCTCGTTATTCGCTTCTGTCTTGAAACACATAACATCGAGCATTGAAGCATTCTAAATGCAGAGAGAATGATTTATCGATTCTACCTTCTCATGGTCAAACCTTTGAATGGCTTAGTCCATTTAACCACTGCCCTTTTCATTGCTAGTTCTTCTCCACAGAGTGATCCATCAGAAGATACCCCACGTAATTTAGCTGCATCTTCCATTCATCCGTTAAGAGAACCTGAACATCTTCGCTCGCCAATTCTTGACACACCACTTGAAAGAACGGCCCGGGATTCACCTTTAGTCTTTAGCTACTAATATGTCAAAGTTCACGTCGAATTGAAATCCTAGCTGAACTTGAATGCACGCACGATCTTAAATTTTGAGATTTTGTTCCTTATATAGAATTGAGTTACCATTTAATTTCTATCATATGTTTTGAGATTTTATTCCCCTCCTCAATGCACGGTAAAAATGAGCATCGAGACTTATTTCAGCCAACTTAAAAAATCACGATCTAAAATTGTTGCTAAAATGAGTTTATAAATTTGTCTTATAAAGCGACACTTATGCAATTATATGTTTATGTGTGCTTACAACCGTATGTGAAGCTAAACATCTTAATTCCACGAAAATGGCTGAAGTTGCTGTTGTAAATCCAGAAGTAAATGAGGTAAGGTTTTGTCTAGAGCTCAGAGGATTGAAACAGCACGCATTGCGGAGGTTCTTTCGCTAGTAGGAACCACTTAGTATGTCCACAGCATGATCATGTCAACCTTGTAGAATATTAGTTCAATGAATAAGGCAGGAGGTTTTATAGCTTCAATGGAACAGTCATTTGACACTATCTTACTACTTGCTAAAGCACCATCACACAACTTCTAGCCTCATCTTCAGATTTCATACCTCTGAGGTACAATTCTCTAGGTATTATAATTTGCCATTTTCTTTATGGAAATTAGCCAAGGACAAAGGAGAGCATCGTGCATTCCATAAAAGGGGGAAAAAAAACATGAGCTAATTGCATGACATTCTTGCTGGACGCTGACTAGGACCATATATTGGGGGCGCAAGATTTGGCTAAGACCTATGGTCCTATTCAGCGTCCAGGGAAAATGTCGAGGTATGGTAGCCTTTAGCTCCGTTTTTTCCCCTTCTATGGGATGCATGATGCTGGCCTTTCCTTTCAGAAGGAAACAGAAAATTCTGATACCTAATGATTGCGCCTTCTGATGGTAATAACCAGCATGATAATGTGCCATCGACTCAACAAGACGAGTATCATGGTGGCAGCTCGTCTCGGGCCAATGGCAATGCTTCTAGTCGGGGAAGCTTTCAGGGCGCCGGAAGGACATGTTATCAATCTCCGCCAAGTCCACCTTATTCACCTGCCCCCTTTAATATTCCTCAGACCAGGAGTGGCTCCGCATTGCATGCTCAGCATCGGTACAGAAACGATAATCGCCCCTTGACAATTCCTGGACCGACTGCGACTCCAGATGGTATCTTCCCTACACAGGCGCTTTGGCCTGCTAATGCTAATAATCGGTGCAATGGCAGAGGGTCATTTCCGCAATATGACAATCGAGGCGCCCGGAACCAGCAGCATCCTAGAACGGGGGTCAGGCCAAACCAGTATGGCCCCTTAAATATTCCTCGGACCAGCAGTGGCTTCACATTGCATGCTTGGTACCGGTGTAGAAATGATTCTTGCCCCTTAACAATTCCTGGACAGGCCGCAACTTCACATGGTAGCTTCACTAGACGGCCGCTTCTGCCTGCTAATGCTAATAATCGGCGCAGTGGTGAAGGGACATCTCCGCAATATGACAATCAAGGTGGCCAGAGTTGGCAGCGTCCTGGATCGAGGGTCAGGCCAAACCATCAGCAGCAAAGCCCGTATAATAGGACCACAGGCAATTTGCAGGACCCATCAAGCATGCAACCACCTCGAGATTCGGGACCCTAACGCTGATCACAGCTGGTTGCTCTGCATTTGCCGGGAGGGTCTTTTGCCCAGAAGTTGATGTAGGAGCATTAGGGCGAGGCAGTTTCATCGGGACGACATGTTAGGTCCTTGCTTACCCATTATTACACACTTCACTGCCTTCTTTGATTGGAAAGAAAGTATAGGTTCTCACTTGTCCATTTGTACATACTCCTCTGTTTTTTGGAGCCAGAATCCAACTGTGCATATACTTCACTGGCTCAACGTTGCCTTGTGTTTCTTAATTGGTGTCCGGAAAGATTTTTCCTGCAAAGATTTTCGTCTGCAAATAGGGGGTTTCGACATCGCATAGATAATTCTCGTTTGGGGATGTTAGTTTGACTGTATATATCTTCCTAGGCTCTAGACCTTTTCCAATGCTTCGATAAATAATCACCACAGTTCCGCTGCCCTATTCTGCATTGGATGAACTTCAAAATGTTTCGGTAAGTTTCTGAGAGCTTATTTTTTAGCTTCCTAGAATGTGCTTGTCCCTTGCAATTGACAATAGTCATGGCCCGAAACCTTCGTGGACATCCTTTCACGCGGGTCCTACTCTTGATAGAATCAGCCTGCCAAATCGAAAGTTACGGAGGGCGGTGCACTTATTCTTCAATGTGGCATTGGCATGATGCTAGGCTACGAGGTTCTCTCTATTCGCGAGGCACTTAATTCTTAAATGTGATGCTACAGAATGTGATGCCTAGCAGGACAAGTACCCACAAAAAAATCGAAGATGAACCAAAGTAGAATTTTAAACCGATAGATGGCAGTGTGATTTCAATCGTTAATGAACTTGGCGAGTGCCATAATTTGGCTTGCGAGCTTGGAAACGAGTCGTTTAACAATCCAGCGAGATCCTCAACGAAAGAACTTACCCGAGTGCACTTGCATTCTGTTTCTTGTGGACTACCTGAGAGTAATGATTGCTGAGTATCATGATGACAGTACGCATGAGTTTAGGAAGCTTCAAATGGAGAGTCACGAAAGGCACCCTTTCGTGGAGACTATCATCCATGTAATTTAGACCACATTGTCCTTTTGCTTCCAAACTGCTATGCTAGCTTATCTTATAAGGCTTAACCACCTAATATTCTAAAGTACTTCCATTTGGTACTATCATTTTCCTCTATCTTTCCAATGCTGTTTCTGTCCGACTTCTGCTCCACCTTCAATTGGTGGCTCTAGTGCTTAGACTTCTCATGTTATGGTGTGACCTACAGTCTCCAAAGAATGCTCACACTATATTTAGGAATGCTATTGTAATGATTTCCAGTTTTGAACCTAATGAACGATCGAATCAAGGGTTCTGCTCTTTTGCCTCATGCCTTGATTTACTCATCTGTTAACTTGTTTCAATCTTGCAATCCGCTAATCCTAACTAGATGTCAGTTTGCCTTTCTCACAATGGGAACTAATCTTTCTCAAAAAGGGGTTCACTCCAAATAATGCTCTGAAAAATTTACTGAACAGGCAATCTAGTGTGTCATTTTCTTTAAACTACAATGGAACCTTACGCAAGATTAGCGGAATTTTGCAAAAGGTCAAGAGATGACTTGCGTGATGCAAGAAGCTTGCTGAATAGGGCAAAATAGTAGCCATTGGGCGATGAGCATTGGGCCTTGGTCGATGCTTATTACTCCAGGCCCGCGTTGCGTCACGGGGCACAGGCCTAGGGCTTGCTCCAACGCTAGCTTAGCAACGCCAGGTCACTAAGCACATCAATACATCACATAAAGTATCATGAATTGTGACTTTAGACCATGATATTTTTATATTTAAACTATGAACAATGCATTGAGAAAAGAAATAAAATCTCAAAACATAGGATAGAAATTAAATTATGCATGACTTGGTCAAATATGGGGACAAAATCTAAAAAAATTAGGATGGTCTGTGCATTCGAGTTCGACTATGTTTCTATTCAATGTGAGCCATGGGACATATATACTCAATTAGTAGCTGGGAAATATTTCAAAAGAAGCAGATGGTTTTGTTCGTCCCTTTTGCGATCTAGCGTGAGATCAGGCCCGGCCCATTTACGATTTAGAACGAGGACAAGGCAGTAACTGCAGGATTCGCTGACCGTTACCGTTGTGGAAGTTAAAAGACGGTTGGTGAAGCGAGCATTCGAAAGCACCCATCTCTTCTTCATGCGAGAAACAGAGTCCACTCTCTGTCGGCGACGGGTATAGATTACTCGCCTCTGAACCATCCCCTTTTGCTTCTCTCATTATTGGAACTCCTCGAACTAGAGAGATAGAAGCCTCCGGGTCTTCTCGATCGACTCTTTTGAACAGAGGGAAAGGAGGAAAGAAAAAAGAAAGAAAGAAAATAACAGATATTGCCCAGTTGCATTAGTAATATATTTATATAATGGAATCATCCAACACCTTTGTTCTTTAGAAAGTCGAGCGTGAAAAGAAGATAGTGCCCCGTTTTGACGAAGAATTTGTCTATGAAATACTCAAGCTGTTGAATTAATGTCATGAATTTGAATTCGGATAACAATTTGTTAAATTGAATTTATCAATAAAGATATCTCAAATAGATTTCAAATTGGACGAAGAAATTATTCTTTTTTTGGACTCCTTATAGCTGCACACAAGAGGAAATAAAATAGAATAAAAAAAAAAATGAGCAAAGTTTCCTCTTTACCTTCGGAAGCCTGCAGAAGCCGAACTAACAGAATCCGAAAGATGTTTATCTTCGGAAGCCTGCAGAAGCCGAAGATGTTATCTTCGAGGGGTCCAAAAGTCAAAACTTTGACTTTTAGGCACACACGGTATAAAAGCGTACGTGGACCAACTCTTCTGTACGTTCACGATCCGCGAGATATCTGAAGCCGCGCGAAGCCTTCCAAAGGAACGTGAAGACTTATATACGTGGACCAAAGACGAACGTCAGCGTACGTACGTACGTGAACCAAAGACGAACGTTGGAGTTACTAATTTTCGGTGTCACGTTTTTATTTCGAGCTTGAACGCAGTAATTTTGTGCAGTGAGTGCGTATAGTATTCCAAGACAAGCAGTGCAACATGGACTCCAACCTCACCATTCAGAGACTCCTTTCTCAAGGTTTTAACGCCCTCCTTCGATCTGTTCTTGTTCTTGGTTCAGTATCGAGAGACATTGCCATGCCATCAGCCAAGAGACATTCATGGATTTAACGTGAACTCTACGTATCCAGGCAAAAAAGAAAAAAAAAGAAAAAGGAACGTGAACTCTTTTGAGTGTGTGCAGCTGATTTAGTTTCTCCTTTTTGTTCATTATTTTCACTCTGATGAGAATGTCAAATTTGGGTCTTCTTGATTGACTCCTCAATACAGGGAAAAACAAAGAGAGGTCACCGATGGAATTGAAGGAGCAATTCGAGCTTGTAAAGGAGATGGCGTCCCGTCTCACCGTAGAAGACCGAGAGGGGGGAACGATGGAGTGGAAGGAGCAAGTCCAACGTATGAAGGAGATGATGCCCTGTTTCACCGAAGAGATGATTTGCCAAATGCTCGAGCAATGCTACATTGACTCAGACCTCACCCTGCCCCGACACCTTTCTCCAGGTTTGGCGCGCTCCGTCCATTTGTCGCTTTCGGGGTCGGTTAGTCATTAGAGGAATTGCCGTCAAGCAAAGAAACGCCTCATCCTGTTTGAAACAAGACATGTTAATTCTCTTTTGTTTCCACTTTTGATCATACAATCAGATGGCCCTCGATGTTTTCTTTTGCCTTCAGCGTACTTTGTTCTCTCTAGTTCCTTTTTATTCGAAACAAGAGAAAATCATCTTTTGATGTGCTTTTCATCGTTTTGAACTTTGCATAGATGTTCTTGTTTAATTGACAACTTAGGCTCGTTAGGTTATGCGGTTGAAGCCATATTAGTGGCAGACGTATGTGCATTTTCTGCTTTTGGCAATGCAAGCCGATTGCATAATTAGAAGAGCGGTGTAAATTTTCTCTGATGATTCTGGCAGTGGTCAGGGTGAGCTATGAAGGCTGAATCAAAATTTGTGTAATTCAAAAACTTCTCTAATGCTGCAGGGTCAGATGGAAATACTAGTCCATTGTTCTGGCAATCTGTCGGTTGTATAATAATTTTTGTTCCATACGTATCTGCAGTTGCTGGAACTCACCAGAGTGAGTCCTTGACGGAGTTCTTGCTGTCTGGACTGTTAGGATTTTGAGCCAGATAGAGGTGCATTTCAAACATTAGTCCTAATGTTTAGGATTGATATGTCGTTAATGACATTTAGCATTATATCACATAGCATTTTAACATTGAAGCGCTCGTGATGCACTGCTCTGGGTTGTAATCTCGATTTCTAGATTCTGTTTGTCATTGTCATTCAACTATCTGCATTCCGTTCGTGAAGCACTTGTGGTGACTTCAAATTGAATGATGTTACCATCTTGGGAAGCATGGATGTCCATTTCTTCTTAATCTGAATATGGAAGATCAAGACATGATAGTCTTAGTCTCCTTGATGTCTTTTTACCAATGATCTATATCAGTCTTAGAAGTCATCCTCACAACTGGATTTTCACCAATTCAAATTATAACACTCTTCAATTTCAGAAGTGGATAGCAAGGGAATATCACAGTTAGATGATGTTTCATCCCCTCCGGCTGCTGCTGTGTCGTCAGTCGCTTCTCAATTGCGCGGTCCTAATATGGGGAACAGGAAAGGGAAGGAAGTTGTTCGAAGCGTGGATGATAACAATGCAGTTATATCAAGAAGCCACGACCCACCCTTGCATGCCGTAGATCCACTGAGACTCCGTGCATCAAGTGCTGGTTCTGATCCCTGGGCATCTAGAAACAATGCGGCTACTGTCTTTGCTCATCAAGCATCAGCCGGTTCATCAAGCACGAGCAACTGGTACGTGCTAATGTCTTTGTTCGCATGGTCTGTTTCTGCATGGTTGGTTTATGCCATGTCATTGTTGATTTGCTGTTGGTTTTACAAATGAAGGGAATGGAAATGAGTCCAGTGGAGAAAAATCGATCTGGGGAGAATGGAAAGTGTTTTTGACGCCAGATAGGGAAAAACTGGACATCCCACAAGCCGTGTACGACGCGTTCAACAACCCTAATCCTGGAAGTTCGGGGACTTGGGAACGTAAGCTTTCTTCATGCCAACTTCAAGTGAACCGGTACGAATTCTTCTTTAAATCATGCCTAGTAGACGTATGCATTTCGCATGTGCCTCTATGAGAGTGTTAATGCTTTTTTGCATGTAGACTATTCGGTATCGATCCTTCCTTCCTCTCCTTCGTTTGTCTCGTTATTCGCTTCTGTCTTGAAACCCATAACATCGAGCATTGAAGCTTTCTAAATGCAGAGAGAATGATTTATCGATTCTACCTTCTCATGGTCAAACCTTTGAATGGCTTAGTCCATTTAACCACAGAGTGGTTATTTATTTAACCTTTGAATGATTTATTTATTTCTTTTTCTTTTTGTCAAACCCTGGAATGACTTTATTATTTTTTCTTATTTTTCCTGATTCGTCTCCACAGAGTGGTTCATCAGAAGCTACCCCAAGTACGGCTTGCAATCTGCCTTTTAGGGATCCTCAAGATCCAGTCCTTGACGCCCCGTTTGCATGCTCAAGATATGGCCCTATTCAGTGTCCAGGGAAAATGCCAGAGGTATGGTAGTATTTAGCTCTATTTTTCCCCCTTCTATGGGATGCATGATGCTGGCCTTTTACTCTCAGCTGATTTCTCCATAAAGGAAATGGAAAATTCTGATACCTAATGATTGTGCCTTCTGATGATAATAACCAGCACGGTAATATGCCATCGGCTCAACAGCACCTGCATCAAGGTGGCAGTTTGTCGTGGGTCAATGGCAATGCTTCTGGTTGGGGAAGCTTTCAGGGAGCTGGAAAGACATTTTATCAATCTCTGCCAATTCCTCCTTATTCACCTGCCCCCTCTGATAGTCCTCAGACCAGCAGTGGCTCCACATTGCACGCTCGGTACCAGTATAGCCCCTATAATATTCCTTGGACCAGCAGTGGCTCCGAATTGCATCCTCAGTACCAGTATAGCTCCTTTAATAATCCTCAGACCAGCAGTGGCTCCACATTGCATGATCAGTATCAGTATAGAAATGATTATTGCCCCTTAACAATTCCTGGACCGGTTGTGACTGCACATGGTAGCTTCCCTCTACGGGCACTACCGCCTGCTAATGCTAATAATTGGTGCGGTGGCGAAGGGTCATCTCCGCAATATGACAATCAAGGTGGCCTGAGGTGGCAGTGTCCTGGAACCAGGGTCAGGCCAAGCCATCGGCTGCAAAGCCCGTATAATAGGACCACAGGCAATTTGCAGGACCCATCAAGCATTCAACCAACTCAAGATCCAGGACGCTAACGTTGATCACGGCTGGTTATTCTGCATTTACCGGAAGGTCCTTTTGCCTAAATTTGATGTAGGAGCAGTAGGGCGTGGCAGTTTCATCAGGAAGACATGTTAGGTCATTGCTTACCCAATTTTACACACTTGGGTTCCTTTGATTGGAAAGAAAGTATAGGTTTTTGCCTTCCGTTTTAACAATTTTTTCTGTTTTTGGAGTTAGAATCCAACTGTGCCATATGCTTCACTGGCTCAATATTGCCTTTCGTTTCTTAATTGGTGTTTGGACAGATTTTTCACGCAAAGATTTTCTTCTGCAAGTAGGGGGTTTTGACATCACGTAGATAATTACAGTTTGTAGGATGTTAGTTCGACTGCATATATCTTCCTAGGCTCTAGATCTTTCCGATGCTTCGACAAATAATCGCCACAGTTGCACTGCCTTTTGTTTCTTAATTGGTTTTTGGACAGATTTTTCGCGCAAAGATTTTCTTTTGCAAGTAAGGGGTTTCGACATCGCATAGATAATTCTCATTGGGGGATGTTAGTTCGACTGTATATATCTTCCTAGGCTCTAGACCTTTTCCAATGCTTCGACAAATAATCACCAATATTCCGCTGCCGTATTCTGCATTGGATGAACTTCAAAATGTTTCGGTAAGTTACTGAGAGCTGATTTTTTAGCTTCCTAGAATGTGCTTGTCCCTTGCAATTGACAATAGTCATGGCCCAAAACCTTCGTGGACATCCTTTCACGCGGGTCCTACTCTTGATAGAATCAGCCTGCCAAATCGAAAGTTATGGAGGGCGGTGCACTTATTTTTCAATGTGGCATTGGCATGATGCTAGTGCTACGAGGTTCTCTCTATTCGCGGGGCACTTAATTCTTAAATGTGATGCTACAGAATGTGATGCCTAGCAGGACAAGTACCCACAAAAAATTGAAGATGAACCAAAGTAGAATTTTAAACCGATCGATGGCAGCGTGATTTCAATTGTTAATGAACTTGGTGAGTGCCAGAATTTGGCTTGCGAGCTTGGAAACGAGTCTTTTAACGATCCAGTGAGATCCTCAACGAAGGAACTTACTCGGGTGCACTTGCTTACTGCAGATCTCGAAACAGACTAGAAAATTATTCTGTTTCTTGTGGACTACTTGAGAGTAAAGATTGCTGAGTATCATGAGGACAGTACGCATGAGTTTAGGTTAGCCCTTGAGTTGACACTTCTTTTGACTCGCTAACACAGAGAGAGAGAGAGAGAGAGAGACCAATCCTGGCCCTCTTCCTTATCTCCTCTTTTGGCAAGTGAAGGTAACGCCTCTCTAGAACTATATGGTAATCGGAAGACTAACAATATCAAATCTCCAACTCGTTCTAAATCTGAGTTCTTATTATAAGCTTCAAATGGAGTGTCACGAAAGACACCCTTTCGTGGAGACTATCATCCATGTAATTTAGACCACACTGTCCTTTTGCTTCCAAACTGCTATGCTAGCTTATTTTATAAAGCCTAGCCACCTAATATTCTAAAGTACTTCCATTCGGTACTATCATTTTCCTTTGTCTCTCCAATGCTGCTTCTGTCCGACTTCTGCTCCGCCTTCAATTGGTGGCTCTGGTGCTTAGACTTCTCATGTTATGGAGTGACCTACAGTCTCCAAAGAATGCCGACACTATATTTAGGAATGCTATTGTAATGATTTCCAGTTTTGAACCTAATGAATGATCGAATCGAGGGTTCTACTCTTTTGCCTCATGCCCTGATGTACTCATCCATTAACTTGTTATGATCTTGCAATCCGCTAATCCTAACTAGATGTTAGTCTGCCTTTCTCACAATGGGAACTAATCTTTCTCAAAAAAGGGGTTCACTCCAAATAGTGCTCTAAAAAATTTACTGAACAGGCAATCTAGTGCGTCATTTTCTTTAAAATACAATGGAACCTTATGCAAAATCAGCGGAATTTTGCAAAAGGTCAACAGACGACTTGCACGATGCAAGAAGCTTGCTGAAGAGGGCAAAATAGTAGCCATTGGGCGACGAGCATCGGGCCTTGGCCGATGCTTATTACTCCAGGCCCGCATTGCGTCACGGGGCACAGACCTAGGGCTTGCTCCAACACTAGCTTAGCAACGCCAGGTCACTAAGCACATCAATACATCACATAAAATGTCATGAATTGTGACTTTAGACCATGATATTTTTATATTTAAACTATGAATAGTGCATTGAGAAAAGAAATAAAATCTCAAAGCATAGGATAGAAATTAAATTATGCATGACTTGGTCATATATGGGAACAAAATCTAAAAAAATTAGGATGGTCTGTGCATTCGAGTTCGACTATGTTTGTTTCTATTCAATGTGAGCCATGTGACATATATACTCGATTAGTAGCTAGAGAGTAAAGGGGAAGTATTTCAAAAGAAGCAGATGGTTTGCTCGTCCCTTTTGCGATCTAGCGTGAGATCAGGCCCGGCCCATTTACGATTTAGAACGAGGACAAAGCAGTAATTGCGGGATTCGCCGACCGTTACCGTTGTGGAAGTTAAAAGTCGGTTGGTGAAGCGAGCATTCGAAAGCACCCATCTCTTCTTCATGCGAGAAACAGAGTCCACTCTCTGTCGGCGACGGGTATAGATTACTCGCCTCTGAACCATCCCCTTTTCCTTCTCTCATTATTGGAACTCCTAGAACTAGAGAGATAGAAGCCTCCGGGTCTTCTCGATCGACTCTTTTGAACATAGGGAAAGGAGGAAAGAAAAAAGAAAGAAATAAAAGAACAGATATTGCCCAGTTGCATTAGTAATATATTTATATAATGGAATCATCCAACACTTTTGTTCTTTAGAAAGTCGAGCGTGAAAAGAAGATAGTGCCCCGTTTTGACGAAGAATTTGTCTATGAAATACTCAAGTTGTTGAATTAATGTCACGAGTTTGAATCGGATAACGATTTGTTAAATTGAATTTATCAATAAAGATATCCAAAGTAGATTTCAAATTGGACGAAGAAATTATTCTTTTCTTGTACTCCTTATAGCTGCACACAAGAGGAAATAAAATAGAATAAAAAAAAAATTTTGAGCAAAGTTTCCTCATTACCTTCGGAAGCCTGCAGAAGCCGAACTAACAGAATCCGAAAGATGTTTATCTTCGGAAGCCTGCAGAAGCCGAAGATGTTATCTTCGAGGGGTCCAAAAGTCAAAACTTTGACTTTTAGGCACACACGGTATAAAAGCGTACGTGGACCAACTCTTCTGTACGTTCACGATCCGCGAGATATCTGAAGCCGCGCGAAGCCTTCCAAAGGAACGTGAAGACTTATATACGTGGACCAAAGACGAACGTCAGCGTACGTACGTACGTGAACCAAAGACGAACGTTGGAGTTACTAATTTTCGGTGTCACGTTTTTTTTTCGAGCTTGAACGCGGTAATTTTGTGCAGTGAGTGCGTATAGTATTCCAAGACAAGCAGTGCAACATGGAATCCAACCTCGCCATTCAGAGACTCCTTTCTCAAGGTTTTAACGCCCTCCTTCGATCTGTTCTTGTTCTTGGTTCAGTATCGAGAGACATTGCCATGCCATCAGCCAAGAGACATTCATGGATTTAACGTGAACTCTACGTATCCAGGCAAAAAAAAAAAAAAAAAAAAAAGGAACGTGAACTCTTTTGAGTGTGTGCAGCTGATTTAGTTTCTCCTTTTGTTCTTTATTTTCACTCTGATGAGAATGTCAAATTTGGGTCTTCTGGATTGACTCCTCAATACAGGGAAAAACAAAGAGAGGTCACCGATGGAATTGAAGGAGCAATTCGAGCTTGTAAAGGAGATGGCGTCCCGTCTCACCGAAGAAGACCGAGAGGGGGGAACGATGGAGTGGAAGGAGCAAGTCCAACGTATGAAGGAGATGATGCCCTGTTTCACCGAAGAGATGATTTGCCAAATGCTCGAGCAATGCTACATTGACTCAGACCTCACCCTGCCCCGACACCTTTCTCCAGGTTTGGCGCGCTCCGTCCATTTGTCGCTTTCGGGGTCGGTTAGTCATTAGAGGAATTGCCGTCAAGCAAAGAAACGCCTCATCCTGTTTGAAACAAGACATGTTAATTCTCTTTTGTTTCCACTTTTGATCATACAATCAGATGGCCCTCGATGTTTTCTTTTGCCTTCAGCGTACTTTGTTCTCTCTAGTTCCTTTTTATTCGAAACAAGAGAAAATCATCTTTTGATGTGCTTTCCATCGTTTTGAACTTTGCATAGATGTTCTTGTTTAATTGACAACTTAGGCTTGTTAGGTTATGCGGTTGAAGCCATATTAGTGGCAGACGTATGTGCATTTTCTGCTTTTGGCAATGCAAGCCGATTGCAGAATTAGAAGAGCGGTGTAAATTTTCTCTGATGATTCTGGCAGTGGTCAGGGTGAGCTATGAAGGCTGAATCAAAATTTGTGTAATTCAAAAACTTCTCTAATACAACAGGGTCAGATGGAAATACTAGTCCATTGTTCTGGCATTCTGTCGGTTGTATAATATTTTTTGTTCCATACGTATCTGCAGTTGCTGGAACTCACAAGAGTGAGTCCTTGAAGGAGTTCTTGCTGTCTGGACTATTAGGATTTTGAGCCAGATAGAGGTGCATTTCAAACATTAGTCCTAATGTTTAGGATTGATATGTCGTTAATGACATTTAGCATTATATCACATAGCATTTTAACATTGAAGCACTCGTGATGCACTGCTCTGGGTTGTAATCTCGATTTCTAGATTCTGTTTGTCATTGTCATTCAACTATCTGCATTCCGTTCGTGAAGCACTTGTGGTGACTTCAAATTGAATGATGTTACCATCTTGGGAAGCATGGATGTCCATTTCTTCTTAATCTGAATATGGAAGATCAAGACATGATAGTCTTAGTCTCCTTGATGTCTTTTTACCAATGATCTATATCAGTCTTAGAAGTCACCCTCACAACTGGATTTTCACCAATTCAAATTATAACACTCTTCAATTTCAGAAGTGGATAGCAAGGGAATATCACAGTTAGATGATGTTTCATCCCCTCCGGCTGCTGCTGTGTCGTCAGTCGCTTCTCAATTGCGCGGTCCTAATATGGGGAACAGGAAAGGGAAGGAAGTTGTTCGAAGCGTGGATGATAACAATGCAGTTATATCAAGAAGCCACGACCCACCCTTGCATGCCGTGGATCCACTGAGACTCCGTGCATCAAGTGCTGGTTCTGATCCCTGGGCATCTAGAAACAATGCGGCTACTGTCTTTGCTCATCAAGCATCAGCCGGTTCATCAAGCACGAGCAACTGGTACGTGCTAATGTCTTTGTTCGCATGGTCTGTTTCTGCATGGTTGGTTTATGCCATGTCATTGTTGATTTGCTGTTGGTTTTACAAATGAAAGGAATGGAAATGAGTGCAGTGGAGAAAAATCGATCTGGGGAGAATGGAAAGTGTTTTTGACGCCAGATAGGGAAAAACTGGACATCCCACAAGCCGTGTACGACGCGTTCAACAACCCTAATCCTGGAAGTTCGGGGACTTGGGAACGTAAGCTCTCGCCAACTTCAAGTGAACCGGTACGAATTCTTCTTTAAATCATGCCTAGTAGACGTATGCATTTCGCATGTGCCTCTATGAGAGTGTTAATGCTTTTTTGCATGTAGACTATTGGGTATCGATCCTTCCTTCCTCTCCTTCGTTTGTCTCGTTATTCGCTTCTGTCTTGAAACCCATAACATCGAGCATTGAAGCTTTCTAAATGCAGAGAGAATGATTTATCGATTCTACCTTCTCATGGTCAAACCTTTGAATGGCTTAGTCCATTTAACCACAGAGTGGTTATTTATTTAACCTTTGAATGATTTATTTATTTCTTTTTCTTTTTGTCAAACCCTGGAATGACTTTATTATTTTTTCTTATTTTTCCTGATTCATCTCCACAGAGTGGTTCATCAGAAGCTACCCCAAGTACGGCTTGCAATCTGCCTTTTAGGGATCCTCAAGATCCCGTCCTTGACGCCCCGTTTGCATGCTCAAGATATGGCCCTATTCAGCGTCCAGGGAAAATGCCAGAGGTATGGTAGTATTTAGCTCTATTCTTTCCCCTTCTATGGGATGCATGATGCTGGCCTTTTACTCTCAGCTGATTTCTCCATAAAGGAAATGGAAAATTCTGATACCTAATGATTGTGCCTTCTGATGATAATAACCAGCACGGTGATATGCCATCGGCTCAACAACGCCTGCATCAAGGTGGCAGTTTGTCGTGGGCCAATGGCAATGCTTCTGGTTGGGGAAGCTTTCAGGGAGCTGGAAAGACATTTTATCAATCTCTGCCAATTCCTCCTTATTCACCTGCCCCCTCTGATAGTCCTCAGACCAGCAGTGGCTCCACATTGCACGCTCGGTACCAGTATAGCCCCTATAATATTCCCTGGACCAGCAGTGGCTCCGAATTGCATCCTCAGTACCAGTATAGCTCCTTTAATAATCCTCAGACCAGCAGTGGCTCCACATTGCATGATCAGTATCAGTATAGAAATGATTATTGCCCCTTAACAATTCCTGGACCGGTTGTGACTGCACATGGTAGCTTCCCTCTACGGGCACTACCGCCTGCTAATGCTAATAATTGGTGCGGTGGCGAAGGGTCATCTCCGCAATATGACAATCAAGGTGGCCTGAGGTGGCAGTGTCCTGGAACCAGGGTCAGGCCAAGCCATCGGCTGCAAAGCCCGTATGATAGGACCATAGGCAATTTGCAGGACCCATCAAGCATTCAACCAACTCAAGATCCAGGACGCTAACGTTGATCACGGCTGGTTATTCTGCATTACCGGAAGGTCCTTTTGCCTAAATTTGATGTAGGAGCAGTAGGGCGTGGCAGTTTCATCAGGAAGACATGTTAGGTCATTGCTTACCCAATTTTACACACTTTGGTTCCTTTGATTGGAAAGAAAGTATAGGTTTTTGCCTGTCCGTTTTAACAAATTTTTCTGTTTTTGGAGTTAGAATCCAACTGTGCCATATGCTTCACTGGCTCAATATTGCCTTTCGTTTCTTAATTGGTGTTTGGACAGATTTTTCACGCAAAGATTTTCTTCTGCAAGTAGGGGGTTTTGACATCACGTAGATAATTACAGTTGTAGGATGTTAGTTCGACTGCATTTATCTTCCTAGGCTCTAGACCTTTTCCAATGCTTCGACAAATAATCACCACAGTTCCGCTGCCCTATTCTGCATTGGATGAACTTCAAAATGTTTCGGTAAGTTTCTGAGAGCTTATTTTTTAGCTTCCCTGAATGTGCTTCTCCCTTGCAATTGACAATAGTCATGGCCCGAAACCTTCGTGGACATCCTTTCACGCGGGTCCTACTCTTGATAGCATCAGCCTGCCAAATCGAAAGTTACCGAGGGCGGTGCACTTATTCTTCAATGTGGCATTGGCATGATGCTAGGGCAACGAGGTTCTCTGTATTCGTGGGGCACTTAGTTCTTAAATGTGATGCTACAGAATGTGATGCCTAGCAGGACAAGTACCCACAAAAAATCGAAGATGAACCGATGTAGAATTTTAAACCGATAGATGGCAGCGTGATTTCAATCGTTAATGAACTTGGCGAGAGCCAGAATTTGGCTTGCGAGCTTGGAAACGAGTCTTTTAACGATCCAGCGAGATCCTCAACGAAGGAACTTACCCGGGTGCACTTGCTTATTGCAGATCTCGACACAAACTATAAAATTATTCTGTTTCTTGTGGACTACCTGAGAGTAATGATTGCTGAGTATCATGATGACAGTACGCATGAGCACTTGCTTATTGCAGATCTCGGCACAAACTATAAAATTATTCTGTTTCTTGAGAGAGAGAGAGAGAGAGAGAGAGAAGTCCTGGCCCTCTTTTGGCAAGTGAAGGTAACGCCTCTCTAGAACTATATGGTAATCGGAAGACTAACAATATCAAATCTCCAACTCGTTCTAAATCTGAGTTCTTATTATAAGCTTCAAATGGAGCGTCACGAAAGGCACCCTTTCGTGGAGACTATCATCCATGTAATTTAGACCACACTATCCTTTTGCTTCCAAATTGCTATGCTAGCTTATCTTATAAGGCCTAGCCACCTAATATTCTAAAGTACTTCCATTCGGTACTGCCATTTTCCTTTGTCTCTCCAATGCTGCTTCTGTCCGACTTCTGCTCCGCCTTCAATTGGTGGCTCTGGTGCTTAGACTTTGCATGTTATGGCGTGACCTACAGTCTCAAAAGAATGCTGACACTATATTCAGGAATGCTATTGTAATGATTTCCAGTTTTGAATCTAATGAACAATCGAATCGAGAGTTCTGCTCTTTTGCCTCATGCCCTGATGTACTCATCCGTTAACTTGTTCTGATCTTGCAGTCCGCTAATCCTAACTAGATGTCAGTCTGCCTTTCTCACAATGGGAACTAATCTTTCTCAAAAAGGGGTTCACTCCAAATAATGCTCTAAAAAATTTATTGAACAGGCAATCTAGTGCGTCATTTTCTTTAAAGTACAATGGAACCTTACGCAAGATCAGCGGAATTTTGCAAAAGGTCAAGAGACGGCTTGTGCGATGCAAGAAGCTTGCTGAACAAGGCAAAATAGTAGCCATTGGGCGACGAGCATCGGGCCTTGGCCGATGCTTATTACTCCAGGCCCGCATTGCATCATGGGGCACAGGCCTAGGGCTTGCTCCAACGCTAGCTTAGCAGTGCCAGGTCACTAAGCACATCAATACATCACATAAAATATCATGAGTTGTGACTTTAGACCATGATATTTTTATATTTAAACTATGAACAGTGCATTGAGAAAAGAAATAAATCTCAAAACATAGGATAGAAATTAAATTATGCGTGACTTGGCCATATATGGGAACAGAATCTAAAAAAATTAGGATGGTCTGTGCATTCGAATTCGACTATGTTTCTATTCAATGTGAGCCATGTGACATATATACTCGATTAGTAGCTAGAGAGTAAATGGGAAATATTTCAAAAGAAGCAGATGGTTTGCTCGTCCCTTTTGCGATGTAGCGTGAGATCAGGCCCGGCCCATTTACGATTTAGAACGAGGACAAGGCAGTAATTGCGGGATTCGCCGACCGTTACCGTTGTGGAAGTTAAAAGTCGGTTGGTGAAGCGAGCATTCGAAAGCACCCATCTCTTCTTCATGCGAGAAACAGAGTCCCACTCTCCTCGGCGACGGGTATAGATTTTCCTTCCCCTTTTCCTTCTCTCATTATTGGAACTCCTAGAACTAGAGAGATTTGGACCTGAGCAGGTCCTTAAAAGGCTCAAGGGGAAGCCCCCCACTGGCGGGAGAACCTCCCTGGGGTGAGAGTCCCCATGTGGGGCCCCGTATTCCTGTGGCTGGGAAGAAAAACAATTGCCCGCTTGGCTCGCCCGCCACAGCCCTACCCTTGGGAAACTGGGGGGAAGGGAGGGATGCCACACGGTGAGGGTGAAAAACCCGATACCTGCAAGCCGATACCAGGCCCAGGAGGGTGGTGAGTAACCTAATGAGTCCGTGCTGAGGAAAACCTCAGAGTGGTAGAAGCCTCTGGGTCTTCTCCATCGACTCTTTTGAACAGAGGAAAAAGAGGAAGGAAAAAGAAGTAGAAGAAAAGAACAGATATTGCCCAGTTGCATTAGTAATATATTTATATAATGGAATCATCCAACACCTTTGTTCTTTAAAAAGTCGAGCGTGAAAGAAGATAGTGCCCCGTTTTGCTGAAGAATTTGTCTACGAAATACTCAAACTATTAAATTAATATCTTGAGTTTGAATTCGGATAACGATTTGTTAAATTGAATTTATCGATAAAGATTTTTAAATAAATTTTAAATGGACGACAAAGCCTTTCTTTTCTTGGATTCCTTATATCTACACAAAAGAGGAAATAAAATAGAATAAATAAAAAAATTGAACAAAGTTTCTTCTTTATCTTCGGAAGCCAGCAGAAGCCGAAGATATTAAAAGTCAACAGAATCCGAAAGATGTTATCTTCGGAAGCCTGCAGAAGCCGAAGATGTTATCCTCGTGGGGCCCAGGCACACACAATATAAAAGCGTACGTGGACCAACTCCTCCATACGTTCACGATCCGCGAGATATCTGAAGCCGCGCGAAGCCTTCCAAAGGAACGTGAAGACTCACGTACGCAAGACCAAAGACGAACGTCGGAGTTACTAATTTTCGGCATACGTACGTGGACCAAAGACAAACGTGGTACATAGAGTGTTTTTGTTTCAATCTAGAGTTTTTGATGTCTTTATTATTTATCGTTTATTTTTCTAGTGATTTCGCGTTGGCGTAAATAACAAGATCCCGTTATTTCCGTGTATAGTATTTCAAGACAAGTAGTGCAACATGGACTCCAACCTCGCCATTCAGAGACTCCTTTCTCAAGGTTTTAACGCCCTCCTTCGATCTGTTCTTGTTCTTAATTCAGTATTGAGAGACATTGCCATGCCATCAGCCAAGAGACATTCATGGATTTAACGTGAACTCTTCGTATCCAGATAAAAAAGAAAAAAAACAAAAAAAGGAACGTGAACTCTTTGAGTGTGTGCAGCTGATTTAGTTTCTCCTTTTGTTCTTTATTTTCACTCTGACGAGAATGTCAAATTTGGGTCTTCTTGATTGACTCCTCAATACAGCCTTTTGTCGTTCAAAACTTTTTGAATCTCACTTGTCTTGTAGTATGCTAGTGGATCCTTCAGGCCAAAGTTTCTGGCCTTTTAATAAGAAATCAACTGCTTGGGGCTGATTTTCCTTTCATTCATCCTCTTTGTCTGCTATCTGAATGAAATGCTGATAGAGTAGAATTGCTTTTTGGGGACTATGGCTCGGAATGGTGTTGGTTGCCATCGAGGCATGCTGATATAAGATACCTTTATTTGTTGATGGTGAGTCCTTCAAGGAGTTCTTGTTATCTAGACTGGCACGAATTTGGGACAGATGGAAGTAAAAATTCCATGTATTTGGATTCTATGGCTCTGGGTTGTAATCTTGATTTCTAGATTCTGTTTGTCATTGTCATTCAACTATCTGCAGTCCGTTCGTGAAGCACTTGTGGTGACTTCAAATTGAATGGTGTTATCATCTTGGGAAGCATGGATGTCCATTTCTTCTTAATCTGAATATGGAAATAGTCTTAGTCTCCTTGATGTCTTTTTACCATTGATCTATATCAGTGTTAGAAGTCACCCTCACAACTGGTTTTTCACCAATTCAAATTATAACACTCTTCAATTTCAGAAGCGGATAGCAAGGAAATATCACAGTTGGATGATGTTTCATCCCCTCCGGCTGCTGCTGTGTCCTCAGTTGCTTCTCAATTGCACCGTCCTAATATGGGGAACGGGAAAGGGAAGGAAGTCGTTCGAAGCGTGGATGATAACAATGCAGTTATATCAAGAAGCCATGACCCACCCTTGCATGCCGTGGATCCACTGAGACTCCGTGCATCAAGTGCTGGTTCTGATCCCTGGGCATCTAGAAACAATGCGGCTACTGTCTTTGCTCATCAAGCATCAGCCGGTTCATCAAGCACGAGCAACTGGTACGTGCTAATGTCTTTGTTCGCATGGTCTGTTTCTGCATGGTTGGTTTATGCCATGTCATTGTTGATTTGCTGTTGGTTTTACAAATGAAAGGAATGGAAATGAGTTCAGTGGAGAAAAATCGATCTGGGGAGAATGGAAAGTGTTTTTGACGCCAGATAGGGAAAAACTGGAGATCCCACAAGCTGTGTACGACGCGTTCAACAACCCTAATCCTGGAAGTTCGGGGACTTGGGAACGTAAGCTCTCGCCAACTTCAAGTGAACCGGTACGAATTCTTCATGTATTTGCTTTTCCTCTCTTTTGATTGTACTCTTTCATTTCGGCCCCTCGAATGTCGATCCTAAGTAGTCCTCTTTAAATCATGCCGAGTAGACGTATGCATTTCGCATGTGCCTCTATGAGAGTGTTAATGCTTTTTTGCATGTAGACTATTCGGTATCGATCCTTCCTTCCTCTCCTTCGTTTGTCTCATTATTCGCTTCTGTCTTGAAACCCATAACATCGAGCATTGAAGCTTTCTAAATGCAGAGAGAATGATGTATCGATTCTGCCTTCTCATGGTCAAACCTTTGAATGGCTTAGTCCATTTAACCACTGCCCTTTTCATTGCTAGTTCTTCTCCACAGAGTAATCCATCAGAAGATACCCCACGTAATTTACCTACACCTTCCATTCATCCGTTAAGAGAACCTGAACATCTTCGCTCGTCAATTCTTGACACACCACTTGAAAGAACGGCCCGTGGTTCACATTTAGTCTTTAGCTACTAATATGTCAAAGTTCACGTCGAGTTGAAATCCTAGCTGATCTTTGAATGCACGAACGATCTTAAATTTTGAGATTTTCTTCCTTATATAGAATTGAGTTACCATTTAATTTCTATCATATGTTTTGAGATTTTATTCCCCTCCTCAATGCATGGTAATAGTGAGCATCGAGACTTATTTCAGCCAACTAAAAAAATCAAGGTCTAAAATTGTTGCTAAAATGAGTTTATAAATTTGTCTTATAAAGCGACAATTACACAATTATATGTTTATGTGTGCTTACAACCATATGTGAAGCTAAACATCTTAATTCCACGAAAATGGCTGAAGTTGCTGTTGTAAATCCAGAAGTAAATGAGGTAAGGTTCTGTCTAGAGCTCAAAGGATTGAAACAGCACGCATTGCGGAGGTTCTTTCGCTAGTAGGAACCACTTAGGATGTCCACGGCATGATCATGTCAACCTTGTAGAATATTAGTTCAATGAATAGGACCATATATTGGGGGCGCAAGAATTGGCTCAGACCTATGGTCCTACTCAGCGTCTAGGGAAAATGTCGAGGTATGGTAGTCTTTAGCTCTGTTTTTTCCCCTTCTATGGGATGCATGATGCTGGCCTTTCCTTTCAGAAGGAAACAGAAAATTCTGATACCTAATGATTACGCCTTCTGATGGTAATAACCAGCATGATAATGTGCCATGGACTCAACAAGACGTGTATCAAGGTAGCAGCTCGTCTCGGGCCAATGGCAATGCTTCTGGTCGGGGAAGCTTTCAGGGCGCCGGAAGGACATGTTATCAATCTCCGCCAATTCCACCTTATTCACCAGCCCCCTTTAATATTCCTCAGACCAGGAGTGGCTCCGCATTGCATGCTCAGTATCGGTACAGACGGCCGCTTCTGCCTGCTAATGCTAATAATTGGCGCAGCGGAGAAGGGTCATCTCCGCAATATGACTATCAAGGCGGCCTGAGTTGGCAGCGTCCTGGAACGAGGGCCAGGCCAAACCATCAGCAGCAAAGCCCGTATAATAGGACCACAGGCAATTTCCAGGACCCATCAAGCATGCAACCACCTCGAGATTCGGGACCCTAACACTGATCACAGCTGGTTGCTCTGCATTTACCGGGAGGGCCTTTTGCCCAGAATTCGATGTAGGAGCATTAGGGCGAGGTAGTTTCATTGGGATGACATGTTAGGTCCTTGCTTACCCATTATTGCACACTTCACTGCCTTCTTTGATTGGAAAGAAAGTATAGGTTCTTACTTGTCCATTTGTACATACTCCTCTGTTTTTCGGAGCCAGAATCCAACTGTGCATACACTTCACTGGCTCAACGTTGCCTTCTGTTTCTTAATTGGTGTCTGGACAGATTTTTCACGCAAATATTTTCTTCTGCAAGTAGGGGGTTTCGACATTGCATAGATAATTCTCGTTCGGGGATGTTAGTTTGACTGTATATATCTTCCTTGGTTCTAGACCTTTTCCGATGCTTCGACAAATAATCACCACAGTTGCACTGCCCTATTCTGCATTGGATGAACTTCAAAATGTTTCGGTAAGTTACTGAGAGCTTATTTTATAGCTTCCTAGAATGTGCTTGTCCCTCGCAATTGACAATAGTCATGGCCCGAAACCTTCGTGGACATCCTTTCACGCGGGTCCTACTCTTGATAGAATCAGCCTGCCAAATCGAAAGTTAACGGAGGGTGGTGCACTTATTCTTCAATGTGGCATTGGCATGTTGCTAGGGCTACGAGGTTCTCTCTATACGCGGGGCACTTATTTGTTACAGAATGTGATGCCTAGCAGGACAAGTACCCATAAAAATCGAAGATCAACTAAATTAGAATTTTAAACCGATAGATGGCAGCGTGATTTCAATCGTTAATGAACTTGGTGAGTTCTAGAATTTAGCTTGCAAGCTTGGAAACGAGTCTTTAGCCGATCCAGTGAGATCCTGAACGAAGGAACTTAGCCGGGTGCACTTGCTTACTGCAGATCTCGAAAGAGACTGGAAAATTATTTTGTTTCTTGCGGACCACACGAGAGCAATGATTCCTGAGTATCATGATGACAGTATGCATGAGTTTAAGTTAGCCCTTGAGCTGATGCTTCTTTTGACTTGCTAATATAGAGAGAGAGAGAGAGAGAGAGAGAGAGGGAGACGGAGACGGAGACGGAGACGGAGACGGAGAGACGGAGAGAGAGAGAGAGAGGGAGAGAGAGAGAGAGAGAGAGGGAGAGAGAGAGGGAGAGAGAGCAATCCTGGCGCTCTTCCTTATCTCCTCCTTTGGCAAGTGAAGGTAACGCCTCTCTAGAACTCTATGGTAATCGGAAGACTAACAATGTCAAATCTCCAACTCATTCTAAATCTGAGTCGCCTCTCTAGAACTCTATGGTAATCGGAAGACTAACAATGTCAAATCTCCAACTCGTTCTAAATCTGAGTTCTTATTGTAAGCTTCAAATGGTGCATCTTGAAAGGCACCCTTTCGTGGAGACTATCATCCATGTAATTTAGACAAGACTGTCCTTTTCCTTCCGAACTGCTATGCTAGCTTGTGTTATAAGGCCTAGCCACCTGATATTCTAAAGTACTTCCATTTTTTACTGTCGTTTTCCTTTGTCGCTCCAATGCTGCTTCTGTCTGACTTCTGCTCCGCCTTCAATCGGAGGCTCTGGTGCTTAGACTTCTCATGTCAAGGTGTGACCTACAGTCTCTGAAGAATGCTGACACTGTATTTGGGGATGTGATTGTAATGATTTCCATTTTTGAACCTAATGAACGGTCGAGGGGTCTGTTCTTCCCTCATGTCCTGACGTACTCATCCATTAACTTGTTTCGATCTTGCAAGCCGCTAATCCTAACTAGATGTCAGTCTGCCTTTCTCACAACGGGATCCAATCTTTCTCAGAAAAGGGGTTCACTCCAAAAGAATAAGAGCTCTAAAAAATTTACTGAACAGGCAATCTGGTGCATCATGTTCTTTTCAGTTATCATAAACAACTAGTCGTTAAGGCCACTGAAGGATCAGCTTTGTTTGCATGCCTCACATCATACTCTCTTTCACAATCGAGCAATTAACAATTCAACTACATTGCATGAAACAATATAATCTTATCGAAATGGTTTAACATTCTAGTGACATCAACTATGAATATAACCAGTTAACATACACGAAGGAATAAGAGAAGAGATGATGCAGTTGTCTCTGATTGACAGAATCTTCTGCAATCCAACTTTTTTCCTTGTCAAGCCTTGTTGGTTCTGCATCTGCCTGAATTCTCATCTAACTGTTGAATGCAGTTCTACTGTTGATATACCTTGGCTGTTTCTGCTATCGCTAGCTACGACTAACATTCCTCACTAACTATGCTTCTTAAACTGTGGTGATCATTTCTGACTGAGCATCTTTACCATCATGTCTGTTGATATTTCTTGGGATGTGTTCTGTCTTCCTTATTCCTCTTCCTGTTAGTCCATTCATCACTACCTGCCGATTTGCTGTGAGTACGTCAGTCTTTCTTTTCACATCTATTTTCAGGATGCCCCTCACACAAAATTCTTCACTTCAAATGACGAACATTTTTGACTATCAACCATCTACCCCCAAGAGGGAACACAGAATCATGTGCAATCATTCTTGAAATTTTCCTGACGGCACTAATTCATAGCTTACTTCCGGCACAGAAACTAAATAAAACTGACGCATGTCAAAAAGGAGAGACGATGAATCAAAACAAAGAGCACTGCCACTTCACCATAATGTATAAGTACGCTAGATAGCAGAAGAGAATCCATAGATAGTACCGGACATATCCGTCATCGTCCAAGTTGGCAGCGACTGAATCCCCCAGAGTCATCTTCTGATGGAGAACCCAGTTTGCGATCAGGAGATTCCTCTCGTCAACTTTAAGTTTGTTTAGGTCCAAAAACACCTCAGCAAAAGCCAATGTACTCAATAGCGCAGCCACACTATTGCGAAACACCTTCCTGTTGCGGTCAAAAACCCGCAATCTCCATAACCAATGGTGGTCACTGTAATGACAGACAGATAAAAGCTATCGACCCAACTCAAACCCCCAAGGAACGAACTGTCACCGTCCCCACGGCAATGCAAACGAAGACTACACCTCAAAGCCGAGCAAACTTTGATCCTTATCCTCATCCTGCCCTTTTCCTTATCGACCATATACGTCCGAACCATCGCATTGAAGCTGTTCTCATCCAGGGTGCTCAACGTTATGGCTTCCTGCCGATCACAGACGTAGGTGACCAATCCGTTGAACAAGAAATACACGAGGACGGCAATCAATGCACGTCAGACAATCGAAGAGGTCAGCCCAGGGGAATGTCCGGGATTTAAAAGGTCGGGAACCGATTCCTTGTCGCTGCTGAAGGGTGAAGGAGCAGAATGCGAACGGCAAATGAGCAGTTTCTTTGGATCATTCAAGTTGGCAACGAAATCGGCACGCGAAGCAGGAGAATGGGGCGTCCTCAGAACGGCGACACCGGCTTCATCGGCAACATCACGTGCATTATTACCTGTCAAAATGCCGGATTCCTGCGCTTCTCTGGGAATCAAGAAAAGGGTTAACTTTCCATGACGAAACCGCAAGGATAGGAGGTAGGAACGGCACAATAGCTTTTGGAGGAGAAATGGGCACGTTCTTGAAAACATGCAAACAGTCCATCAGATCCTACACCTGGTAGTTCGTCCAAGATCCACAAAACCCAGATTACCAAACCATACGACGTGGGTCGTCCTATACTTTATTCGCAGGCCTCCTGCTAATGGTGTTTTAAAGGAGCATCGCATCATATACCTGCCAGTGCCATTGACACCCGATCCTATCAAGTTGGCAGCACGCATAAATCCCTGGTCATCCTAACACACTACTACTAAATAAAAAATATATGCTTAATCCTCGTATTGCGTGGGCGCAAGCAAACATTACCAAAAGCTTGACTTTATCGTTTGCCCATCGTATGTGTACAAAAGTTAGGGTTACGCTGCGGTCGACTTTAGAGGCGACCAATGAGATGGATCTAACCTGGTCGGGCCCTTACATCTACTGCCCAAGTTGGGCCGACACGAGCCTAATGGGGTTAGGCCGTGATTTTATAACTAGATTGCCTTGTCCAAACCCATCCGAAAGTATCCTCCAAGGATCTTCCGTGCATTTAAGTTCAACGGTGATTTCCATTCAATGTGAATTTTTGGGACATGTATACTTAATTAGTAGCTAGAGATTAAATAGGAAATCCTTTTTGAGAACCAAGATAGTTTTTTTTTTTTTAATTTGAAGGGAAGGACCAAGTAAGTTGGGTTTTGCGATCCAGATTCAGATTACGGCTGACCTTCTTACGGCCCAGCCCATTTGGCAACTCGCGGGATCCGCAGAACGTGACCATTGTGGAAGTTAAAAGACGGTTGATGAAGTGAGTTTGGAAGGACCCATTTCTTCTTCATGTGAGAAACAGAGTCCACCCTCTGTCAGCGAGGGGTGCAAAATCACTCAGCCTCTGAACCATCCCTTTTCTCTTTCTCATAATTTGAATTCACAGAGAGAGAGAGAAGCCTATGGGTCTTCATGATCGGACTCAGTTCGGCGGAGAAAGAAAAATTGAAGGGAAAAAAGAGAGAGATACCAGTGGAGTCAAAGGAGCAGGTCGAGCGTATGAAGGAGATACTACAAAATTGCACCGAACGAGAGATTTACGAAGCGCATGAGGACTGCAAGATGGATTCCAACGACGCCGTCAGAGACTCCTTCTCAAGGTTCTCTCCACTCTCCTTCAATCTCTTCATGTTCTTGGTCTAGTCTTCAGAGTTGTAAACCCTTTGAATCAGTGCGGCTGATATGGTTTCTCATTCAGTTCTTGATTACCCATCTTGATGAAACTGTCGAATTTGGGTCTTCTTGATTGACTCGTCAGTGGAGAGAGAGAAAAACAGAGAGGCGGTACCCATAGGAGAAAGTCGAGAGTGAAAAGAAGATGGTGCCCCATTTTGGCGAAGAACTTATTTGGTAAATGCCCAAGCAATGCAACATGGACTCCGACCTCGCCATTCAGAGACTCCCATTTTTGTTGTTCTTGTTCTTGGTTTAGTATTGAGAAACATTACCATGCCATCAAGCAAGGGACTCCCATTTTTGTTGTGTTTGGATTTAACGTGAACCCCTTGTATCCAGCCAAAAAGAAAGACGCAAACCCTTTGAGTGGGTGCAGCTGATTTAGTTTCTCATTTTGCTCTTCATTTTTATTTTTGATGTGATTATCAAATTCGGGTCTTCTTGATTGACTCCTCAATAGAGACAGGAAAAACAGCGAGAGGTCACCGATGGAGGGAAAGGACCAATTCGAGTGCATTAAGGAGATGGTGCCCCGTTTCACTGAAGAAGACCCAGAGAGGGTACCGATCTCCTATGGGCCTCAGTGGCCCCTGCAACAACATGGTTCCACGGACAAGGGTGACGATATGCATCATAACTTCAAATACGATAAGCTGTCTGCTCAACAAGAGGCGCATCACGGTGGGAGCTTGTCTCGGGCCAATGCTGACCCTTCTGGTTGGGGAAGCTTCCTGGGCGCAGGAAGTACGCCTCATGGATATCTGACTTATTCACCTGCACCCTCTGACATATCCAGGACCGGCTACGGCTCCGTATTGCACTATTCAGGCTGAGCATCAGCAGAGAAATGATCGCCCTGCAGGAATGGTAAAGATAGTTTGGATCTGTTGGGAATAACAGATCCCCGAAAACCGGATTCGATACTAAATCGAACCCCTAAAACGAATGCGGAAGATAAGCCCGGGAAATACATGTATCACCGATCCTAAAGCACACCACGGATTCGAGCGTACTTTGTTAGCCACAGATTAAACACCAATGCTGAAGATCGAGGAAGAAATTCTGATCCGATGATGTCAATTTGCCTTGAAAAGGAAACGGCGTCGCCTTAAGCGTTCGGGAGCTTTTGGAGGGAGAGAGGGAGAGGAACGTACGTACGTTATGCGCCCAAAGGGTTCGTCCTCCCTCTCTCTCATCCCTTTTATACGTTCCCCCATTCACGGGCCCTTATCCTGTGGGTTGGGCTTTTAGGCCCAACATAGGCGGACGGGCCTTAAGCCCATCACCTAAAACCATCATCTCCCACTCGCACATGGTGGGCTGAACAGGATTCTCTTTACCTCTCTTCAACATTCATACCGGTGAATAATCCGTGCGACCAAGATACTTTGAGAGCTCGTTCTATACATCTGTACGTTAGGAATATATAAAGCTCATAATGGGCATCACATCCTGAGTAGATTTAGTATGCGCCCCTAGATCGATCAATTACATTTATATCTCTCTTGATCTCTTTCAAACAATGATATATATATTGTATTCACAATTATGATTATCACAAAGACAGTCATAATTGGTTAACCGGTGAATACAAAACTACAATGTGATTCTCCATATTCGATCTTCCTCTTTCCTTCAAACTCTCAATTTCAGTTCAGCTTGCTTTTCTAGAAATGTCCCATTAGATCAAATCAAACTCATGACCATTGGCAACATCCTAAGATAGCAAACACTAAATAGAAATCTCGAGAATAAGTAAGAGTCATGAGGGGACTAAAACTGAGGAACTATTTTCCTCAAGAGTCTCACACGACATAAAAGTTGAGATCAAACTTTTGCCACTCTAATTGGTCGTCTCATGCATACGTAGTATGAAATACGTATTACGGTATTAACTCCTTTCCCATGGAGCGTATGTCTACACCTTTCAATACCGTACGAGATGATAGTTCGGACATACCCAATGTCTAACTTGAGTTCACGTATCTACTCATTCACAAAATTCATCGAACTCACATCCAAGCATCTTAGACAGATAAAGTAAAATATGTGAGGTATTTTACTTTCGGACATAGTTTGTATTATGTCCTCATCTTAACACTCAGTTAAGGCGACATACGTGTTTTAAGCATGAGCTCTCGATTATCACCTAGATAATAAGCTTAAAAACAGTCTCATCTCTATTTATCACACAGAAAATAGAGGCGATTACCCGTGTGAGTGGGCTAATCTTTTATCTGTCTGATATACTTCTCAACTTAAAGTAATGCATTGAGCATTAAGATGCATAAAGATCAAACAAAGATTCATAGGCATTAATGATGAAAAAACACAAATTTATCAAATGTGAACACTTAGGGAAATTACAATATTCAGTACATTAGCATCTACGCAATCCTAGAGATTTCATATGGCCACAAAACACATCTCTAGGTATTGGCTTTGTCATAGGATCTGCTACCATTCTATGCGTAGTATGTACTCTAAGTTCACATCTTTTCGTGCAATCATATCTTTGACAAGATTATACTTTGTATCTATATGTTTGGTCTTGCCTTGATATTTTGGATCTTTGGTGTACGCTTTCGCTGCTTGGCTATCACAGTTAACCAACAATTAATCTGTAGCACTTCCAATAACACATAAATGATCCAATAATCTCTTAAGCGAAAACACCTTCTTATACTACTGCTGATAATGCCACGAACTCAGTTTCCATCGTGGACAAGGCTATACACTTTTGTTTCTTGCTGCTCCAACATATGGTGCCATTATTCGGTAAGAAAAACAAAGCTAGAGGTAGATTTTCTTTCATCTAAATCTCCTCCCCAATTAGCATCAGAATAGCCTTAGAGTCGCAGATCCTTTCCATAATAACTCAGCGTATAATCAGCAGTCCCCTTTAGATACCTCAGTATTCTTTTAACGGCTTTCCATTGTGCTGGACCTGGATTGGATTGGTATCTTCTCACCATTCCAACTGCAAAACATATGCCAGGTCTTGTACACATCATAGCGTACATCAAGCTCCCAACAGCACTAGCATAAGGAACATATTTCATTTGTTCTTTCTCTTGTGGAGTCCCTGGACACAGTTTATGGCTCAATTCTTCACCTTTTGCAATAGGAGTGTCTATGGGTTTACAATCTTGCATACGAAATCGTTCAAGAACCTTACTTATATATGTTTCTTGCGAAAGAGACAACGATCTATTCAAACGATCTCTTGAAATCTTAACTCCAAGAATGTATGCAGCCTCACCCATATCCTTCATCTCAAAGTTGGAAGACAACCAACTCTTGACAGTATTAACAAACTCCATATTGCTTCTGGCAATCAGTATATCATCAATATATAATGATATGATCACAAATTGATCTCTGGATCTTTTGATATATACACAATGATCCTCATCAATCATTGTAAAATCATATCATATGCTATTATGGCATTATGAAAACATATATGCCATACCACCGCCCGCGGTGGCCGCGCGGTTAAGGCTTGGTACCCTCCACACCAAGGGGAAGAGTTCGAGACTTCGTGGACGCAGTGCTTCAATGCTCAACGCGCGACTTACCTGCGTACGGGGCCAGCGGTGGGGGCCCCGAGCTCCGGGGTTTACTCTCCGCCGCGAAGCGGAGCGGAGGTTCCCCGGGTCACCAAAAAAAAAAAAAAAAAAAAAAAAAAACATATATGCCATTGTCTCGATGACTGCTTGAGGCCATATATCGATCTAAAAAATCGACATACCTTTTCTTCTTGGCCTTTCACTATGAAACCAGCAGGTTGTTCCATATATATTTCTTCCTCTAATTATCCATTGAGGAAAGCGGTCTTTACATCCATTTGATGTAACTCAAGATCCATACTAACCACTATTGCCAGAATAATGCGAATCAAGGTAAATCTCACTACAAGAGAAAATGTATCTACATAATCAATTCCTTCATGTTGATTATACCCCTTCGCTACAAGGCGAGCCTTATGCCTTTCTATTGAGCCATCAGCCTTTCGCTTTATTTTGAAAACCCACTTGTTCCCAATAGCTATGTGTCCTTTTGGAAGATCAACCAGTTCCCAGACTTGGTTTGATTTCACTGACTCCATTTCCTCTTTCATTGCATGAATCCATTTTTCCTTCCTATGGCAATTCAGAGCCTCATTAATATTTCTTGGCTCATCCTCATCTTGTGGAACAATCATAAAAGTTTCCCCTTCAATGTCAAAACGTCGACGGGGAATACTTTGGCGACTTGTTCGCCATATGGGAGATTGTACACTTAGCACATCATTCCCTATAATGCTCCCACTAGGATTAGATAATGATGACATCGTCTCATCATGTGGTTGCAATTGAGAATGAATTAAATTCAATTAATCACTTCTCATATTGCTCCCACTTGGATGAATTCCATTAATATCATTATCTTGATCTAAGATTACAAATAGGGAGTAATCTTCCCATATTTCGCCCTTCTTAGGAAATTCATCCTCTAAGAATGTGACATCCCGTGATTCAAATTCAATTATACTCCCACTTTCCTGCTCACCAATGAACACATACCCTTTCGAGTGTTCGCAGTATCTCATGAAAATACTCTTATTTCCTTTGGGACCCAATTTCCCAAACTTGTGAGAGGACTCATGAGTGTAGGCAGCACAACCCCATGACTTAAGAAAACTTAAGTCCGGTTTTCTACCTGTCCATAACTCATATGGAGTGGAAGTAACTGATTTGGAAGGCACCTGGTTAAATATATAGGCAGCACTTAACATCGCATCACTCCAAAAAGTGATAGGTAAGTTAGCAT
The DNA here is from genome assembly GCA_014182375.1 of Eucalyptus virginea. Lineage (NCBI taxonomy): Eukaryota > Viridiplantae > Streptophyta > Magnoliopsida > Myrtales > Myrtaceae > Eucalyptus > Eucalyptus virginea. The sequence goes on along the minus strand of CM024524.1, from coordinate 13,194,389 downwards.
GTGCCATTATAGACCTAACCATTTCCAGTAGGGTTCTGTTTCTTCTCTCCGCAACACCATTTTGTTGAGGAGTGTATGGAATAGACAACTGTTTTCTTATTCCTTTTTCATCACATAATTTTCTGAACTCATTAGATAAATATTCTCGACCTCGATCGGATCTCAATACTTTTATTTTCTTGTCTAATTGATTTTCTACCAAGTTCATAAACCTTATGAAACAACTTATTGCTTTAGATTTATGAGAAATCAAATAGACATATCTGAATCGAGTATAATCATCTATAAAAAGTGATGAAATAAACAGCCCCATGCCTTCCTCTCACATTCATTGAAACACAGACGTCAGAATGGATTAAATGCAGAGGAAATTCAGGCTGCGTTCGTTTCACGGAAAATGGGCCATCTCCGGAAAACATTTTCCCAGAAGTCATTTTCCAGGAAAATGGCTATATTTTCCGGTGTTCGGCTGAAACTTAAATTTTGAGTGGAAAGCATTTTCCACCGTTCATTAACTAATTTAATTGTTTAGGAAAAATTATCAAAAAATTGAATTTTAATATTTTTAATTGACCAAAAATATTTGTATTTTTAAAAATACAATTTTTTATTATCTTTCACCGTTCATTAGTTTTTATTTTTCTTTTTATTTTTTCCTTTTCTTTTCCTTCTCCTTCCTCCTTCCTCCTCCTTCTTCCTCCTCCTTCCTCCTTCCTCCGCCGTCGCACGCTTGACGATGGCTGACGCCCGCGGCCGATCAAGATCCGGTCGCCGATCCAGGCGAGCTCGAGGCTCGGGCGATCTCGCCCGAGCTCGCTGGAGGTTCGTCGGGCTCGCGAGCTCGGGCGAGACCCGAGCCCCGCCCGGCTCGCCGGATCCGGCGAGGCCGAGCTCCGCCCCAAGCCGAAGAGGCCCGAGCTCGCCGAGCTCGGGTGAGCCGGGCTTCCACGGATCGAGCTAGGCGGAGCCTCGCCGGCCCGGGGCGGAGCTCGAGCTGGCTTGCGACCGCGGCAGGTCGCCGGTCGCCGGCCACTATCGGGGCCGGTCACCGACCAAGCTAAGGAAGAAAGATGAAAAGGAAAGAAAGAAAAAAATAAAATAAAAAAGATATAAGGTAGAAGAAGTTATGGAAAATGTTTTCCACTTTTCAAAAGTGGAAAACATTTTCCTTATCTTTGAAGGTAGTTTTTACTATTGATGGAAAACATTTTCCTTGAGTAGTTGATTTTCCGTGAAACGAACATCGGAAAATCCGGAAAACATTTTCCTAGAAGTTATTTTCCGTGAAACGAACGCAGCCTCAGCTCTTTTACATTTTCCAAATGGTTTTCTTGTCGTTTTCCCTACTAGGCAATGCTCACATATGGGCAAATCGACTTTTTCAATATTGCCCAACAAGCCCTCTTTGGCTAGTCTATTCATATGTTGTTGGCCAATATGACCAAGCCTAGCATGCCACATAATCACATCATTATCATATGAAGTAGAAGACGTGAAACAAGGGAACAACAAATATTGACATCACCACAGTCAACATCTAATACAATAAAACCATCCAGAAAGTGACCACAACCACAGTAGTTCGTATCCAAATACAAATCTACACTTTTATTATGGAAGTTCATACCAAAAACTAAGCTTAACCAATACCAAAACAGACACTTAAATTTTGACGAATCTCTGGAGCATATAGGTCATCATGTAGGAACTAGTTGCGTCCATCACGCATGTTCAATTGGTAGGTGCCAATCCATTTAACTTCATCTCTGGAGTTATTTCCTACATAGATCTACTTAGTTCCAGTTGGTACTCGTCAGAATTCTACAAAGGATCCTCTATCCTTCGCTACATGGTCCGTCTCTCCCGAATCTACATCCACAAAGGATTGGATTCAGCCAATAATTCAGAACTTGACACATAAGCAAAGTTCTCAAATGTACAAGAGGTGTATACTTTCTTTGGCTCACGACAGTCGCGAGTATAGTGACCTTTCTTGTCACAATTGTAACACCTCACCCTTGACATTTTCTTCACTTGAGGACATTTTCCTCTCTTGTGTTGGTTAACTCTTGATTTCTTGCAACAAGGATTTGATCCTTTGCATTCCCACATATTGAACGAATCAATACGCTTGCGCTTAGAGCTCAAGCCCTTTCTGAGCTAGAACCAGCATAGCAAATAACTATTTTCGGCTCAGATGCCGTTAGGCGGTCGTCTGCTAGCTCAAGGTGGCGCACGGCACCCTCCAGATCTTCCATAATATGGTCAAGAGTTTTTAGTGCTTCTTGCTTTTCCAGCACATATTGAATCTTCATATTCAATATTTCACAATTGTTGCCGTTCATATCAACAATCACATTCTTAGTTGCTGAAAACATTGATCTGAACACATCAGACATACATGCACGAATAATTAATGCCTATCATTTATGTATCCCTATTTGCATAGACCCATCATATTAATGAATAATTTCAAGTAAGGCTTCAGAATCAAAATGTCTCTATGTTTCCAATCATCCTCCAAAATCCTAACTCAAAATTATTATTAATATAATTGTCTTATGCAAATACATTCTATGAAGTTACAAAAACTTCTATTAACTACCCACAGCTAACTATCCACAGCAACCAGCAGTAAAAGAAAGCAAATATTATCTAACATCCAATAGAATAACAGTGCTTTCACATAATACAACTAACATGTCGGTTGCTACATCAACAACAATCAGGCAGTAAACATTACATAATTAATCATAGAAATAAATAGGGAATGTCCCTTCTAATCTATCAGTCAAAACATCTGAGAAAACTGAAGGCACGTTTGCCAACCATGGAAACACTTTTAGAGAGCTTTCATGTCGCCACCAAGGCGCATTCACTCTGCGCCATGTGGCGCTCAATCTAAGGGTTGAAGTTTTGGTTAACTCAATCCTATAGTGCTCCCTTACAAAAGCTTCCACCAGCCTCCTATAACCCGGGACCACGTTGACCTCCCATAGCCGATCTAACACTACTTGCCATTCAGGTGGAAGAGTGTTCATCAAAGCCGGCACCTTCTCAAAATCCGGCATAAGATAACCATTCCAGATGATTTCTTGTATCATCTGATTGACCCTGACCACATGTGATACTAAATCACCGTCATGCCACCGATAATTAGCTAAATCTAACATCAGCCTTTTAAGTCTTGCATTTCCCTCGCCCGTTCTCGGGATTGCAGGTATCCGTGCATAACGCATCATAGTTCCTGCAATAAATGCAGAACTAAAAATAGATTACCGATAATCCATAATTTACATAAGGGAAAATACATAATTTTCCAAAATTCATGCAACAAATGCAGAATAAATAATGGACTACATATAAACCACATAGGCATACATGAAAAAGAAACAAATTCCTTTTTTTTTTTTTTTTTTTTTTTTTTTTTGTGGGTCAACGGTCAAAGTCAACGGTCATCGGGTCAACGGTCAGGTCGTCGGACGTCGGACCGGTCGGACCGGTCGCGCCGGTTGGGCCGGTTCGGGCGAACCGACGGTACGTGCCGCGTGCATGCCGGGCGTCCGCAGTTCGGGTCGGGTCGGGTCGCCGGTCGGCCAACGGTCGTCGCCGATGACGTCACCGATGACGTCATCTCGGCGGTTACCGCGACGTCACGGTGACGCGCACGCGTCGGTTTGCCAACCGGCGCGTGCCGGTTCGTCGGCTGCCGGCGCGTGCCGGTTCGCCCGGCCGCCGCCGCGCACGTGCCGGTTCGTCGCCGGCGCGTGTGGCGCACGCGCCGGCCGATGCCGCCGCGCGGGCGCGTCGCGCCCACGGGCAGCGGCTTCTGGCCGCGCGTGTGGGCGCATGCGGCGTCGCCCGGCGACGCACGACGTGTCGCCAGACTCGTCTCGACGAGCCCTTTCACCCTATGCCATCAGAATTCGATTTCGACTTACAGAAAGTCGAGAAAACGGACGAACAGCGCTCGGGTGTCTGGATTTTGCGCCCCGATCCGTGCGGCCGAATTACTTTCGCGAAAAAATCAATCAAAAAACATCAAAGGGGTCGGGAAAACATGAACTAGGGCTCTGATACCAATGTTGGGAATAACGGATCCCCGAAAACCGAATTCGACACTAAATCGAACCCCTAAAACGAATGCGGAAGATAAGCCCGGGAAATACATGTATCACAGATCCTAAAGCACACCACGGATTCGAGCGTACCTTGTTAGCCACAGATTAAACACCAATGCTGAAGATCGAGGAAGAAATTCTGATCCGATGATGTCAATTTGCTTTGAAAAGGGAAACGGCGTCGCCTTAAGCGTTTGGGAGCTTTTGGAGGGAGAGAGGGAGAGGAACGTACGTACGTTATGCGCCCAAAGGGTTTGTCCTCCCTCTCTCTCATCCCTTTTATACGTTCCCCCATTCACGGGCCCTTATTCTGTGGGCCGGGCTTTTAGGCCCAACATGGGCGGACGGGTCTTAAGCCTATCACCTAAAACCATCAGGATCCAACTTGGATGGCTCTTCAATATACCAGTGCTAATCTACCCGACAGACTTGGAATGCAGTGATGTTGCCAATCAATTCTCTCATCATATCTGTCTTTTATGCAGAACTATGAAGACGCTGCATGGAACCATCAGCCTCATTCGGGAGCAATGTCTGCGCCCCCCGACCTCCAACACGGTGGCTTTCCTGGATGGTCGCCTCTGCCTGCTAAAGCCCATTCGGTATGATCGCGAGAGATTTGCAGGACCCATCACTAATGCAACCACCCCAAGCTCCGCTGTTATCGCTGATTACTACTTGTTATCTGCATTTACAGGGAAGGCTTTCTTCCTCAAGTTCGATTTAGAAGCTTTACAGGGCGGCAGCTTCACCGTAAAGATGCTCAGGTCGCTGCTAATCCACTTTGGCACACTTCACCGTTTCCTCTGAATCGGAGATAATATAGAGCTTCTTGCTTGTCCATGTGCACATGCTTCTTAGCATATAATTATTGGGTCAATATTGCCCTTTTGTTTCGTAGCTCTAGCATTAGAACCGATTTCGCACAAAGATTATGTTCTGCAAGTAGTGGGGGTTTCAATGTTGCATCCAATGTTAATCCTAGTCGCAGGATGTTACTTCGACCGGGTATATCTTCATGAGCTTTTTTCATGCCTTGAACCCCAGGCACACGTACATCCCTCGATGATTGATTAAAATGTGACGTTCCTAGGACGCGTCGCCGACCATTTCTTTTTATTTTTCAATTAAACACATGCGGAAGCGAATTAAAAAAATACCCGGACAATCATCAAACACAAGGATAGTAAAAACATGTTAATGCTTTTTCAAAAATCACACTTTATAAACATATCAGGTTAGCCCTACAAGTCTATATACAGAAATCTGACTCAAAAAGAAATTGCTGGGCTACCTACGCTCCAGACCCTTCCACCTCGGGCTCTAGATCCTTCACAACACCATCCGGTATATCGATGTCCACGGGGTGAGCTACTTCCTCATCCTTGGTTTCGACGGTAGGCCCGTCAAAACCTTGCAAAAGACCCTTCCTAACCCGGTAGGCTCGTTAATGAACCACGCTTGGAAGCGATGGGATCTTACGTGAGACTGCCTTCATCGACTCAAACAGTGGTCACTACTAGCTCACGGGTCCAGGTGGTCCCGAAAATAGGGAAGAAAGTAGACTCGGACTCCATCTCCCATGGGCACCCAAAACAGACGTGATGTATCTCCATACTAGGGACTTGAAAACATTTAACCATAACGGGGTGAGATAAATCTCAGTGATTCAAAACCCTAAACCCCGATTAGGAAGCAAATTTACCTAAAGATAGCCTAAACAGGCGTCACACACAAACTTACCTCGCCTCAGCACATCCCTGCATATTAGTGCGTCGCATATATCATATCAATACAACAAGCGTATTTAACAACTGGAACACATTAATTCATCCATCAAATATCCACATGAGTCCCAATTATAAGGTAAAACTGTTATGACACGTCTCATTCTATACCACACAATTTTGCCCCATAATCAAACACAACTATCACAACCACTCAGGCGTGTCCTAGTTATTTATGATTCATCGGTCACGGCCAACTCAACAATTGACGGTCATCCAATATAACCAAGTGTCGTTCCGCTCCGTCAGGCATGGCAATATCTACACTTAGATAGCATTCCATAAAGGAGCATCAGCCCAACCTCCACTGCGACCGGCATCCGTTGACATGAGGTATCCGAACTTAATCAAGCATCGTCTCCCCGACTCTTATCAAGTGACAAGTTCCGATAGTGACCACACGCACATCCATACTTGGCCAAGAACATTGTGCTTTGCACTAAAATACCTCCATTTCAAATAATAGATTTGGTCAATTTTCTTCGTATTAAAAATTCCTAATAAAATAATTGTGCGTGGTCACGGATTTAAACTGAACCAATAAATGGTACGCTCCCAATCTAAAATTCCACGATTTTATATAGTACATAAAAGTATTTTTGCGTCAAAAATCGACACCCGGTATTTTTTTATTTATTTAAATACCATAAAATCAGATTTTTGCAATAATACCAAATAATCACCACCAAACACTCAATTGCACAAATAAGCAATCAATTGCACATATAAACTCATCCACAACGATCAGCGTAAAATTTCACTAAACGGCTATCCCGTCACAATTTACGCTAATTATAATTAATTAAATAAATTGCAATTAAATTAAATAAATCTAATTTAATTAACCTAACCATGGTTAACTAACCATAGTTACCTAACTAACCCAAGTTAACTAAACTAACCTAAGGTAGACTAACTAAACTAACCACCTAACCTACCTAATTACTCTAACCACACTAACCTAACAAGTTTAGTTCATTTAACTAAGATTAGCTAATTAATACTAATTAACACTAACTAACCTACTAAGTGTGATTAACATCCTAATATGAGATTAGGGCGTTAACTCATCGGAATTCAACGGCGATGGGCTCACAGCGACGGCGGCGCGACGGCAATGAAAACCCATAACTACAGGGTTTCCAATGGAGGCTCGATTGAGGCTGAGAACAACCCACAAGGCTCATAGCTTGTGGTTGGTAGGCGATCCTGAAGCTGTTGGTTGGGCTGGATCGAGTGGTGTTGGGGCTGAGGCAGGTGGCGGACGGCTAAGCTAGGCGAACAGGGATGGCGGGCAGCTAGTGGCAGCGACGGACGAAGCTGGCGAGCTAGTCTCAAACGACAACTGGACGCGTGAGGCAAGCTGGCTGGTGGCGAGTTGAAGGTGGCCGAGTGGGCGGGTGGCAGCTGAGGCGTGAGGTGGTGCGGGGCTAGTTGGGAGCTAGCGGACTGGAGTGGTTGTGCTTGGTGTGCAGCGGTGAAGATGATGATGAGGTGGTGCGGCAATAGCAAAGCAGGAGGAAAATGGAGAATGAAGAAAGTGAAAGGAATAAGAAGAAGGCAGGGGGTTCAGCTGAAGGAGAGGGCACGCATGGAGGAAAACAAAGGGGGCAGAGAGAGGCAAAGAAGGTCAAGGCTTTGGCCAATTGGAAGCCTAAGCAAAATATCAACCACTGGAGTGTTATGCCACCAAAGTCTTCAGCCACAAATGTCAAAGAGTCCTCCAATGGCAATTTTCCTCCATATCCTCACCAAATAAAGCCTTTTTGGAGGCCAAATTACCAAACAAAGTTGCCCATCCAAACTTCTTCCATTTTCTTTTTGCCGAATTTGATTTTTCCGCAAAATTCCAAGCTCGACGGAATTTCTCCAAAAGATGAGACGATGTCCTAAAAATAAATCGTGACACGCTCAAACGTTTGTTCCGTAATCGAATTCAATTCCGTGGTAAAAATCGACCGAACCCGATTTTAGTACAACCTAACCTATTGGGTAGTTTTTAGGGATTTTAGCGCGTTTGACCCGTGGTCAATAATTTTTTATCCACGTTTGTGCATCTTCGACTTGTAGAAGACGTTCGGTTGTCGTAAAAATCGTAAGATTTCAATTATGTGCACCGAATATAATATCGATAGAAAATCGGGTTAGTGCCGTTCAATGTGCAATCAGGTGGAATCACCCGTAATTCAATTATGTGTTTCCGTCGAATCGACCTACATCCGATCACATTTCAATTTATAAAGTGTTGTATTGGCCCTTGCCGATTATTACAGTCGAGTGATCGATTTCCGATCGAATTCTCGAGTTGATCGAGTTTATATCCCTTAACGACTTCACCTAATAAATTAGTTAACTCGTGTATAGCCAGCTCAAAGAAAAAGGACCATAGGCGCATCGACGAAATGCCCATTTCATATTATCGAGATGAGGTCGAAATTTAGAATGTCACAACTTTAGCCCTTTTTCTAATGCTTCAAGTAGGCAATTATCGTTGCGGTCACACCATATTCCTACATATAAACGAACTTCAAAAATTTCAGTACAGATACTGAGAGCTCAATTAATAGCTTTCTAGAGTGTGCTTGTCCCTGGGAAGGCAATTGACATGAAGTCATTGTCAAGAAGTGTAAAGAGTGCATTCTTACAATTTTGCCCTGATCATTAGTTCATTCTAGCGATATGGAATGTGCTTTGTCTGAAGTTTCCAATTATTTTCGTGGAATTAAAATGTTTAGCTTCAAATATGGTTGTAAGCACATGTAAAACATATTATTGCGTAATTGTCGATTTAGTCAGCAACAATTTTAGACCACGATTTTTATTTTTAGTTAGTGGAAATAAGTCTTGATGCTCATTTTTTAATGCATCGAGGAGGGGAATAAAATCTCAAAATATAGGATAGAAATTAAATGGTAATTCAATTCTATATAGGGAACAAAATCTCAGAACTCAAGATCGTTCGTGCATTCAAGTTCAACTAGGATTTCAATTCGAGGTGAACTTCGACATATTAGTAGCTAAAGACTAATGTATATACAAAAAATTATACGCATCATGCAAATTATGAATGAGAAATGAAATCTGGATTAATATAAAATCAACAATTCATATGAGAATGAAGACAAATGTCGTAAGTCGTAAGGAGTGATTGCACATTGTTAATATATAGTAATTACAAAATTCCCTGACCGTTCGGTAGTTGAAAATAGGAGGTGGAGTGGGTTTTGAAGTGCCTCAGTTCTTCATGTGAAAACAGAGTCGACTCTTTCAAAAAAGAATGCATTTTTCTCTCATAATTTGAATTTGTAGAGCTTGAGAGAGAAGTCTCCTAGTGTTCTTGATCAACCCTTGTGAAGAGAGAAAGAGAAAGATAATGAAGAAGAAGAAAGAGAACAAAGAGAATTCTGAGGTAGCAATGGAGACAGAGGAGAGAGTTGGGCGGCGAATGAATATCCTTGGCCGTTTATCCATGCGAGAGATTTATGAAGGGCTTGTGGACTTCGCAATGCCCTTCGTAAATGCCACTCGGATACCCTTTTCGCACGATTTTTGCACACTTCCCTCATTCTCTATTTTTGTTGCCGGAACAGAGAGACAAAAAGAAACATCATTTTCACATGATTTTTGCACGCTTCCGTCATTCCCTGTTTTTGTTGCCGGAACAGAGAGACAAAAAGAAACACCATTTTCGCACGATTTTTGCATGCTTCCGTCATTCCCTGTTTTTGTTGGAATAGAGAGACAAAAAGAAACACCATTTTCGCACGATTTTTGCACGCTTCTGTCATTCCCTGTTTTTGTTGCTGGAACTGAGAGACAAAAAGAAACAGGGGAGAAGGAGGAGGAGGAGGAGGAGGAGCACGAGGTGGAGAAGGAGGAGAATAAGAAGAACAAGAACAAGAACAGGAGGAAGAACATCCAGAATGCAGAGTTACCAATGGAGCCACACGGGAAAGCCGAGGAATGTGAGAGGGATGTCGACAACTCTCCAGGTTTTTCGATGGGTGCTTCTTGTTGGTTGCCATGACTCTGATCAAGAGTAAAACAACAACTAAATCATCAATGTAATTGAATTGCCGTCGATTTGACGGAAGCACGTAATTGAATTGCAGGTGATTCCGCATAATTGCGAAAGTCGCGTCAAATAGCATTACCCCGATTTTCTATTGAAATTATACTCGGGACATGTAATTGAAACCATTTGATTTTTACAACAACCGAGAGTTGTCTATGAGTCGGAGATGCACAAACGTGGATTGAAAATTATCGATCATGGGTCGAATGTGCTAAAATCCCTAAAAGCTACCAAATAAGTTAGGTTGTACTAAAATCGTGTTCGGTTAATTTTAACCACGAAATTGAATTTGGTTTCGAGAATCGAACATTCGAGCGGGTCATGATTCATTTTTAGGACGTCATCTCATCTTTCGGAGAATTTTCATCGAGTCCAGAATTTGTGCGGAAAATCAATTTCGGACAAATAGGAAATAAAAGTGGAAATTCGGATAGGCTGCTTTAAAGCTTTATTTGGTTGCCAAAATGAATTATTTAAGGAAAATTGAAGCTAGTTTTCTTATTAGGTGGCCTATTGACAATTTTGGATGAAGACTTTGGGGCATATGACTTGAGTGGCTTGATATTTTGCAAGACTTGTAATTGGCCATTGCTTTGACTTCTTTCTTCCCTCGTCTTTCTCCAAATTTCCCTCCCCCTTGCGTGCAACTCCGCCAACCAAAACCCCCTCGCAACTTCTGCTCCTTCCTCATTTCTTCTTCTCCATTTCCACATCAACTCCATCCTGCCGCAGCTCCCTCCATTTTCCCTTTTCACCACCCAACCGTCCACCCACTGCCTTAAACCAGCAACTACGCCTCACCATCCGCCTACCTCAGCTTAACCAGTCCCACGTTCGCCAAGCAGCAAGCCCCGTCCTAAGCTGCCGTCCGCCTTAGCCGCCGTTCGCCTACCCAGCTCAGCCCAATAGCCGCCCGTCCCAGCTTTAAGCAACCTCAGCCGCCCCTAGCCTGTCCGTCCGCCCGCCAGCCCAGCTCCATCTAGCTTGCCAGCTCTGCGTCCAGCTCACCGTTCAGCCACCGACCAGCTGCCTAGCCATCCGCCAACCACCTCGATCCAGCAACCACAGAATCGAATCAACCCCTTGGCCGTGAGTTTGTAGGGCTTTTTAGCCACCGTTAGGCCTCCGTTGGAGACACGATTGTCTCGAGTCCTCACCGCCTTCTTGTCACCGTCGCTGTGAGCCCGCTGTCATTGAATTCCGATGAGTTAACTCCATAATCCCGAATTAAGTTGTTAATTACACTTAAGTGGTTAGTTTAGTGTTAATTAGGATTAGTGGTTAGTCCTAGTTAGAGTAACTAGCTAGTTAGGTTGGTTAGTTAGGTTAGTTTGGTTAGGTGGTTAGTTTAGTTAGGTTAGTCTACTCTAGGTTAGATTAATTAATCATGGTTAGGTTAATTAATCATGGTTAGAATAATTAAGTTGGATTAATTAATTAATCGTAATTAGCATAAATTGTGACGGATTAGCTATTTTTCAGAATTTTGTGCTCATTCTCGTGGATGAACTTATATGAAAGTAATTGCTTATATGTGCAACTGAGTGCTTGGTGGCCGTTATGGATTGTTATTGCAAAATTTGATTTTATGGTATTTAAATAGAAAAATACCGGGTGTAGGTTTTTGACGCCAAATTTTTATGTACTATATAAAATTGTAGAATTTTGAAATGGGAGCATGCTACATTTATTGGTTCAATTTAATTACGTGACCACGTATGATTATTTTACCGAGATTTTTAATACGAAGAAAAGTGGCCAAGTTCATTATTTAAATGTGGGGATAAGTGTTCCAAGTCCTCTGTTTGTCACAAAAATGCATTTCGGTCACCAAAACTTGCAAAAGTGCATTTAAGTCCTAAGACTTGTCAAATTGTTTCAAATGAGTCCTAAGATCAATGCCATTTGCCTTTTCCGTTAAAAATGCTTACATGGCATTTTAAATAATTTTTTTATTTTCTAGGTTTATTTTTTAATTAATTTTTATCCATTTTTTTAAAAAAATTAGATTTAAAAACTAAAAAATTAAATTTATTCTTATCTTATTTTCAACAAAAACTAAAAAGAAAAGTTAAAAAATTTATTTTTAAAATTTTTAAAAATAAATTAAGAAAATAATGTTAACTTTTTTAATATGTTTTTTTAATAAATATTTTAACTAAAAAAATTTATTTTTAATTAAAATGTTTTTTAATAAATATTTTAACTTCTTTTTAAAGTTTTTGGTGAAAATAAGATAAAATGAATAAATTTGATTTTTTTAGTTTTTAAATCTAATTTAAAAAAATAATTAAAAAATAATTAAAAAATTCACATGGAAAATAAAAATTATTTAAAATGCCACGTCACTATTTTTAACAGAAAAGGCTAACGGCGTCGATCTTAGGACTCGTTTGAAACAATTTGACAAGTTTTAGGACTTAAATGCACTTTTTGCAAGTTTTAGGACTGAAATGCATTTTCGTGACAAGTTGTAGGACTTCTGGAACACTTATCCCTTAAATGTGAGGTATTTGAATGCAAAACACGATGTTCTTGGCCAAGTTTGTGTGCGCGTGTGGTCACTATCGGAACCCGTCACCCAATGGGAGTTGGGGAGGCGATGTCTGATATAGTTCGGATGGCCCACGTCAACGAATGCCAGTCACGGTGGAAGGCGGGCCAACACTCCTTTATGGAATGCCGTCTAAGCATAGACATTGCCGTGCCCAACGGAGCGAGACGACGCCAGGTTATGTCGGATGATTGCTGACTGTTGAGTTTGTTGCGAATAAGGGCGAGCGATCGAACAAAATATAGACGGAAAAAGAAAATAAATCGGACACCAAATTTACGTGGTTCAGTCGTAAAGACTTACGTTCACGGGGAGAGCAGTAGCGAATTTCACTATAGATCAAGCGATACAAGGAGATTACACACTCGAGTCACTCAAACACTCTCTCGGTATTTCCCAAACCCCAATTACACCCAATACACCACTTTTTCTTGGATATAAATCACAAATAAATTTTTGCCGCACGAGAAACACAAAGACTCGCTATCAAGCACCCAGCGCCTACGGACGTCTCTCGCAAACAGAGAACATCCATAGCACTCAAAGTAAATGGCGCTTCAATATGTGGCTTCGCTCAACACATACGTAGGGTTCGGCGGCTTCTTTGAACAGCACACTGAAAAGAAGACCTCAATAATACTTCCTTTTATACGTGTGCCCATGAGGTCAAAACTTTGACCAGGGGCCCACCTTCGTTTCCTTTTTGGGGTTCACATGCAAGGGATGCTGGAGAGGCTTCTTTCTTCGGCGTCAATATGTGTGTGCGCCTTTTGGGCCCCACCATGGTTCAATAAAATTTCGGCTTCTCCTTTGCAACGGAAAGAAAACTTTGCTGCACATATATTCTATTTTATTTTCTCTTTTCCAGCAAATCGCGTTTTATAAACGCTCAAACTCGAGACATATTTTAACAGAGTTGATCGTGGCCAATGAGTCATGATAACTGGAACACGCCTAAGTGGTTGTGATAGTTGTGCCTGATTATATGGCAAAATTATATGGCAAAATTATGTGGCACGAAATGTGACGTGTCATAACAGTTCTATGTTATAATCGGAATCCCTGCGATTGAAATGATGTCTTCCAGTTATTAAATACAATTGTTGTATTCATATGATATACGTGACGCATTAATATGCAGAGATGTGCCGAGGCGAGGTAAGTTTGTTTGTGATGCCTATTTAGGCTGCCTCTGGGTGAATTTGCGTCCTAATCAGGATTTAGGTTGTTGACTCGCTGAGATTTATCTTGCCCTGTCGTGGTTACCCCTAAGTTTACCTTCTTCCCTATTCTCGGGACCACCTGGACCCGTGAGTTAGTGGTGACCACGATTTGGGTCGACGAGGGCCTCCTTCACTCAGTGCCTCATCGCTTCAAAGCGTGGTTCATTAACGAGTCTAACGGGGTTTAGGAGGGTCATTTACAGGGTTTTGACGGACCTACCATCAAAACCAAGGATGAGGAGGTAGCTCACTCCATGGACATGGACATCCCAGATGGTGTCATGGAGGACCCAGCGCCGGAGTCGGAGGGATCCGAGGTGTAGGTTGCCTAGGACCTCTTTTTGGAGACAGACATTTATATATAAACTTGTAGGGTTAACCTAATATGTTTATAAAGTGTGGTTTGTGAAAAAAATGGTTGCATGTTTTACTATCCCTGTTTTTTATGGTTATTTGGGTGTTTGTTTAATTCGCTTCCATATGTGCTTAATTGAAAGATAAAAAGAAAGGGTCGGTGACGTGTCTTGGGACATCACATTCATTTTAACCGACCCCCGAGGAATGTGCGCATGCCCGAGGTTCGGGGCGTGACAGTCCTAGTATGAAGATGCTGTCTACTCCAAATGTTCCTAAGGATATTACTTATCATTCTCCTCCGATAGTCTTTGATAGTTCTCCTCATTCTCAAGAGGAGAACAATGCAACACAAGAAAATGATAGTATAGTATCTCAAGGGGAGATAACAAAATAACTACTTCAAGGGGAGACATTGAATATATATTGCTGTAGCGATCCCACCATCAACAATTAAGTTAAGACCACTAATACATTGCATGTTCGGTCATCATCTTTGAAACGAATTCTCCTATTCCTTTTAGTGAGGTTTCTCCTTCTAATCTTCCTATTGCAATTCAAAATGGTACTATAACTTGCATCAACACCCTATATCTCACGTTGTCTCATATGACTCTTTATCTACCTCCTATTGTACTTTTGTGTCTTCTTTATCTTATGCCTTTATTCAATGGAATTGGCATGAGGCTTTTGTAGATGAGAAGTGAAAGGTAGCAATGGTGGAGGAGATGCATACTTTGAAGAAAAATGGCACATGGGACCTTATTTTTCTTCCTCCTAGGAAACAACCGATAGGATGTAAGTGGGTGTTTATAGTCAAACAGAAGATGGATAGTACCTTGGATAGATATAAAGCACAGTTGGTAGCAAAGGGATTTACTCAAACTTATGGGATTGACTATCAAAAAACCTTTGCTCCCGTTGCTAAGTTGAATACTGTTCTAGTTCTACTTTCTTGTGTTGTTAACCAGGGATGAGATCTTCAGTAGTTAGATGTGAAGAATGCCTTTCTTCATAAAGAGTTAGAAGAAGAAGTGTATATGGAGATTTCTCCAGGTTTTTCTTGTGACAAAACTCAAGATAAAGCGTGTAACTTGAAACATGCACTTTATGGTTTAAAGCAATCACCTCGAGCCTGGTTTGACAAGTTTCAAAAAGCTATGATTTTCGTTGGATATAAACAAAGTAATGTTGATCATACTTCGTTTGTGAAGAGATCAGGTGCTAAAGTCACTATTCTCATTGTCTATGTAGACGATATTGTTGTCACGAGAATGATAATGATAAGATCAACCGATTGAAAAAGCTTCTTGGATTAAAGTTCGACATAAAGCATCTTGGAAAGCTCCGGTTCTTTCTTGGGGATTGACATTGCCGGATCTTCAAAAGGTATCTTTCTATCCCAAATGAAGTATGTCCTTGATCTTTCGACGGAAGTTGGGTTATTAGGATGCCGTCCCTCTAATATACCTTTTGAGGCCAATTCTCGTCTTTGAGAATAAAATGGTGATCCAGTGGATAAAGGTCGTTATCAACGATTAGTGGGCAAGTTGATTTATTTGTCCTATACCTGACATGATATTGATTTTGCTGTGAGCCTAGTGAGTCAATTTATGCATGATCCATACACTACTCATGTGGATGCCGTTCTTTGAATCCTTCAATATTTGAAGTCTGCTCGTGAGAAAAGGATTCTTTTGATTCCTCATGATGGCCTTAAAGTTGAAGTCTATACAAATGCTGATTATGCTGCATCCCCTTACCAAAAGCCTATTTCTAGGTGTTGTATATTCTTAGAGGGAATCTTGTTACATGGCGCATTAAAAAGCACAATGTAATTTTCGATCTAGTGCTAAAGTAAAGTTTCATGCAATAGCACAGGCAGCTTGTGAATTGTTATGACTTAAAGGATTACTTAAAGATCTTGGTGTATATGTATTAGTATTGCTCACAATCTTGTACAACATGATTGTATGAAACATGTGGAGATTGACGGACACTTTATCAAGGAAAAGTTAGAGAGTGGTTTAATTTGTATGCCCTTTGTTCAGTCCAGTGATCAACTCATTGATATGTTCACTAAAGGACGGGGTTAAATCATTTCATCCTATTTTAGTCAAGTTGGGCATGTGTGATATTTATGCTCCAACTTGAGGAAGAGTGTTGAGAGTATTTGGTTGATAGGGGTATGTTTGCCTGTTTCTTTTATTATTTTATGTATGGGGGCAAAAAGGGCAATATTGGAATTTTGGCCTTTGGGCTTTATTATAAAGAGATAGTTTGAGGTCACACTGACCTAACCAAATATTCAGTTTAGTTTTTATCTTCCAACGCTAATTCATTTCCATGGTATGGAATATCTGTTGATCCTTCCTTCTAAATCCAGACAGTATGCTTTATCTATTGATCCTTCCTCCTTGATGCCAAACCCTCAAATGACTGGTTCTTTCTTTTTTCTATTGCTGATTCTACGCCACATAGATCCTTCAGAAGCTACCTCAAGTAGTTCCGGGACATCCTTTTGGGGACCCTCAAGATCCTATCGTCCAGATATAATGTCAGAGGTATGCTAGCTTATTAGCTCGTTTTTTTTTCCTATTCCTTTAATGAAATGCACGACGCTGGCCATTTACCCTCACCTGATTTCTCCATAAAGAAAATGTCAACGTAATACCTCAGAATTGAACCTCAGAGAAGATGGGGCTAGAAGCTTTGTGATGTGCTTTAGCAAGTAATAAGATGGTGTCATATGACGGTTTTATTGAGAGTGAAAAACATTTAACTTAAACATTGAACTGATTCTCCTACAAGGGTGACGTGATGAAGCTGTGGACATCCTTGATGTTAGCTCCTACTAGCGAAGGAACCTCGGCAGTGCATGTCATCACAATCGTTTGAGCTCTAGACGAAACCTTATGTCATTTACTCTGGATAAGAAACAGTGACTTTAGCTACTGTAATTCTCGTTAGTATTGAGAGGAGATTATTGTCCCCGGCATGTTGGCGTTGCTTCCTCCATGTTCATATTTCCAATTGTGATAGACAGACACAAGCAAAAATTACTGCCGAGTATATTTGTGATTGCACAAATGCTTGCAAGAACAATACTAATAATATATCTACGTGTAAAGATTGGGCACGCTTGTGGGTTTTCTTGTCTGATATCACCAGTTACCACTGCATCTTGTGTTTGGGACAATATTTGCAGTTTCCTAAATGCAACATGTTAATTTGTTGATGCTTCCTTCATATTCTCAGATACTTGAATTAGTTCATTTTAACCATTGCTTATAGTCGCTAATTCTTCTCCACAGCGTGCATTATCAGAAGCTGGCCCAAGTAATTAGCTGTAATGTTCCATTCAATCTATCTGATATGATTCACCTGACCTTCCCTCCTCACCTTTCTATCACATTGACGCCCAATCTGTACCCATGATGCACACTTCAATCGAGCGTCTAGCAACGATGTCAGTGGTATGCAATCTTTAAAGCACAGCCTATTTATCCATAAGGAATTTGTAAATCTCCATACTTTTTCCCTCAGATTGAGTTCGACATTCCAGGAGGACTGACTACTTTACATCTCCGTCAAGTTGAATTCTTAGTTATCGATAAGAAAAGTGCTTGATGGACAGAAAATATTTGGGTGACGTGTTTTAAGAAAATCTAAGGTGGTGTGCTACAGATGTTTCTCTATGTAAACCAGAAAAAGCAGATTTTTATATGATCAGAACCCAAGTTTCTAAAATGCTGCAAAGCTTAATGCACAATCTTTTATACCAAGTGCTTCGGCAAAAGAATAGCGCAAGTCTCAAAAGTTGGCACGGAAGATACTTAAGTGCCAAAAGTTGTGAAAGATACATTTAAATGTCACTTTTTAAAAAAAAAAAATTGGGATATCTTAACGTCAATTTCAACGAGTCTTGGCCGAAAATCATAGGTGGCAATTTTTTAATAATATAACTTGCTTATGTGGCTCACTAGAATATCACCATACATAGATACATACATATATATATATGCATATCGTCTTATTCATTTCATACGGAATAAATAAAATATTGGAAACCACATACCGCGATGAATTTTCTTTTAGCAAATTGATTTTTGTGATTAGTATTCTATAATCTCGAATATACATGTTGTGGACGGCCCCGCTCTCTTAGGGTTATGGGCCGAGCTGGCCCAGCACAGGCCCATCTGGGATACAGAATGAGGACACGACCGTAAATTTATACAGCTCGCTGACCGTCACCGTTGTGGAAGTTAAAAGACGGTGAAGAGGGTTTGAACTTTGAAGTGCGAAAACAGAGTCCATTCTTTCAGCGAAGGGTATGGAATTTCTTGCCTCCCAACCATCCCATCTCTCTTTCTCATGATTTGAATTCGTGGAACTAGAGAGAGAGTAGTCTCCGTACCTTCTTGATCGAATCTTGGGAACGGAGAAAGAAAAGGCAATGGGGGAGAAGGAAGAGAATGGGAAGGAGTTTGAGGTGCCATGGGAGGCGAAGGAGCACGTCGAGGGTATAATGGCGTTGCCGATGTTCGCCTGTTGCTCCAAGCGAGAGGTTTACCGAGCACTCAAGGAATGCGAAATGGAGCTTGTTGACGCCGCGCCGAGACTCTTTATTCCAGGTTTCTTACACACTCTTCCGGTATTCTCTGTTTCTGTCGTCGGAAAGTAGTCTCTGCGTCTTCTTGATCGAGTCTTGTGAACAGAGATAAAGGAAAGTGGGGAAGAGGAAGGAGGAGGAGAAGAGAGGGAAGGTAGAGGTGCCAATGGAGTCAAGGGAGAAAGTCGAGCATTTCTTGATTGCCCCGAAGAGGTACCGATGTCAAAGGAGAAAGTCGAGTCGTTACCGATTGCCCTGAAGAAGAAGCAGAAGGAAAGAGAAAAGGTAGAGGTGCCGATAAAGCCAAAGGAGAAAGTCGAGCCTTTCTTGATTGCTCCAAAGAAGAATGAGAAGAAGATGAAGAGAGAGAAGATAGAGGTACCAATGGAACCAAAGGAGAAAGTCGAGCATTTTCCGGTTGCCCCGAAGGAGGAGCGAAAGAAGAAGAGAGAAGGTAGAGATACCAATGGAGCCAACGGAGAAAGTCGAGCATTTCCCGATTGCCCCAAGCAATTAACGAAGCACTCAACAGACAGGAAATGGACTCCCTCAACGCATTTCATAAACCTCCTTGAGAAAGGTTTTTACATGCTTCGGTTACTCTCTCTCTCTCTCTCTCTCTATCTCTCTCTCTCTCTCTCTCTCTCGGCTGATTTACTCTTGATCAGAGCCCTTGCTATCAAGCAAGAAACGCCCATCATAGTGTGACGTGAACCCTTCGAATCTGTAGTGAAGTTGATCTAGTTTGTCGAATTTTTTCCCATTTATTTTCCATTTAGATGAAATTATCAAATTCAGGTCTTCTTGCTCTCTTGAACAGAGAAAGCAAAAACCAGAGCAGGGGTACCGGCAGAGTG
Organism: Eucalyptus virginea; assembly: GCA_014182375.1. Taxonomy (NCBI): domain Eukaryota; kingdom Viridiplantae; phylum Streptophyta; class Magnoliopsida; order Myrtales; family Myrtaceae; genus Eucalyptus; species Eucalyptus virginea. The sequence continues at coordinate 13,174,803 of CM024524.1, read as the reverse complement.
CAAGGAGCAAGTCGAGAGTATAGAGGAGATTTTGAAGGAGACGGGACCTGATTTAACCAAAGAAGAGATCTACGAAATGCTCGAGCAATGTGATATGGACCCTGACCTTACCGCTGAGAGACTCTTCGGAAATTCTCTAGGTTTAACACACTTGCATTTCATCTACTCCATATTATTGTTTCTTGATTAATCTTGAGAGGCATTGCCATCCTTAATGAGAGATCAACTGCTTGTGGCTGATTTTATTCTCGTGCATTTTCTGTGTCTGCTATCTGAATGTAATGCTGGCAGAGTTAAATTTCTTTTTGGGGATTATCACTGGGGATGGTGTCGGTTGGCCAACGAGGCGTGCCGACATCAGATATCTTTTTCTTGTTCTTAGTGAGACCTCGAAGGAGTTCTTGTTGTCTAGATAGACAGGTGCGAATTTGGGACAGATGGAGGCAAAAGATCCATACATTTGCGTGCTACGGCTCAGGGTTGTAATCTAGGATTCTAGATTCTCTTTATGATTGTCGTTAAACTACCCGCGCTCTGCTTGTCAAGCACTTGTGGTGACTTCAAATAACTAAGTCGTATGATTTTATGTGACTGTCAGAAAATTCGCTGAGATATCCCATTCCATCTATCAGAAATGATTCACCTGACCTTCCCTCCTCACCATTCCATCACATGACATACGGTTCAATGGAGCGTCCAGCAATGATGTCAATGGTATGCAATCTTCTAGTCCAGCCGATTTCTCCATATGGAACTCGCAAATTTTGATACTTTTTCCTTCAGATTGAGTCCGACATTCTAGGGAACTGACTATATTGTATCTCTGTCAAGTTGAATTACTAGTTATCAATTAGGAAGTGCTTGAAGGCCAGAAGCCTTGGGGTGATGTGTTTTAAAAAAGGTTAAGGCGGAATGCTACATTTTTCTTTTATTGAAACCAGAAAAAGTAGATTTGTCTGGAAGCTCAGTTACTGAAATCCTGCAAATCTTTTAAAAGCAGTGCTTTCTTTGATCAGAATGCACCACCTTTTGCACCAAGTGCTGCCGTTGATCTATTATCTCAGACCCTGCTTCGAGGCTACAGTTTATTCACTGGCCGTGAATTTACACATCCCCACATAGAACCAAGCTACGATCAGCCTCAGCTGCCCCTGCAACATGGTTGCATGAATCATGATGGGTATATGCATCAGAACTTTGGAGATGATATGACATCTCCTCAACAAGAGGTGTATCAAGGTGGCAGCTCATCTCGGGCCAATGCCAATCCTTCTAGTTGGGGAAGCTTTCTGGGCAGAGGAGGGACCCCTCACCAATTTCTGCCTAATTCACCTGCCCCCTCTGATACATCCATACCCCCGCTCAACTGTGCATTGCATGTTCAGGTTCAGCACCAGCAAGGAAATGATTGTCACCCTATTGGAACGGTAAAAATTAATTTGGCACCTGCTTGATAGCTTTTCTATTCTCTACTTCCAATCTCTCTGATGCTAGCTAATCAGTTCTCTCAATTGTATGCCTTTTTCCAGAACTGTGACTTCGCTGCGCAGAACTATCAGCCTGATCCAGGAGCAATGTCTGCACTCCCCGAACAACAACAAGGTGGCTTCCCCAGCTGGGTACCTCTACCTTGTGATCGTATTAACCAGCACTATGATATGCTGTTGGCTCGACAAGAGCTGTATAAAGGTGGCAGCTCATCTATTGCCAATGGCAATGCTTCTGGTTGGGGAACCATTCAGGGCACAGGAAGTACATCTTATCAATCTCCGCCAATCCCACCTTATTCACCTGCCCCTTTTAATATTTCCTGCACCGGCCATGACTCCACATTGCAAGCTCAGGACCAGTATAGAAATGACGATAGCTTTTTCATACTTCCTGCACCGGATTTGACTCCACATGGTAGCTACATGGGAATGGTGCCTCCGCCTGCTAATGGGCTTGCTGGTGAAGTGTCATCCCAGCAATATGTTCATCAAGGCCACCCAACCTGGCACCATCCTGGAATGAGGATCAGGCCAAACCATCAGCAGCAAAGCCCACATAATACAAGAACAGGCAATTTGCAGGACTTTTCAAAGATGCAGCCACCTCAAGATCTGAGACCATAATGCTGATCACCGGTTGTTATTCTGCATTTACTGGGAGAGCTTTTGCATAGAATTTGAAATAGGAGCATTAGGGCGTGGCAATAACAATTGGGAAGATGTGTTAGGTGCTTACCCATTTTTACACACTACTGCATCCCTTGATTGGAAAGAATGCACAGGTTCTTGCTTGTCCATTTGTACATACAATACTTTTTTTTGAAGCCAGAAATTAACTGTGCATATACTTCACTGCCTCAATATTACCTTCTGTTTCTTAATTGGTGTTAGGACAGATGCCACGCAGAGATTTCCTTCTGCAAGTAGGGGGTTATGATATTGCGTAATGATGATAATTCCAATGCAGGATGTTAGTTGGACTCTATATATTTTCCCAGGCTCTAGAGACCTTTTCCAATGCTTCAACCCTTCGAGCAATAATCGCCGCAGTTGCACCGCCCTATTCTGCATTGGATGAAATTCAAAATGTTCTAGTAAGTTACTGAGAGCTTAATTTATAGCTTCCTAGAATGTGCGTCTCGCTCTAGGAAGGCAATTGGCGTGAAGTTAGAGTCGATTGGGAGTGGAAGTGAAACGACTGCATTTTGAAATTCAGAATTCGCCTCACTAGAAAGTTTGGTTCTGACGATATCACTTGCCACAGGGTCTGCAGGAAGGGCGCCGGTGATCGGAGGAGGCGTGTCGGTGCTATGATTGATTGCTTCAGGCACTGATGCTGATCACGGCAGTACCATTGGATGACGACAGGACAATGGAGTTTCCATGGCAACTCAAAATCAGCATTACCATAACTTGCTTAACAAAACAATTTTAGGAATTCATTAGACGGACCTCTATCAAATGAGAAACAAGAAAAGCTATCATGGAAAAGTATTAAAAGATTCAGGAGTTGGTTGATTTGGATTATAAAATGAAGTCCAAAAAAGCAGGCCCCTCTGAATTAGACAAATGCCACCCTCGCTGCCGTTATGCTATTCATAATCTCGGTGCATGATTAAATTGCCATGTCTTTAGCTACCGGCCTCTAATAGCACATATGGATCAAAATCAATCGGTCCGCTGATCCATCATTTCTATAGAGGGGTCAAGTTTCCATTTGACATTATTATATATAGCGTAATGAAATCTAAATATCTCTCGTCTACTTGTATATTGCAAAAGCTGTCTATAAAAGCAAATAATTTGCACTATAATTGTGAATATATGAAAAAAAAAATTCTTTAAAAGATAGGATTGTTGGAGGAGAGGGTCCATAACATGTGAGAGCCACCCATTACTCCTTCATTTTGCTTTAACATTTGCTTTCATTTGTTGTCTCCCTCATTCATTCAAAAAACAAACTTTCATGTACCAACACCAAAAGCAACACTCATGGATGAACAGTGCCTCCTCCAACCTCTCTTGCCGGCAACCGCCGCAGCCGGCGCCTCCTCCAATCCTGCCGTCCCCAACTACCCGCCTCTTAACAATGATGAAGACACCAAAGACATAAGCGCCCCATCACCAGACTCGAGCATCATATACCGCCTTTTGTCTGTCTTCTTTATAGGGCTCCTCTCTGTATGGGCGAATCTCGAAGCGTCGAAAGGGTTCGAGCTAACTGTCATGAACGATGCCGCGAACTCTCCGGCTGGCAAGCGCTTCACCCAAATGTACGTCTCCGATGACAGAGCCACACGTGAAGTCCTCCATGCGAGCAGCTTCATTGAAACCCTTCTCTACGACAACATCAGAGGCAATCAAACAACCATCACCAAGAAGCCGGTAAAGCATGTCATTGTCCAGCTAGCTCGACGGAACCTCAGAAGGAAGGTAACCGTCAAAGCCGCAGGAGATCACAAGTTTGTCATGAATTTATGCCCTTCTCTAATGGAGGCCAAAGATGTGAAGTACAACATGGCGTCGGCGATCCACCGTGGCATGGCGCGGATATGGCTATATGATGGTGGCTCTCAGCCTCCGCTAGCGCTTCTCGATGGCATGGTAGAGTATATAAGCATTTTAGCAGGTTTTGGTGATACAGATTATGATGGAAGTGTTCAGGGTTTTCAAGAATCTGCTCCAAATTGCTGGGAAGACAAAAACCCTAGGGCTGTGGCACATTTTTTGAACTACTGTGAGAGGGAGAATGGAGGGTTCATCCGACGGTTAAACGAAGCCATGAAAGAGGGGTGGCGTGATTGGACGGTGGACGAGGCTCTCGGAATGCCGGCTCAGCATCTGTGCAAATCCTTCAGGATAGGTCAAGCAGCGGTGTAAAGTTTTACCCAACTAAAACATCTTCCATAGCTGGTCTTGATGACCTGGAAAATTCGGCGAAGAATTGTTCTGTGATTCTATGCATGTGATGGGTGATGTTCCATGTTTGGATTAGACAACGACGTTAATCATGTCTGGGGTCATTCTTGCACATGCAATTCTCTGGACAATTGTGCAGATAAGGGGTTGGACTTCTGGTGACAATAAAACAGCAATTGATCTTTTTCCAATTTCAGGACCTTTCATCATTTAGCAATCATCTTTGCAACATTTAATTTAGTCACAGACTTTTCAATTCTTTTTCAATAAGTTGTTAAATTTAAACTACTTAAGCTTTCATCAATTACTAGCCACTTAGGACGCGAATAATAATAATTCTATTTTATTCTCCGAAGAAATTTTTAATCAAATATATACGTTTAATAGCTATACAAAATTTTTGATATCGGAATAGAAATTCGACACGAAATTTCTACATCTCGAGTGACGACGAGAGGCGACCGATGACCAATCTATGGCGCTGGAGGTAGATGACCAGCCAGCGACCAGCGATGGACAAGCGACGACGAGCGATCGGGCAACGAGTGGGTGGCAACTGGCGGCACACGACTAGTGACAAGCAAGCCAGCAATAGGCAATCACCGGCAGCGAGTGGCCAATGAGCAATGAGGAGAGTAAGCGAGAAGAATTTTCATTTTTCACTTTTATTCTAGAAATAGAAAAAAAACAAAATTTTACTTCTGATTTCAGAAATAAAAATTTATTTCAAAAATAAAAAAATGAAATTACATTACAAAACAAATTTTTGTTCCAAAGTCACTCCAGGAATAAAAATAATAATTATCAGCCTGGACAACCCAACACATACACAAGCTGCCGGTATATGCATATTGCTAAACACATGACAGGTCATGCGAATGGGCCCAGCCACTCTGGTCCAAGAACCATAATGGACAAGACCAACTCTGACTCCTCAAATCTTATCAGTTTCTTATGAACATTTTTGTTTGCCCTGTCCATGTCATCAAGCTCCTATTTACTTCAGTATCATCTACTAACTTGATTTGGAATGCCATGCTTTGCAATCATGAAGGGAACACAGTATATTTTTTACTTTAATTAAGAATAATCCAACTAAGCTTCATCACAAAAACACTCCAGGAAATCTTGGAAGTTCACTTAACTCTGTGGAGTTGAAAAGTAGCAGGAACATCTGTACATTGCGATTAAATACACATGGATTAACAATGTACCAGACAAATTTTGCCATGCAGGCTCTGTTTCTCTCCCTGTACATAATCAGAAACAGTCCCCAAACCCTTGACCAGCTGAACCCACATTACATGCCTCCTTTACAAACATTTAACTACATTTTCAGATGGACCTGAAAGATCCCTCCGTGACATAGAACCAAAAAAGCACACAAGGAACAAAGGACATAAACCCTCTTACACAGATAGGTAAAAGCACTGGACATGGCCGCAGAGAGACTTCGACAATGCAGCAATATGCTTAACCTTATTGTACACTCACAGGTTAAGTGACATTTATGTCGCTGTACTTATGAACAAAACGCTCTCTGCAGCTCTTCATCCACAATTCCTTAGCCATATGGAGCATCCATTGACAAAAAAGTGGACACTCCCCACCGCAACTCGAGAACATAGATTATATATCCATCCCTTGGTCTCTCCTGACTATGTACACTTCTTACCTACGCAAACAGTTAGACTGTGAGCCGTCATCATGGAAGACTGACAGTAATATACACCATGTGGAGCGAAGTTAGTACTTCTCAATCAAGATCTGCCTTCGGACTGTCCAATGAATCCCCTAAGTAAGACCCATCGGCTTGACGAATACAAATGTTCAGGTTGCCCGAAATCAAGAAGTCCTGGAAGATATAAAAAGATTAGGCTGATCCCACTACACACTAAATGTTTCCTGTTTGCTTATTCTATATTAATGGATAATTCAGAACAATTGAACTTAAGGTACAATAGAATGTCATCTATATCATCAAACAAGTAGTTACTCCCAATACATGAATCAAATTTCCAATCATCATCTTCAATCACTTTAAAACCTTTTAAGCAAAGGAGAAGACAAAAAGTTCGAGCATCGGAATGGGGAAGCCAAGTCAGTGAGCAGTGTTGCTGCCCATGGTAAGGAAAAGATAAGTCACTATGGAGTGTTACCTTATCGCCAGTATCCTGGCCCTCAGAATGGAAAACTATAGGTCGGCACCGTTTATCTTCATTCATCAAGCTTGAATTCTGGAAATGCGTCACAAGTGCAGCTTTGCCCTGGATCCTTGCATACGCCAGTGAAGCAACCTTTTCACTATTGAACTTCTCCCACTTCTTCCCATTAATTGTCTGCAAACAGTTCAAAGATGTAGACTTTCTAGAATAACTAAAATTCCCAGTCCCACTAATCATGTGCAATAACAAGTCAGATGCCATTCCAATGTAATATATTGGTGACGCTATAAATTACATAAGCACTTCATGTAGACAAGAGTCACATCTCCATTCATGCTTTAACATCAGAATTAACAAGGACAAGGTCAAGTACAATTCGATCTCTGAGTATTGGAAGGCTGAGAAATTGATAGAAAAGTTAACTTACATTATAGAAAGAAACTATATGTGAAGGAGAAACCATATTGATAAAAGCATAGCCCACATTGCATTTGTTCTGCAACAAAATCAGAAGAAGCTTTGATCAATTAAACAATGGCTTGCTAGCAGCGTTCAACAATTTTCCATGAATCCAAACAATCACATGTTTCAAATGAGCTTCGCCTAATAGACAGTGTATTCTTTGGGGGATGAATACTAGAAATGCCAAAACTTTCGAACTACGCTCACTTGAGTACCAAAACTTTTCTTTTTTTTTTTTTTTGCTTACCTGAGTAACACAAATTTGAAAAATTGCTCACTTGAGTGCCAATTCCAATTTACCTCGTCGGAAAATCCTATGTAAACAGCAGTCGTCTGACGTAACTTCGCCGGTGTGATGTGGACAATTTTTAACATTATTTTGATATTTAAATATATATTTTTTTTTTTGGCTTTTTTTTCTTTAGGACCGCAACCCTCGCCACCGTGAAACCCTCGCCCAAATTGGGCGAGGCCACAAGGGCCCTTGCTAGCTCTAGGCAGTTGTAGGTGATGCCGCTTCGCCTAGGGCCGACAAGGGCACAATGCCCTTGCCCATGGCCTTCACGACCAGATTTTGGGCAAGGGCCGCCTCAACCTCGCTGCGAAGGCCCTAGGTGAAGGCGTTGTGGCCTCACCATCTGCAGGTGATGCTGCCCAGAGCTGGCGAGGGCATCGCAACCTCATTGGCCTGCGAGCGAGGCCTTGACAGCCTCGCCCAGTGCCTTCATAGCCGAGGGCAAGGCGGACCTCACCCAATCTGGGGGAGGGTTTTGTGGCCAGCGAGGGTCGCTCGTGACCCTCGCTGGCCCTAAAGAAAAAAAGCAAAATAAAAATTCAAAAAAACAATTAAAAAATTTCATGTGGGACGTTTAGCTGGAAGTGGCATAGTGAATGATTTTACTCCGATGTGATACTCAAGTGAACGGAAAAAAAAAAGTTTTGGCACTCAAATGAACGCCATACGAAAGTTTTGACACTTCTAGTGTTCTAATTCCTTGTATTCTTTTGGTGTTTGTATTTAGGCCCAAAATAATTACAAACTCACCTTAAAATCAATAGGCAAGTAGAGAAAATCATATGTCCCACTGTGAATTTCATCAATCGCAGCAAGCAGCATCTTGGATGTGTACCTAAATTAAAGGCAAACAGCAAAGGAATGATAAGTACCAGGCAAGTAATTATGTTAGAAACATAAACATTCCAAATGAGAATTATATATCAGTCTTTACTTATTGGGGATGTTCTTGATCATTAATGTAGTCCTTGTATCTTCTCCATTCATAATTTTATCCAAGTCAAGCTGATACTGCTTCTTGTTATCCATCTGATTGACACTTGTCTCAACCCGCCTATTCCGACTATGTTCACCCAACCCATCAATGCCAGTTGCCCCAGGTCCAGAAAATAGACCATTCCCGACAATCATGGGGCCATGTCTAGCCATTGGCAACATTCTGAAACTTGGGGACCCGTTGTCAGCCATATCTCCTGGAAAGCCAATGGCAGTCATAGTTGCATGGGCACCCGCATTCATGTAATTAGCTTTGTTATGACTTAGACTCAAGCCCCTCAACGCGACAGAGTTCATGAATGATGATTCTGGTGACTCAGGCACATATCCAAAACACCTGTCAAATGGGAGACCAGAAGGTGCAGATCCAACATGATGAGGCTGATTTGAAGAAAGAAAAGAGGTATGGTGACTGGCGTAAGGAAAACCCTGCCCCCTTCCTTGCCCGCTGGATGAAAGTGCATGTCCTGTAGATGAACTTGGCCAGGCAGAGGAATGGGAAACCCCAGAATACGGAGTAGGACTTCCCCAGAGAAACTGAGGACCGGATAACGTCGTAACACCAGAAGAATTTGTTGATTCCCCTATGACACAGCCAGGACTCGGCCTTACACCATGCTCAGGAAAAGATTGAGAACTCTGGTACGCTGCAACTTGTGATGACCCCGTTTTGTTAAACATCTGACCAGCATAGTTAATTCTACCTTGGTCCTTCCCTATAGGTGCCATCTTCGGGGAACTAGACAAATGAGTAGGAAGAATTGAAGCTAACCCCGGCAAATGATTACTGTTAATAGGGCTAGGTCCCAGACCAGGTGATCTGCTAAAAGCATGCGGAGGGTTCTGCTCAACAGGGCTGCCATATTGGGCCCAGCTACCTACCAAAAAATTAACACATATTAATTGAAAGATTAAAAAAACAAGGGACCGCAGATGATTGCTGAACGGAAGATCACTTTTAAAGCTACCAACCTGGTGGAGAGTTGGCAAGTGGAGAACCCACTTGGTGCCTGAAAGTCCGAGATTCATCCTGTTCCAGCTCTTGATTTAGTTGCTGCATCAAGCTAAGAACAACAAGTACAAACATATTCAATTTAGTCCAGCACACTTACCAAAAGTGACTTGGACATTCTAAAAGAATCTCCAGAGTGCACAGTGAGAAAGGAAAAGACTGTAAAACATGGTTTTGACGAATTATTTCACATGCTTAATAACCTGTAGCAAATTATGCAGGAAGTCCTAACTCTTAAGGGCTCATTTGGTAAAACTAAAAAATTTAAGTACTGAATTTTAGGTGTTGAAAATAGACAGTAATAGTTGTTTGCTGACAGCTGAAGATCTATTGATGAATATTCTTAACATCTTGCCATGGATGAAATTGTTATCACTTTGCATATGTTTTAGCAATATAATCGGTAACATTCTAATAGCTGTCAATTACTCTTTCTACTTAATAAATTAAGTAACCCTTTCCTTTTTTACCCCATTGAGTGATTTTTTACTTAATTGAATTTTAAAAGTCATTGTTAGTTATGATTTTCAAACAAACTTAATCTCATTAAGTGCTGAATCTTTTACTGTTTAGAAGTTAAGTGGCTTATCAAATGGGCCCTCAGGAAAGCTGTCTTATTGCATCCAGAAAAGACACATATAGACAAACCACAAAAACTAACACCCACCTCCTAAAATTTTCAAACATGTTAATTATATTATGCTTCAGATTCCATCAAATTCATTTCACAGAAGATATTTATGTTTTATTATATTTCACTTTATTGGTAGAATTTATGGATTTCCAGAATATATCCCTGATGATTATGAAAAAATGATCCTCATAAATAACGCTTTTACCAAACTTGAATTAAAACCAATCTATACTCGAATTGATCTCTTTCTTTTTCTGTTTTACCTTGTGTCCACTTGAATTAATTTCTTGATTACTTTCTCCAAAGAACTTCACACCAGCAATGAAAATACACTAAAGTGCAATAGCATGGTTAGAGACAGCGATAAAATACCATTTGGTCAACCCTTGGCCTTCACTTGACCAGAAAATAGAAGGTTCCAGAACAATATAATGGACATTGTGAGCACTTACTTTCGACGTGCACCACCAGGACGGCTAGGTTCCACTTTTATCCGTTTGCCAGCAATATCGCTCCTATTTAAAGCTCTAAGTGCCGCCTCAGCAGCTCTCACATCATAGAACTCGATAAATTTATGGTGCTTCTTGTGTGGAGTTTCCCTAATCTGTATTTCAATGAGGCGAAGTTAAGACCACGGTGTAGCCAAGCCACTATAATCATCAAATGACGCAAATTTAATCACATCTATCAAACAATCTAACCTCTTTGACCTCTCCATATGCCCCAAATATTTGACGGAGGTCATCATTTGAAACAGATGCATCTAAATTGAACACTACAAGTGTTCCCTGATTAACGTCCTTCTCTGATGGATTGTCCTGTTAAGGGTCAAAAAATTCATAGATGGATTCAAATGAATGTCAACATGTGGAGCATGATTATTTTATGTGCAAAGAGATTCATACCTTAGGAATAGAAAAATGAATGTCAAGTTTCCTTCGTCTCAGAGGCTTATTTTGTAAGGCACGCATGGCAGTGCGAGCATCTCGGATATCATAGTAAGATATCATTACAAATCCTCTATGCTTGCAAGCTGTATACAGAGTTCTGATGTCCCCATATTGCTACAAAAGAAAACGAAAGGGTCAAAAACATTAAGTAGTTTCCAAATAATCAGCTCCGACACCAAATTTAGAAACCAAAACTGCCTTCAATCATAGAGATAGAATGATGAATGACAACAAATATTGCTATTCTTTAATCCTCAGCCCAACTAAATAGAAGAATCTAGATCGGTCACAAATTACCATATCATACCATGGCAAGAAGCATATTGCTAATTCCATGTCTACTAAATACAATAGCATTCTGGAGACCATAAGGAAAAATGATGCTTCTTTTGATTGAAAACTACAAAGTAGTCAATCAGACGTGATCAAACACGAAAACACTTCCTAGCAGGAAAAATGCAGTGATTAGTGGTGAACAGACAGCCAGATCAGCGTCCAGTAGTTGCACTGAGTAAACAGTGCATCTGCCTAAGTGACTCCTCTTCCTGTCTAACATCTCAAGGAACCGCATAGAACTTCCTCGTCAAGGAGGGTAAGTTAACCTCCAAAGTACAAAAATGCATGAATTTAGCATTTGTAGAAGCCTGTAATTAGCATGCTTAAAAATTGCTCCAGCTGTACCAGGCTATCCTCAAGTATAGCTTCAAGTACTTAAAATCTATCCTTCTGAGAAGACCTCATTACATATGAAAGCCCACCTTTTCACTGCCTCAATGAGCTGTCATCTATCATAGAACCTTCATTTTGACAAAGTAATCGAGCACTACAACAAAAATCTAATAAAGATGATATTGTCATTTTCACAGTGCCCAGACTTCTACAAGCAGAAGACACCAAATTACAGAGATATACTAGATACACTATAAGGTTGCCTTAGTTTGTGTAGTTTATATATGATTTCTTGGCTTCTTGAATTAGCTCTTAGCTCTCTCATAAGACTCAACAAAATTTCTCAAGGCATTTCTAGCAAAAATTTCTCAAGGCATCATATCTATTTCCAAAGAAAAGAATCAGCTAAATTTGTAATTAATATCATACGCAAGTTCAGACATTTCTAAAAACTTACTGTCTGAGCTACAAGATGACACCTTTTTTTATTCACCTGAAGGACATAACATCTAAGCATTAAAAGCAAGTGTGGGAAAACAAAACAATATCTTTTTCCCAAAACAAGCAGGTCAAAAGATTCGGTATAATTCACCATATTTAGCTACTTATCAAGAATCAGTTGGAAGTATAAAAGTTTAAATGGAGATGAGAAAGAAACATTCTACAAGAGTATCACCTCAAAAAGAGCTTTCAATTCAGAGTCTTCGACATTGCTGTTAATATTTCGAACAAAGAGTGTCCTAGAAGGATGTTCACCGTATGGATGTTCCCCAGCAACCGCAGCAGTTCCAACTCCATTCGGATAAGCGTACTGACCAAGCCCATTTGCTGCACCACCTGCTATATTCACCTTTGACAATCCAATACTTAAGCTCTCTTGAGGATCAATGTCTAGTTCCATTCCTCCTCCACTACCGAAAATGTCATCTTCCTCCAGATCTTTCAACTGACTAGGCAACCGACTCAGGTCAAAATCATCCATTATACCGGCAAAAAGCTCATCTTCATCAGGGAGCAAACTTCCAAGAGCACCTGGCTCAAAATCTTCAGCTATATCCTTAACTTCATCCTCTAGGTCGACTTTGTCTAGCTTAGGGAAGTTATCATCAACAGACTGAACACCATTCTCTGGATTAACATAATTCACTGCATTTGGCAAAAATTTCTTCATTAAAATCTCCATCATTAAAAAAGAAGTCTACACAAAATTTTGATAAAGTATACATACACTTCTCATGTGGAAGAACAGGCAACGAACTAGAAAACAAGCTAACATCATTGGATGAACGATAGTCATCGGCACCATGTGAAATCCCCCAAGCACCAGTTCCTGCTTTCCTTGAAATATTAACTGATGGAATGTCCGATGGACCTACAAAAAGATGAGGAAAAATCATTGTGCAAACTTGAGTCAACCAAAACCTCCTAGCACTACTCAAAGCAACTCTATATTGTGCATTAGATGAGACTATAGCATGTTTGTTGGTCTGCACCAATTTAATCTCATGCTTTAACCATTTTAATGTTACCATCATTTTGAGAAGCATCCTCATAATGGCAGAAAAGAATGTTGTTCTCACATCTCAATTACACATCTTTTAAGACAAGTTCAAGGAGGGTGGAATCTGCATACATCATTATACTCTTACCAACCAAGAAGAGCTCAACCATAATCACAAGAGCTAATTCATTTCCTCAAAGATATTGTTAAAGTTGGTCTTAGATGGCAAATGTTGGTCTTTCTTCTGGAATCACAAACTTTTATTAATTTAGATTTTCTTACAGGAATGTTTAGAGTCCTATAATAATAGAGTACTTTGATGGTAACTACTGCATAGTAATCAAGCAAAAAGCAATAGTACATCCTCCATGATCCACGGTCATACCAAACTTAGTTGACAAATGTCCCACTTCTCCTAAATCAGCAGCATTTGAAGTTTTAACCGGCATCAAAAGGTAAAGGGACAAAAGACTAACATAATGGTCCACAGATATCACAGGTTAATTCTTGCATGAAACTTTTATCTTTTCTTCATCAGTGAAAGAAAGGAATCACACCTTTAGGAGAATCAGAGACCAAATCCTTTGGAAGTTGCTCCATTTATTTATACACTGCCCAAAAAAATAAGATTGTGACCAAAGTGAACTTAATCAATTAACAGAGGTATATAATGACAAGATGCAAATCAGAACATATGTACCATTTTTCAAAGAGGGATATAAAAATTTGAACAGCAGTCACAAGGCATAAAAGTATCCAATAAACCAATAATTCTACATACATACCAAGGGCGCATGCATGATCCAATAAGTAATCGCATGAAAGCTCCTATCTAGAAGCAGTAAGTAACCCCAGTGATAAAGACTATGGAAGCTCCTCTCCATGGAGACCAGCAACTAATCTTTTATATGCCAACAAAAAAAATCCATAACTGCATGCACATAATCAGTTTCTTAATTGTCTCCATCTAAAGTTCTAAATTTTGTGCAGTATCAGCCACAGCCCAACGCCGGCTGAATCCCCTATCATGATCCATGAAGCTATGGTAGACTAATGTTGTCAGAAGACTATCATATTCCACTGAAAAATTTCGCGCTAGCCTATCTAATCAGCTTTATACATTTCCCTCCCCTTTCATTGATTTACTCCGCAAAATGCAGATGACAACATTGAACGCCAGCAATCTGATTAGCTTTGCAGAGAGAATAAGCATAAGGGAAACATCATATACCAAGACCAAGCACTACAGTCTAAAGACACAGCTCTGCAGCTGATGAAACTCGGCGAAAGTCCATCGACTCCTAAAGTCAAAGCTCCACCATTACCTTGACCAGAAGAACTCGAGCTATGAGCTCACAACCTAATCGCAGTGATTCCTTAGGCAAAACCCAATTTTCTTCAACCTCATTTTATCCAAGCAACATCAATCGAGAACAAAAAACCCAGCAAAAAAAAATATGCAAATTCCCCACCGTATCAGCTGATCAACAACCCCATCAAGCACCACCATGCTAAAAGCATCAAATTTTCCAAGAACTGATCATGCGGGCACACACAAACACAGACATACAGAGAGAGAAAGAGAGATAGAGAGACTAACCTTTATCAGGAAACATGAGAAGATCGTCCAGAGCCGACAACAACAGTTAAAAGGGAGTTGGTTAAAGGAGAGTCATTTGGCAGCACGACCCAGGAAAGAAAAGAACACGAGAAAAAAAAAAAAATAGCTTCCACCCTAAAAAGACGGTGAGAGATTGAGAGTTTCGTAGAAGCAGGGAAATTTCTTTCTTCTACTCTTCTACTTCCTCCTCTCTCGCCGAGAAACCAGACACGATACCGAGACAGACACGGAGAGAGAGAGACGGAGAGTGGTGGGAAAATTATAGAGAGAGAAAGTGAAGCCAAAAGGGAGAGAGAGAGAAAAAAAAAATGGGTTGGGCTTTTAGAGAGAGAAAGCACGGTACAGTAAAGAAATGATTGGAGAGAGTGAACAACAATCCCGCATCTATTTCGATTTTTCAAAGGAAAAAATCAAATCTTTGCGTTCCTTATAATCCCAACAAGAAATCCATCGAACACCCGATTACTTTTCATCATTTATCTCGTCATCTATGTATGAATTGATGCTTCGTTTCATCGGAATATTGTGCCGAGGAAGCGATCAGATTCCAAGAGAGAAAAAAATGGTAAAAAAAATAGATGGCGTCCGCCGCAGTGTCCACTGTTCTAACTCGGACATTAAAGAAATCCAAATTCAATTTATTCAGACAACATTAGAGAAAGAAAAACCTTAAAGAAATGAAACAGCATACAACAATTTCTCTCTCATTCCCTCCCTCTCTCTCTATGCCCCCAATAATTCCAAACAAGAATTCGGCTGCATTTGAATCCTGTTTGGAGTCCGTGACGCCACCCGTCCTCACAGCGTGACGTCACCAGTCGTGGAGACACGAACACCTTCCCCCGACCTCGTTCTTGCTCCCTGCCTTTCCCCCTCGTTTCCTCCCTATTTTCTCGCCATAGAAAACGAGACGAGGAAGGATCCCGCGAAAGAAAATTGGGAGGGTCGATGTTTTTTTAAGGTTGATGTTCTTGTCGGTTCGTGTTCTTGCTGCGGTATTTCCTTGATTTGTACTTATGCTTGGGAGAAGGGAGGGTGAAGAATATGCACGAAATTCTTCGAATATTCTTATTTTCCACTCAAGACTTTCGTCTTCCCAATTTTTCTTCATTTTTCCTAACGTATAATTTGAGACCACTTTGAATTCATGTCAATTTTACTTGACCTCTCTCCAATTGTGGGTTAAGATAATTGTTATCATCGGACTTGACTATTAAATACTCATTTCCGATGTTGTTAGTTATAATTAGAATCGTATTTGGACTTATAGTAGCTGTTGGCAACTAGAGTGGCCATCTTTATAAGAGCCCAACATTGCCAAATCTCGGACTGATAGCAAGGGTTGACTCTCAATACTGACTTTCAAAATCGAAGAAAGAAAATCGAATTCATAGATTCGATACATTTCACGATTAGATACAATTGGTCGAAGTCGAGGACAAAGGGCTCATTTTTAGTTTAACCCGACGACAGATCACAAGACTCAAGTCGTGCCGCCGGCGATGTGTCGAGTCTCATCCCGGCGAGGGCCGCCGGACCAAATCTTGGCCCCATCCATTATGGAAAACCGGTTCACCAACCCCAGGCCCAAACATGTGATTTCAGCCCAAAGAGGGAAAAATCCAATCTCAGGCCCTATAAAATCATCTCAGCCCTTGGATTAAGCCCATTTATAATCTCACCACCATATAACAGTAGAGAAAAATTAAAGCAGCGAGAGACCTCCTCTTAAACCCTGCATCCTCAACCCTAGACCTTCGCCCTGCTCCCCTCCAATGGCCGCCTCCGCCCGCCCGCCTCCGCCGCCGGCGCCGCCGTCTCGGGTGAGCGCGGCCACCGTTGAGAGAGCGGTGCAGGCCCTGCTGAAGTGGAGGGACGCCAAGTCCAAGACCCAGAAGGCGTCCCTCCTGGAGCCCGACGACTTCGTGTACCTCATCCTGACGCTCAAGAAGATCCCCGCCGCCGCCCGCACCAACCCTTTCAAGATCCTGCTCCCCCACCCGCCGCTCGACCCGGCGGCCGCCGAGGCCTGCCTCATCATCGACGACCGCCCCAAGTCGGGCCTCACCAAGGACGCCGCGCAGAAGAAGATCAAGGCCGACGGCGTCCCCGTCGCCAAGGTCCTCAAGCTCTCCAAGCTCCGCACCAACTACCGCCCCTTCGAGGCCAAGCGGAAGCTGTGCGACTCCTACGACCTGTTCTTGGCCGACCGGCGGGTCGTCGGCATGCTGCCGCGGCTGCTGGGGAAGCAGTTCTTCAGGAAGAGGAAGATCCCCGTGGGCGTGGATCTGAGGCACAAGAGCTGGAAGGAGCAGGTGGAGAGGGTCTGCTCGTCGGCCCTGTTGTTCGTGGGGACGGGGACTTGCAGCGTCTTGAAGGTCGGGAGGGTCTCGATGGGGAAGGAGGAGATCGCCGCGAACGTGGCCGCCGCGCTCGAGGGGGTCGCCGAGGCCGTGCCGCGGAAGTGGCGGAACGTGAGGTCTTTCCATTTGAAGCTGCTGGACAGCTTGGCTCTGCCCATTTATCAGGCGTTGCCGGACGTGAAGCTGAAGATCGAAGGGCGTAAGGATAAGGAGGAGGTGGAGGCGGAGGAGGGAAAGGAAGGGAACGAGGTCGAGGAGGAAGGGAAGGGAAGCGAGAGCGCGGCCAAGAAGAAGGGCGCGAAGAAAGGGCGAATTCACGAGGTGAGATATATGGATACCAATATGCATTCGTTGATGGATGAGGACGATGAAGAAGTCGATGATGTCGACATGGGTGGAGTCGAGGAGAGCGATGATGATGAGGACGATGAGGACGATGAGATAGATGGTAGCAAAATTAAGGGGAAGAAGTCAAAGCTTAAGAAGGGAGGAGACGTTCTTGATTTGGGTGGTGAGAAAATTTCGAAGAAGTTGGCAAAATCGAAGAAAGGAGGAGAAAAGAAGACGAAAACCACTCTATCCGGAGACTCAAAGAAAGGGGACGGTGTTAAGAAGACAAAGAAGAGTAATTTAACAGTAACAGAAGGGGAAGTATCCAAAGGCAAGAAGGAGAAGAAGAGGAAGATTAAGGTTTGATGAAGGAAAAAGAGAGAGCCGGACATTGATTTCATGGTATCCGGATGAGATGGAATAGGCATTTGATGCGCCGATCACTGCTCCCTCGAATCCTAGTGAGGTTGAGTATGTATGCCTTTCAAAAAGTTTTGGCTTAACTTATGGATTATATATTGAGTGAGTCTTATGGTGCTAGTGATTAATGACATGTATTGCCTGATCACTTGCCCTGTCTCTTGATTGTCACCTTGTACCTCACAGAATGGTTACTGACCGTCAATTTTGTTCTGCTTGCTTCAATATTTATCAGCTGTTTGGTTTTGACAAATTAACAATCTTACCATTCTCTAGTTTGTACTCTAGTTTGTACTCTGTTTAGTTTTTGAACTAGAGAGGTAGAGAACTTAGGGTCAGGTTGGATTCACCCGGAGAAGTGTCTTTCCCTGTTGAAGCAAGTAGGAGAGTTGCTTGCCTAAAAAGTACCCCATATTCATGTGGTGTTCTAGGACTGCTGACTTGTGCCTTCTCAACTCTACACATAGTTTGCATCGCCTCTAATATAAATTTGAATAGTGGCATGTGGTAGTCCCTTTGAGATTTCGGATCACATGGACTTTGTGTCCTTAAACACCCAACTCACGGATTGTGGGAGGAACCCTTAAACAGGATGGCCATGTTCCTATTGGCCAGGTGTGAACATGATCATCATGTAAGGCACATTAGCGAGATCAATAGCAAAGTCGACGTCTTTGACCTGTCCCTACTTGCCTGAGAGACTCGCATTGACCAAATTATAGGAGTGGTATTGTCCTATGAGATGATAGATGCAGATTCTTATCTTAGAAACTGAAATGAAAAAAAAAAATGCATGTCCAATTTTCTGGTCTCGCGGGCTTAACTTTTAACGTGCACTTTGATGTGCAAGCATCTCAGGTACCATGATAAGATGTCATCGCAAATCCTGCATTCTTTCAAGCTACGCATATGAAGTTAAAACGGGGGTTAGACTCGAATGGTCAGCCCAGGTAGCGGAATAGAACCCGAAAATGCCCTAAGTCACAGCATATAGAATGATAGATGGCAGCAAATATTACTACTCTTTTCTGTACTGTGGCGCAACTAAACAGAAGGCTCTCTACCGGTTGTTATTCACCGGAAAAGATCTTAGCCTGCCTCGCCCAGTGCATATGACCCCAACTCACGTGTGCCATTGCATGAGGTGAGACCCACTTGACGCAAGATGATAGTATGTGTGACGCAAATTGATAATTCCACGATACATAATACATGCTGTCAACTAATTGTCTGATTAGGAGGTGTCTGGAATAAGCGTACCTTGTTGTCAGAATTTCTACAACTGTGGAAGGTTTTACCTGGGTGCAGAACCTAGCAGCTATCCTTCCAAGAAGAACAGAAACAGATGGAGGCCCATTTTTTTTTGCTGTCTCATTAAACTCTCATTTTCAACGAACCTTCATTCTAACCTAAACAACAAAATCAAGCACCATAACAATTCCCTGATGAAGATGGGGATACATTTTCAGCTGAAAGCTGATGAACCCAAGATACATAGACATGCAGATATCAGGTACACCAGAAGGTTTACCGAAGTGCGTGACCTCAGCTCTCCTCATCATTCTCGGAAACTTTTTGAAAGCATTTCTGTAGAAAGAAAAACTTGCTGAAGGCACTGCGTATATTTCCTATAAAGGAAAGGATCAGGTTAGGTGTTAAATGTAAAATGCATTTGCAAGTTAATACTTGTCATTTGGCGTGTGAATTAAACCAAATTGAAGCTTTCATTTTCTAAACAGCATTGTTTGATTGACTTATGCATTCGAAGCAAGAGATATATGAAGGAGAGCATGCACCAGTGATAAGGTGCAGATCTGTGCTCTCTTACTCTGTCACAACAGCAATGAAAAAACGGACGTCAGATTGTCCGCAACCTCAATCTGCACTGCCCACCAAAAGAACTCGGAAGATGACCCATACAGAAACAACTCAACGTTTATCTCTAGTCATCTGCAAAAAAAAAATCTCCCATACATTTAGGAAGGAGATTGCACAGGTAAGCCCCCAGAGGATGCCCAGAAATAATTATCTGAAGGCAAGGCTGTAATACCTGAGCAAGTTCATGCACCCTATTCTGCATTATATGAACTTAGAAAAGTTTTGAACAAGCTACCCTAAGGGAAAGCTTAATTTAATAGCTTTCCTAGAGTGTGTTTGACAATCGAAAATGCTGCATAAGATAGTGAATTCTGTCCACAAGGCAATTCACATGAATTTAAAGTCAGTTGAGAGTAGAAGTGAAAAGAGTAGTTTTAAAATTCCCCTTTCTACAGAGTTTGGTATTACTTAACCATGTCCTAATCATCAATCATTCCTTCCTGTTGTTGGTGTTAAATTATTGCCCAAAAGCTGTCTACATATACTGCTCTGTGCCTTCCTACAGTGTTAAGTGAATTCCACAAACTCATAATCACCATATCCGAGTGGGATAGGCGGTTTTGTGTGCAAATGGCAGGCGGTGCAGATTTAGCTGTCCTTCCTCCATGCAACAAGGCTGTTGTTGACAGAAGCCAAGAACCCGGCAAGAACCACCATAAGAACCTGGTTTCTTCTGCAGCGGAGGGAGCGACAATTCGGCGGCCTCGGGGAAGGCCGGCTGGCTCCAAGAACAAGCCCAAGCCACCCATCATTGTGACGAGAGATAGTGCCAATGCCCTTCGAGCTCACGCCATGGAGGTGAGCTCAGGCTGCGATGTGACTGAGAGCCTGACCAGCTTTGCCCGCAGGAAGCAGCGGGGGCTCTGCATCCTCAGTGGCACAGGCTGCGTGACCAATGTGACGATCCGGCAGTCAGCATCCTCTGGGGCTATTGTGACCCTCCACGGCCGGTTTGAGATCCTCTCGCTGCTTGGCTCGATCCTGCCCCCACCGGCCCCGCCTGGGATAATGGGCCTGACAATATACCTCGCTGGGGCCCAGGGGCAGGTGGTTGGAGGGGGCGTGGTTGGCGGGCTGATTGCCTCAGGCCCAGTCATGATCATGGCCGCATCATTCATGAATGTGACGTTCGACCGACTGCCGCTGGACGACGATGAAGTGTCTGTGGCAATTCAGAATCAGCACTACCAGAACGGTCGGCACCAGCACGCGGACATATCTGATTTATATGGAATGCCACAGAACCTGCTCAACAATGCTGGGAGTCTCCATACAGAAATGTATGCCTGGGGGAGCGCACGGGCCGTGCCGAAGACCTGAGCTTACTCAGGAGAAACTTAAGAAAAACGATCCCCCAATACAGAAAGAGAAGTTACTATAAAGGGTCTCGTTAGTTTGGCTTTTGCTGAAGCAGCATAAGCATTGTAGCTTTGGTTACTGATCAAATACGGAAATACTCAATTGGTATCACAGTTCCATTCCACAATGAGAGCATGAAGCACAAGCGCAGTCCTTCCTTCACCGTCCTCAAATTATTGTTTTTTCACAAAAAAGAACAAAGAAAGAAAAACCAATTTGATCGCACTTCTCGAAGAAGTTTCGATTTTGACGAACTTAGCAGTTTGCACTGTTCTGCCACTAATACACCATGACCAGAAGCATCTCAACGTGTATCAAGCTCTAAGGAAAGCGTTAAATTATGTCTCGAGTTTTGAATGTTTACAAAATGCAATTCACTGGAAAAGACGAAATATAAAATAAAATAAATTTGGAGGAAAGTTTCCTCTTTGCCGCGGAATCTGAAACGCCAAAAGAAGAAGTCCTGCATGCGCGTGAAGAAGCCCAACAATGGTGGGCCCACAGAGACATCTACGCCGAAGAAAGCAAGTGTAGTTTTCTGCATCGTAGAAACAAAAGAGAGGTGGGCCCAGGTGACTTGGCACACGTATAAAAGCAGAAAGAATTGCAGGTTTTTTGCTTTTGTTGTTAGATGCTGCTGAAGCCCTACGTAAGAAGCCGCGTGAAGTCCGCCGAAGAGAGGAGCCGCACGAAGAATTACGTAGGAGATTTTTATTGTTTTTTGGTGTACGACTTGAACGCGTGATATTTTTATGCCGTGAGTTTATACTCAAGTGAGTTGTTTATTTATAAACACTTTGGGTTTTGGGTTAAATCTAAGTGTGGGAACACTGAAAGCGATTGAAGATTGTAGAACTCGATTCTCCGATTTTAGTGGATTATTTCTTCTTGGCTTTTCCCCGTGGATGTAGATGTATCGATACTCAGACCGAACCACGTAAATTTCTGGTGTATTTATTTTTCTCGTTTATTTCTCAGTGATTTTGCGTTGACGTAAATTGTAAGATCTTGTCGTTTTCGCGTATTATATCATAACAATTGGTATCAGAGCGTGGGGTTGGATTTCTTGATTGTGATTTGGAGCTTTTGCTTATCTGATTATTATCTGGAAATTTTGTTATTACAATTATGTCTGAGAGGAAATCTGAGATTGAGAAGTTTAATGGGAGAAATTGTAATATAAGGGCTCTTTAATAAATAAATAAATAAAAAAGAAAGAAAGAAAAAGGGAAAGAAATGGTTGAAAAGTCAAAAAAGGGAGGCTGAAGAGAATTGTGGAACCTTTGGCTAGGTTATAAAAAGAGAGAAAGAGGGAGAGAAAGAGAAGAATACCAGCAGAAGCAGGGGAAAACGCGAAACAGGGGAGGAGAAAAAGGAGAGAAAGGAAAAAGGGAAAAAAAAATTTGGCGCGCTTGTGGTCCGAACACCTCATCAAGCCAACTCAAGTGTGTTTTGTAACGCCGGTAAGGAATCGAAGCTTTTAATCACCTACTTCAAGTAATCGCCGCAATTAGGGCTGAAATTCGGATTTCTTGGGTATTTATGTGGCGAAACCCTATTTTTTAGTCGTTAAGCTGTATATTTTTTAGAAATGGTACTTTGGGATGTTGTGAAGCTATAGCATTTTACGGATCCTAATTTGAGCTTGCGGTTTGTTCGGAACGGAATTTTGAAGTTGGGGGCGCAATCTGGTACTGTAGCGAACAGTGACTTCGAGTCTCTTTTTTGTTGTTTTCGGTACTGTTTTGGGGCGGCTGAGTTGGGGTTGTTGTTGTACGTTAAGAGAGCTTTCTAAAGACTATAAGACAGCTTGAAACGGAATTTTGTGGAGGAAGTTATGGCGTGATGAAGTTGGCGCTTGGGTTGCACCTAGCGGGAAATGATGGGTTTTTTTTTTTTTTTTCGATAAATGAGAGCTTTTGTGGCGCATAGGTATCGTTTTATCGACAAATAGGCCTAGTATAAACGAGTCGTTATGTGAAATCCTTTTTACTCAGCCTTTTAATATTGTTTTTCCGTTAATTGTTAGGAATCCGAATGCGTTGGTTCGTATGAGTGTCGTAGTTGATTTTTGGCTTTTCCCAGATGAGTGACACTATTTTTTCTTTATATTTTAAACTCATGCTTTGAGAAACGTGGTGGATTATATATACTCTATGAGTTGATAAAAAGTATATTTTGTTGCATAAAACAGGATCGAGCTATTATTGCTATTTTTATTGTTCGAATGGAGTTATATTCTGATTTCGATTTGAATGGTTGTTTGAAAAATGATTTGTGAAATATTTTGTGAAAGAATCTTGAAATGTTTTGGAGAATGCTTTAATATTTATATATCAAATTTTGAGTTGTGATATGACTTCTTTTCTGATGTTGGATTACTGGATATTGTGATTGGTGGTTGGTGCTCAATGTCGCTGTGGACCCTGAGGGGTGTGTGAGTATGCGCATACTATTCTAGGATATCCTTGTGGGCTGAGCCACCAGCTAATAATAGGTAGAGACCTTGCTAAGGGGGGAATCTTGGTCGTCTTGTCACGGGCGTTACGCGTGACCATGGTTAGACATTTGAGCATGAATTGGTCAATGGAGTGGACCATTGATGTGTGATTTGAGTTTGATCGATGGAATGGACCATCAATGTGATTTGATGAGATTAATCAATGGAATAGACCATTGATGCATGTTTTATGAGATTGACTAATGGATTGGACCATTGGTATTTTGGTATTTGAGTTATGATTATATTTTTGAGTTATGTTTTAAATGTGCATAGTGATTTCTCGATCCGCTTAGAAGAAATGTGTTACTCACTGAGCCGTGATAGCTCACTCCTCTTTTATACTTGTTTTTTAGGTTCTTCAGTGAGTCGTGAGTAGGCGTGAGCGTTCGCTCGGGGAGGACTTTTGTGGTGGAAACTTTTAGTATGACTTGTGCATAGTTAATGGGTTTATAAGTTAGTCTTTATAGAAGGCTCATGTTTTGATTTTTGTGGATTATAGATATACTCTGATATTGTAACCAATTGCCCATTTTTGTCAAATATATATATATGTGTGTGTGTGTGTGTGTGTGTGTGTGTGTGTGTGTGTGTGTGTGGATGTATATATGTTGATATCGGATTGAATTTTGGTTATATTGAGGCTGCGTCCTTTGGTAAAAGGACGGCCGTGTCATGTCCCTTTTTCTTGAGAATCGGGGTGTGACATTTGTTGGTATCAGAGCTTAGGTTTTGATTTGTTTGGGTAGATATGGGACGATGTGAGATTGTGTGACAGATTTTTTTTTTAACGCGTTTCACGTACGCTTCCGCTACGCTGAAAACAAAGCCGTGAGAGAGGAGGTTGCTACGTGCATGCCTCCAAAGCGGACAATATTATGGCTTGGGAGAGGGCGGGCCAGTGGGCCACACCTCTACCCTTGCATAACGCGTTTTAAAGCCGTGAGGGAAAAGACCGTAGCTGGGATGGCGGTTTGTCCGCGCCAGAGCGGGTGACCCAAAGCGGACAATATTACACAGTGGGGCCTGAAATGTTACAAGTGGTATTAGAGCCGACTCTTGACCGCATGTGGGACCATAGCTCCAATAATGTTCTAATGCCCGTGGGGCCACAGCGAGGACGCTCTTCTGCTAAGAGCTTGGGTCCCTCTAACCTGTGTAACACGTTTTAAAGCCGTGAGGGAAAAGACCGTGGCTGGGATGGCGGTTCGTCCGCGCCAGGGCGAGTGACCCAAAGTGGACAATATTACACAGTGGGGCCTAGGATGTTACAGAAATAACTGTGTGTTGTGGAGCATCAAGATGCAAGCTTTATTTACAACACAAGGTTTTGCCAAGGCACTAGATGGCGAAGATGAGTTGCCGATTATAATGAAAGTCTTAGAGAGGGTAGAGCTGATGGAAAAAGCAAAGAGCATAATCCTGTTAAATTTGTCGGATGAGGTCTTACTAGAGGTTATTGAGGAAAAGGATGCCGCAGCATTATGGGCAAAATTTCAAACACTCTATGTGAAGAAAGGTCTGAACAATCGCTTATACATGCTGAAGAAGATGTTTCAATTTAGATATACTAAAGGTACGTCTATCAGAACCCACCTAGATGAATTTAATAAACTCATGTTGGATCTGAAGAACGTTGGTAAGATACTTGATGATGAAAAGTAGGGCATGATGTTGTTAGCCTCTTTACCAGAGTCATGGGAGCACTTTACTGATTCACTGTTGCAGGGGCGTACTACTATTACCTCAGAGGAGGTAAAGTCCACCTTATTTTCTAAGGAGTGGCAAAGAAAGTTGTGATATGACGATCTGACGAAAGGAGTAGCGCAAGCACTGACAATTCGGGGTAGAAAACAACATCAAGAGCCTAGCAGCAGCAGAGGGAAAAGCATATCAAAATCACGCCATAGAAAGTCCAAGGGACGCATGAAGTGCTTTGAGTGTCACGAGAAGTGGCACATCAAGAGAGATTGTCTAAAGTGGAGAAATAAAGTTAATAAGCAGAATGCTATAAGTAGTGTGGCAAATGTTGCTGAGGAGAGCAATAGGGATGCAGAAACTGTTTTATGTGTGACTGCTACTTCGTTAGGAGACGAATGGGTGCTGGATTCGGGGTGTTCTTATCATATGACACCTCATAAGAACTGGTTTACTACTTACCAAGCTGCAAATGGTGGTAGGATTCTTTTGGGAAATAATGCAATCTGTAAGGCTGAGGGGATGGGCACAATTCGGATTCGGGTGCACGATGGGGTGGTTTGCACATTGACAGATGTGAAGCATGTACCGTAGTTTAAGAAGAACCTTATTTCTCTGGGGACACTCGATGACATCGGGTGTAGGTACACCGCTGAAGGTGGAATAATGAAGATCTCTCGAGGTGCTATGACAGTGATGAAATGGAATAAAGTGAATACTTTCTATTATCTACTGGAAGAGACCATGACCGGAACTGCTGCAGTTTCATCAAGTGAGTCAGACTCTAATTTGACTCAATTATGGCATATGCGTTTGGAGTATATGAGTGAGGCAGGTATGATGATGCTGAATAAAAGGGGGTTGTTGAGTGGTCAGAAAACAGGAAAGCTAGACTTATGTGAGCACTGCATCTATAGGAAGCAGCACCAAGTTAAGTTTACTACAGCTATTCATTCGACCAAACGACCGGTTGAATATATTCATTCAAACGTCTAGGGCCCGTCTTCGGTTCCTTCGAAAGGAGGTGCCCGATATATGCTGACATTTATCGACGATTATTCGATGAAGGTATGGGTTTACTTTCTAAAACACAAATATGATGTGTTTGATCGGTTCAAGAAATTTAAGACTTTGATTGAGAAGCAGTCAGATAAACAAATCAAGTGCCTGAAAACTGATAATGGCATGGAGTTCTGTGGTAAAGATTTTACTAAGTTCTGCAAGAAAGAATGTATTGTAAGACACCGCATAGTACTTGGGACACCACAACAGAATGGCATGGCAGATCGGAAGAACAGAACTTT
The DNA here is from genome assembly GCA_014182375.1 of Eucalyptus virginea. Lineage (NCBI taxonomy): Eukaryota > Viridiplantae > Streptophyta > Magnoliopsida > Myrtales > Myrtaceae > Eucalyptus > Eucalyptus virginea. The sequence goes on along the minus strand of CM024524.1, from coordinate 13,148,237 downwards.
GCTTGGCGAGCTCGATGCATGCTTTTGCATGCAGGACTTGGCAATGAATTTTGGGCTGAAGCAGTGAACATGTCATGTTACCTGGTTAATTGATCTCCATTATCTACTATCGAGTGGAAAACTCCTGAGGAAGTATGGTCGGGGAAACCTGTTGATTATTCCGGATTACGAATATTCGGATGTCCTGCATATGCTCATGCAAGTGATGGTAAGCTTGAGCTGAGGGTAAAAAAGTGCATATTTCTGGGTTATGCACATGGGGTGAAAGGCTACCGGCTGTGGTGCACTGATCCCAGATCACCTGATTTTCTAATCAGCAGAGATGTGATCTTCAACGAGACTGCAATGCTTCAACGAAGGAGTTTTGAGATACAACCAGCAGATAAAATAGATTATGGTGTCATAAGTGAGGTGGAGCTTCAGGTGGAGACTCCGGAGACCTCGAAGGTAACATAAGTTGACATTGCAGATGAAGCCGCAGTTCCTGAAGTCGATGATAGTGAACAACCAACAAAGCCACAGTAGACTATAGCCGCAGATAGACAGAGAAGGCAAATTAAATCACCGGTACGTTATGGTTATACAGATATTGCTTATGCATTGATTGTAGGTGATGAGGTGGAGACAGATGAGCCTTCGTCTTATTCTGAGGCGATGGCTAGTACGGAGTCGTCGCAGTGGCTAGGGGCTATGAGTGAAGATATGGAATCACTCCATCGAAATCAGACATGAGAGCTAGTCAAAGTACTCAAGAGCCAAAAGATTGTTGGAAGTAAATGGGTCTTCAAACGGAATGAGGGCATTCCTAGTGTCGAGGCAGCGAGGTATAAGGCAAGACTTGTGGCGAAGGAATATACACAACGTGAGGGCATTGACTACAATGATGTGTTTTCTCCTATGGTAAGACATACTTCTATTCGTGTTTTACTTGCCTTAGTTGCTTCGCAGGATCTCGAGTTAGAGCAATTAGATGTAAAAACTGCATTTCTTCACGGTGAGTTGGAGGAGCAGATTTACATGAGGCAACCGGAGGGATTTGCTATTCCGGGTAAGGAAGATCATGTTTGCTTGTTAAAGAAATATTTGTATGGGTTGAAACAGTCTCCTAGGCAATGATATAAACGTTTTGATGCTTTCATGGCTAGTCAAAACTATTCAAAAAGTCAGATGGATAGTTGCGTTTACTATAGGAGATTGGATAATGGTTCTTTGATTTATCTACTCTTATATGTTGATGATATGCTGATAGTAGCTAAGAATATGTCTGATATTGATGTACTGAAGAGGCAGTTAAATGCTGAATTTGAGATCAAAGATTTAGGTGCTGCAAAGAAAATTTTGGATATGAAGATTTTGTGTGACAAGGCTGTAGGAGTTTTACGTCTATCTCAAAAGAAATATATTGAGAAGATTATAGCACGTTTTAATATGCAGTCGGCAAAATCTGTAAGTACACCTTTAGCGAAGCACTTTAAACTTTCAAATAAATTATCATCGCAGACTGAGGATGAGGAGGAACATATGTCCTGTGTTCCTTATTCTAGTGCCTTGGGTAGTATTATGTATGCTATGGTGTGCACTAGACTTGATATTTCACAGACTGTGAGCGTGGTTAGTTACTATATGAAGCGTCCTGGTAAAGTTCATTGGGAAGTTGTAAAGTGGATCCTCAGATATTTGAAGGGGACAACAGACGCATGTATAGTATACCGAAAGGATAGTAATGGCAGTGAGACCACTGGTTTTGTGGATTCGGATCACACCGGTGACTTGGATTATTGCAGATCTTTAGCAGGGTACGTGTTTACGCTAACGAGTGGTGCAGTTAGTTGGAAAGCATCTTTACAAGATCATATTGCCTTATCTTCAATTGAGGCAAAGTACATGACATTAACATTTATAACGAAAGAGGCGATATGGTTACAAAGTTTGCTCTTGAACTTTGGGTTAGAATAGAAAAGTGTGGATATACACTGTGATAACCAAGGTGCGGTATATTTGGCGTATAATCCAATTTATCACGAGCGAACGAAAAAAATCAACATCAGGTACCACTTCATCCGAGATGTCTTAGCTAAGGGTAATGTTATTGTCAAAAAGATTGCTACAGTAGATAATCCGACAGATATGATGACTAAGTTTGTTCCTTAGGCGAAGCTCAAGCTCTGCTTGAGCTCTATTGGCGTCTGTGGAGAGTGAGCGCCCATCGGGGCATTGGGAGAGCAGCATGGTGATGAGCACTATAACTTGGTTTCAAGCATCGAGCCAAAGTGGAGAATTGTTAAATTATGTCTCGAGTTTTGAATGTTTACAAAATGCAATTCGCTGGAAAAGAGGAAATATAAAATAAAATAAATTTGGAGGAAAGTTTCCTCTTTGTTGCGGAATTCAAAATGCCGAAGGAAGAAGTCCTGCATGAGCGTGAAGAAGCCCAACAATGGTGGGCCCACAGAGACATCTACGCCGAAGAAAGCAAGTGTAGTTTTCTGCATCGTAGAAACAAAAGGGAAGTGGGCCCAGGTCAAAGTTTGACCTGGGCACACATATAAAAGCAGAAAGAATTGCACGTTTTTTGCTTTTGCTGTTAGATGCCGTTGAAGCCTTACGTAAGAAGCCGTGTGAAGTCCGCCGAAGAGAGGAGCCGCACGAAGAATTACATAGATTTTCTGTTTTTTAGCGTACAACTTGAACACGTGGTATTTTTGTACCGTGAGTTTATACTCAAGTGAGTTGTTTATTTATAAACACTTTGGGTTTGGGGTTAAATCTAGGTGTGAGAAACACTTGAGCGATTGAGCGATTGTAAACTCTGATTCTCCGATTTTAGTGGATTATTTGCTGCTGTCTCTCCCCATGGACGTAGGTACCGATACTCGGACCGAACCACGTAAATTTCTGGTGTCCTTATTTTTCTCGTTTATTTTTCTGGTGATTTCGCGTTGACGTAAATTGTAAGATCCTGTCGTTTCTGCATATTATATCCTAATAGAAAGCATGAGCTTGGTTTCTTGTAGTCGGAATATCAGCAACGTTAACTGACGAACTGACACATGATAAGGAAAATGGAAGGCTATCATCGGAAACGCTATAAAATTCATGACTTTGGTAAAAATAGAAGTACGTCCATGTCCATCTGAATCAGGTAAAAACACAATCTCCGTAGGCTGAAAAGAATGCAACATTCAAAACTGCAGAAATCGTTCCTGGGGTGAGGCGGCCACGCAAGAAAAGCAAGACAATCGTTTATGGGAAGAAAGGCAAAAAAGCAGAAGATGCGTATCCCACCCAAACCCGCCAAACTCGTAGTGCAAATGGGTAGGTCCCAGCGCATTTCCTCCTAGGTCCTGGCTCATCTATGTTTGATCATATTTGGAAACGTCTCTTTCTCTTAAGGCTGATTAAATCCGGTGCAAATTCAAAATGTGATGCAATATGGAGTTGATAAAATTATAGTCAGCCCATAATTCATTAACTTAAATTTTTAGTAAATGTGGGTCCATACCTAGAAAGTACTGACACTCTCCAAGAACTTTCGTATCGTATTAGACACTCCAACACGTGTCTAACGCTCTCCGACATTCGGTCAACATATGTCGGAAAATTCGATACCTGATCAATTTTTCTGACACTTGAGTTGGGAATTCCAACACACGAGTTCAGAATTCCGGCATGTGATTTCGATATGTAATTGGTCAACTTTAAAAAATTTCAATAAATGAAAGGTCAAAATGTAAATATATAAAAAATAATAATAATAATAATAATAATAATAATAATAATAATAATAATGGAGAAAGAAGAAAAACCTAATGACTCACTTCCCGTTACACAATTCACCTCCAATTTTTTTTTCTTCTCTTCTCTTTTTGAGTCCAGAACGTGGATTGCCTATTTTTTTTTTCTTTCAAATTTAATAGATTATTGGAGTAGACTTGAATTTGTAAAATTGAAACAATCAATGCTATTAATAAACGGTGGATTAATTCATTCTAATCTCTTTTATTATTATTTATTTATTTGTGAATTAGAACAGATTAATTTAATTGATATAATTATAAAAATGATAATTTATTATGTATATACAAAAATATATATTGTGTCATAACGCATCGAAATTCTTTATTTTTTACTAAACAACGTATCGACGTGCCGTGTCGTGTCATGTCGCATGTTACATGTCGATATCAATGCTACTTCAATCCATAGAGTTCGAAATTATATTTTGTTGATAATCTCCAAGGCAATAATATCAAGTTTTCTGCTGCAGGTCCAGCACTTTCGTTTTTGTAAATTTCTGCTTAAGGACGAAGCGAAATGGAAACTTTTCCCATGCTATCATTATCACATGAAAAGAAAAGAGTGGCAATACTCCAATGCTCCCTCACAACCTTCCTCACTAAGACATAATGAACAGATGACCAAAGTGGACTAGGCCCCTCTTTTTCTTCTGCAGACCATGCTTTTACTAAAGGGAAAAGGACTACAGGGGGATCCCCGTACAGTTCACTCTACAAAGTCCGCACTCCTCTATCCCTAATTACTCAGTTACTCTCTCTCTCTCTCTCTCTCTCTTTGCGCGCAAGCTTTCTCTTGGGAAGATCTCTCTCTGCGCGCAAGCTTTCTCTTGGAAACAAGAATGGATTCTTCTCGGCCAGAAGTCGTAATCTTCGACTTAGAGACAATCATGGAAACGAAAGCCATCATAGAATTCGGGGCCATCATCGTGTGCCCGCAAACGCTGGTCGAGAAAGAGTACTTCTCTTCTCTGGTCCGGCCCCGACATGACGATGGGAGTTTGGAGAATTCGAGGAGCGGATCAACGGGCTCAACAGAGAAGAAATTGTTTCCTGCGACATCTACTTCGCGGATATTGCTCACACCGTCTACGACATGCTCGATGGTATATGCTCAGGCTGCAACATGCTTCCATACATCATTAAGTTTCATCTTGATCCCTCTCCCCTAAACTTTTCTTTGTAGGAAGAATTTGGGTTGGCCACAACATAAAAAACTTTGATTGCGGAATTCTCGAGGACGCGTTTCATGAAATCCAGCAGCCACCGCCGAAACCCTTGGACGTGATCGACACCTGGGAGCTGTGTGAGACGTTTAGAGGGGAAGTTGACAATCTAAAGGTATATAATTGGCGTTTATACCCTTTTCCATGTTTAGAGGGGAAGTTGATCATCTAAAGATATATGATGTGCAAAGTGATCCTAAACTTTTAATTTATTCGATCCAAAATTGGCTTAATATACGATGTGATCTTTGAACTTTTAATTCTTTTAATTTAATTTGGCACATGTCAACGTAGTCCATAGATATATAAAAATATTCAATGCTATCCTTAAATTATATTGAACATTTTCATATAACTTATGGATTACATTGAATATATACCAAAAGTTTATGAATCACATTAAACAAATTAAAAGTTCAAGAACCACATTATATATTGGGCCAAAATTCAAAAATCATTTGTATTATTATCCCGATACTTATATACCAAAACATTTTACCTTATGAAAAGACATGCCATCAAACTTTGATTAAATCTTGAACTCTCACGCAGTAAAGGAATGGAAAGGTTCAAGTCTATTATTTACCATGCATTCAACGACATAAAAAAAAAAATATGCAACGTAGCTGTACAATGTTATTGGGAAAATTACTAAAAAGTCTTAAAGTTAATTCAGTCATAAACATTTTTTTACTAAACATGTTCTTAACTTTTTGTATTTATGTCAATTTATTCTATCCAACCAATCTTGGAGAAAAATCACTGATATGGATGTTGGTCGTCCAACGTGATGCCACTACCGTTGATGTAAATAATTTTAAATAATATTTTGATATTTTTTGAATTAGTTATTTTTCCCTTTTTTGCTTTTTTTTTTTTTCTTTCTTTTTTTTTTTTTTTCTTTCCCTATCTTCTTCGAGCAACTAGCCAAAGGCAGGGTCGGCGAGGTCAACCTCACCAACCTCAAGCAAGCCTCACCAGCCCTTGGCAAGGGCTTGAGGGCCAGTGACCGGCTAGAGCAAGAAGGAAGGAAAGAGAAAAAAAGAAAAAAATAACTTTTAAAATGTCAATTATTTTCAATCAAAATTGACTAGATTAACTGAATTAATGCAAATGCAAAATGTTTAGGATTGAATTGACACAATTCCAATAAGATTATAACTTTTTTGCTAATTTTCCCCAATGTTGTTGCATGTCCTTAAACCTCTATACATGCTTGACGAAAATGTTTAGGAGAATTTATCCTTGATTAATTAATAATCGGAGTTTGGGCCTCATTATTTAGATGTATTATGCTTATTTTGCTTATGCAGATGGCAACACTTGCTGAATACCTTGGTCTCGGAGAACAAATACACAGGTATTTTTCTTTGTTTTTGGGATTTAAATTGTACATCAACGGTCCATCCTATAATTTGCTTTAGTTAAATTTATGTAATTTTTTTCAACTCGAACTTTTTTAGTTTACTAGAAGTTTTAAGTGCCCTCGGCTATAATTAACGTAAGGTTTAGTCACCGGGCAACGAAAGAATGAATTTTAACTACTGAATTGCTTTATTTCTATACATCGTTTGCCAGGAGCTTACCTGATGTCCGGTTGAATCTCCGGCTATTCCGACACTGTGTCGAGCTTTTCTACCTGGTAATTATCCTAAGTTTGTCTATAAGTTTAAGGGAACCGCCTTTCACCCTGTGAAATTTTACTCCATGCTCAATCCTGAACTTTTACTCGATGTTCAATCGAAGACATGATTTTTTACTTTCGGTTCGGCTAAGTGCATGGCTAAAACTTTCAGAATATGTCTCTCTCCAAACCTAATTTTCTGTCACTCTCTATGGGTTGTATATAGACAGAGTTCTCAAGCCGTTTGAGGGCTGCGAGTAACGCCGGCGTTCCGAGGTTTTTAGGCCCTGAGGAGTATTCAATTTCTACGCTCAGAGCTCATTACGACTCCTGCGATTCCTTGGACCAAGCACGGGATGTGTACTTGCCGATTTCTTGCGCTACGCTAAACGTGAGGTGGGGGATCTTGCCGATAAGGTTCTGGAACGACAACGGCCGCCCAAAGCTGAGCTTCGTGGTCGACGCGCCAGGCAACCTGACCCCGATGCTGGACGAATGTGACCAGATGCTGCGGAGGCTGTTCCAGAGATTCGGGGTCAACTCCGAGTGGAGGAACGTCGTGGACAGAACGAGGAACTCCCCAGCTGTAAGGCTGCGGTAAGTTTCGAAACTAAATTTGAGTTTCTACAGATAAGTTAGTAGATTTTTACAGCGTGAGGATTCATTATAACCATAGAGACAGATGACTGAGACATAACTACAGCTAACGTTTTTCCTTAAAATCCTTTTACTCTCTTGTCATCGAGCAGCATCGCAGATACAGCAAACACACAAACGATAGTATGCAAGAAGAAGGATTCTGGAAACATTGAAAGGCTCGTCTTTGACGAAAGCAAGCTTGGGACGCTCCTCACTCCAAGCACCAGGCTGGATGCTGAATTCTTCTTGGAAACCTATGACTATCAAGGATTGGCCGGCATTAGATTAGTGGCTCATAAACTGATCGTTCATCCCTAGTTTCATACCAACAGTCGGACATCCCAGACGACAACGAGAAAGAAGAATCGACAGGCGTATGCTGTCGCAGCTCTATAGATTTGCCTGTGGAGATGTTTCCCCTCTATTACTCGACTTCTTGTATAATAAAGTGTGATAAAAGAAATCCAATGCTCTGTGATGCCAGCACGACTCCTTGTTTACAATGTACTTGCTTGAAATTTCTTTCTGCTTAAGTATTCTTCAATGCACTGTCACTGTCTTCCTCGCTAAGACTCGACTTTTGAAACAGTGACCAAAGTGGGATTACGCCCTCCTCTTTTCCTTTTGGGGCCGCTGCTTTAAAGTGAAGGGGCCACACGACGCCTATCCTACATTTGAAATGCTTAAGTAATGGCGCCATATAATCCACACACTCCATCCCCAATTACTCTCTCTCTCTCTCTGTTGGAAACAACTATGGATTCTTCTCGGCCGAATATCGTGATCTTCGATGTAGAGGCGCTCAGAGAAACAATTGGAGGAACGAAGCCCATTCTTCTCGGCCCGCAAATGCTGGTCGAGAAAGAGTACTTCTCTTCTCTGGTTCGGCCCCAACACGACGAGTTTGGGGGATTCCAAAAACGAAAGAGTGGACTCACCAGAGAAGCTATTATTCTCGCCAACATCTCCTTCTCAGACATCGCTCGCACTGTCTACGACATGCTTAACGGTATATATACTCACAGTCTACTACAACATGGTTTTAGACAACATTAAGTTTCACCTTGATCCCCTTAATCCTCCTTTGTAGGAAGGATTTGGGTAGGCCACAACATCATAGAGCATGATCGTGTAATAGTTGAGCAGGCGTTCCACAAAATCGGGCAGGTGCCACCAAAACCCTTGGACGTATTCGACACATTGGATTTGTGCCAGAGCTTTATAAGCGGACCTGTCAACCTGAAGGTATATGAAAGATTCTCCTGAACTTTGCCGTTCAATCTTGGTGATGAAATATGCGAAGAGTGAAAGTCATCAAATGGACCGCCCTTTTCATGAGCATGTCTATGGCGAATTTTGGGCTAATTTGATGAAGGGTGGATCTTATATTTTATGTAATGCAAGTATCCACTACTTGTACATTTGATCACCATGTGTGTTGAGCTTAGTTTGAACAAAAAGCCAAGCCTCTCATTGAGCAATATCTAGGTCCTTAATACTCATAGAAATGAACTCTTTTCCACGTGATTTCTTTCGTTACACTTTAATAGACATGCACATTTTACTTGATGAAATACATACCATCAAAATTTGATTGTGGTAGGGGTTTTTTCAGGGACCATGAGTTTATGGTAGCTTTACGATGTTAAATGCAAATTTATCAAGCCCTTGCATGTCCTTAAACCTCCATATACGCTTTGACCAAAATGTTTAGGAAACTCTATTTTTAATTATTTAACAATCGAAATCATGTATTGGTCTTCTTTTCCTTTATGCAGATGGAAACACTTGCAGAGTACTTTGATCTCGGGGAGCAAACACATAGGTAGTTTCCTTTGTTTTGGGGATCTACGGTTTACATCAATAGTCCATCCAAGAATTTGCGTTTACTTTAATTTTATGTACCTTCTTACTTGAAATATCTTCTTCTTCTTTTTTTATGAGTTTACTAGAAGTTTAAAGTGATCTCAGCTATAATCATATAAAGGTTCAGTAACCATGCAAGGAATTTCCCGTAGATTATATCAAGAAAGTTATTGGAGCAAAGGCTAGCTTCGTGAAAACATCAATTTTCATTTGGGTATAGACGAAAGCGGAATCAAAGTATGCAGTGAATTAAAGAAGGTGATGAATAGGCATCAAAGTAAAGAATGAATTTCGATGATTAGCGAAGCAGTTTTTGCACTTGGGAGTCGCGGTTTTACATGATCACGAGTTGCATGCATTTTGAGCTGAGAAGAAAGAGATTTACCTTGTGATTCAGAACACGAAAGAGCAATTCCCTCCTGAGGTTAACTTTGTCTATTGATTGCCAGGGCCTTAGATGATGTCCGGTTGAATCTCCGGCTGTTCGTGCACTGTGCCGCAGTTTTCTCTTTGGTAATCACGATTGCAACTGTTTAAACTTTTTCTCAATGTTTAATCGAAGACGTGATTTTATATTTTTCAGTTCACTTGAGTACGGATCATGTGTTTTTCATGACGCGCGGACTCTCCGAACCTAATTTTTTGTTCACTCCTTTTGGGTTACATACAGACAGAGTCCTCAAGCCTACTGGGGGCACATGACAACACGAACAACAACGACAGCTTTTCAAGGTTTCCAGACCCTAGGGAATTTTCAATTCCTACTCTCAGAGATGAATCTTATGATTCCTTCAACAATGTACGAGAGCCGATCTCTTGTGCTTCTCTGAACGTGAAGTTCGGGATAGACATAAAGTTCTGGCGTGAAGACCACAGCCCGAAGCTGAGCTTCATGGTCGACTCGCCGGACAACCTGAGCACGAAGCTAGATGAATTCGACCGGATGTTGCAAGCGTTGTTTTCGAGTTTCAGGATCGACTCCGAGTGGAGAAAAGTCGTAGATAGGAAATGGAACCCCCCCGCTGTAAGGTTGCGGTAAGTATTGAAACTAGACTCTTCATTACTAGATCACAGACACGATTGCTTAGATTATTTAATGAGTTGTACTGGCTTAGTTTTCGTTAGATTGGTATCTTCCTTTTCCAACTAAATCTGGACAACTGGTGTAGTGCTCCAACTTTCGAAAAGGTTGTAAGAATCAAGTACGCTCCAAGCATAATTCGGACCAAGACATTCCAAAAGTGTTCATTACATCCCATTACATTTGTGCTTTGTCTATAGCAGCAAAAGAAGAAAAGAAGATTGGTACTTACGTTAGTTTCGGCTCCAATTGTCGTTAGTAAAATCATCTTGGTTGGGTTTTCACTCATTATTTTTTCAAACTCCCTAATCTTAGAAAGTGGAGCAAAAGGATTATTTATATAAATCTTAAAGTTTAAAATATAAACCGATACGATGAACTTGCGGTTTAAGATATAAAGTCTCCCTTCCACGAGATGGAATTTTTCCTCAAATTATAACATGAGGATTGATTACGATTACTGAGAGAGATACCGATGAGCTGAGACCCAAACAAAAGACTATATGCTCTAATACCACATGCAATTTGAGTGGAAAGCTTTAAAAATCGACACAATTTTGGTGTTGCCTGAAAAGAGTGTCGTTCAAAAGTTTAAATCACCAAAAAAAAAAAAAAAAAAGGGTTTCGGGGGCGAAGAATTATAACTAACACCATGTGTTTCATTTTTCTCTCTTGTGATTATTGAGTAGCATCACAAATACGGCAGACGAGCAGATGATAGTATGCAAGAGGGAGGATTCAGGGAAGACAAGGAGGCTTGTCTTCAAAGACTATGAGGGGGAGCTCCGTACACTCCTCACGCCAGGCACCAGGTTGGATGCCTGCCTGTTTGTGGAAACCTACAACTATCCACAATCCGCAGATCCGACCCAAGAAAAGGGATCCGCAGGCATTAGATTAGTGGCTCATAAGTTGATCGTTCATCCCTAGTTTTGGAAGCTAAATCTACATTGACATTCTTAACGACGTGAAAAACAGATGATATGCGTGAGAGATATTGAAAAGTATCAGTGTGCAAAGTGTGTATTGGGATACTATTCTTGTATACATGTGAGTAAAGCTACTGATAACATTTCAAAACTCTGTGAGTTACTAACCTTTTAAGATATTTCCTTTCTATCATTGGCCTTTAGTAATAATTTTATGGAAATACTTATAATGACAAAAGGCGAGAGTGAAATGAAATGGTTTTTTCCCATTTTCCACCTTAGGTTTACAACGGAGAAAGATGATTTCCTTCTCTATAGAATCGTGGTTATTGGGCTCAAGACTTTGCGAATTATTCACCTTTTGAGACATTTTCTCTATCACTTGACTTTGGTTATAATTTCATGGAAATACTTCCTATGACAGAAGACAACAGTGAAATAAAGTGGGTCGAGGGATGGTTCTCTCACATTGTCCATCTTAGGTATGGTTACGATCTAAGAATGACATTCCCTTCTCTATCGAATCTTGGTTATTCCGGGCTCTCATCAAGTTGCTTTTTCGATCCCATCTCTACAGGTGCATTTCCTTTAGCATTCCAATGGACTTTCAGTCTCCAAAGCCCTTAAGGAAATACTAGACTGTTTGGCAATCATTTTGAAGTAACTTTCAAGTGAAAGTCAACATTGGGAATGCTAAAATCCCAATGTTAGTAAAGATTAGCTTTGAGCTTTTAACATTTAGCCAAATTCTGAAATTTATTGTTTTCTTCCAAAATTATTCTCATTCATTCTTCAAATTTCTGATTTTGCCCTAGTTATTATATTTTTAAATGCCAAAATAATGCTAAAAAATGATATATATATATATATATATGCTAAAAAAATTAAATATATTTTGGTCTTTTAAAAAAAAGTTATATATTTGATTTTTTTAGCATTATTGTCAAAAGACTATATTTAAAAAGTTGCATACATTATTTTTTCTAATTTTAGAAAAATAAAAATTAAAAAATTCCAACAAAAGGTTTGGTCTTTTTAGAAAAAAATTTATATATATATATATATATATATATATATATATATATGTATATATGTATTTGATTTCTTAGCATTATTTTCAAATTTATATTTAAAAATTCACATACATTACTTTTTCAAAGGGTTAATACCTGAAAAACCCCAAACTGGTACACTTGTGACAAATTTACCCCAAACTATTTTTTAGACCATGAAAAACCCCAAATTGGTATACTTGTGACAAATTTACTCCGACTAACTATAAAAAAAACCCTAAACCGGTACATTTATGACAAATTTACCCCAAACTAATTTATTCGATTGAAAAAAACCCCAAAATGGTAAATTTGTGACAAATATACCCTCTGCTAAATTGGATTAATACCACAAAAAAATCACAAAAATTGTAAACTGTGACAAACGGAGCGTAAAATCCTAAATTGATAAACCGGTCAATTGTTACGTGTCATTTAACTTAATAATTTGAGAATAAAATTTAACAAAAACTAACAGAGAGTAAATTTGTTATAAGTGTACCAGTTTGGGGTAAATTTGTCAAAGGTATACTAATTTGGGGTTTTTTGTGGTCAAAAAAATAGTTTGGGGCCAAAATTTGTCACAAGTGAACTAGTTTAGGGTTTTTCAGGGTATTAACCCTTTTTCAAATTTAAAAAAAAATTAAAAATTAAAAAATTTTGACGAAGGATTAGGTCTTTTTTTTACTATAAATATATATATATATTTGATTTCTTTAGTATTATTGTCAAAATTTATATTTAAAAAGTTGCATACATTATTTTTTTCAATTTTAAAAAATTAAAAATTTAAAAGTTCTGATGAAGAATTTGGTCTTTTTAAAAAAATTATATATGTATTTGATTTTTTTTTTTTTTTAGCATTATTGTGAAAAATATATTTAAAAAGTTGCATACATCATTTCTTTTTTCAATTTTAAGCAAATGAAAATTAAAAAATTCCGGTGAAAGATTTGGTCTTTTTTAATATATATATACACACACACACACGGATGTATTCGATATTTTTAGTATTATTGTCAAAATTTATATTTAAAAAGTTGCATACATTTTTTTTTCAATTTTAAACAAATAAAATTAAAAAAAAAACTAATACTAATCACTTAAAAACTTTTCAAATGTGTTTTTTACTAAACAACATTTATCTCAAAATTGCTTCTCAAAGCATAATTTAGCAAACGGCCTTTGTATTTGCTTAAAGTTCTTTAGGCTAAATTGCTTTACATTTTCTCAATAGGCTTCCAAAATACTGAATCAAACGCGCCCTACATTCCCGTACTTCAAATCCCGTGAACTTTTTTAACCCATTTGAAACACGAAAAGGGATCAGCTTTCTTTCTCCTTTCGATGGCTTCCCATGGAATGTAGTGCGTAGATTTATTCGTCCGTTTCTCTCGCCCAGCGATTAACACGATCCCTCCTCTCCCGATTGCCCCAGTGGACACTATAACAGATCGCATGATATCCTCATGCAAAAATCGAAAGGAAACGACGGCCTGAAAATCCAAGTGGAATCGCCGCACTGCGAATCCGCCACTAGATCCCATGCGCCATCGTGTTAATCGATCGGCCCCCAAGAAAATATGGGCAAAAGAGATTCCTTCTCTCCAAGCTTCCGCAAGCAATGATGGTCTAAAAAGGATATAACTTGTAGCCCCAAAAGAGGGGTTAAAAAAACGATAAATTTCATCAAGATGCCAACGCCCTCCTTCAGTGTCGCCTTCTCCTCGAGTTGCTACTCCCCCTCCCTCCCCAAGCGCTCGCCCTTCGATCCTCGCCGTCGCCGCCAAGGCGCGGACGGGCTGCGTGACCAATGTGACGATCCGGCAGTCGGCGTCCTCTGGGGCTATTGTGAACCTCCACGGCCGGTTTGAGATCCTCTCGCTACTTGGCTCGATCCTGCCCCCACCGGCCCCCCCTGGGATAATGGGCCTGACAATATACCTCGCTGGGGCCCAGGGGCAGGTGGTTGGAGGGGGCGTGGTCGGCGGGCTGATTGCCTCAGGCCCAGTCATGATCATGGCCGCATCATTCATGAATGTGACGTTCGACCGACTGCCGCTGGACGACGATGAAGTGTCTGTGGCAATTCAGAATCAGCACTACCAGAACGGTCGGCACCAGCACGCGGACATATCTGATTTATATGGAATGCCACAGAACCTGCTCAACAATGCTGGGAGTCTCCATACAGAAATGTATGCCTGGGGGAGCGCACGGGCCGCGCCGAAGACCTGAGCTTACTCAGGAGAAACTTAAGGAAAACGATCCCCCAATACAGAAAGAGAAGCTACTATAAAGGGTCTTGTTAGTTTGGCTTTTGCTGAAGCAGCATAAGCATTGTAGCTTTGGTTACTGATCAAATACGGAAATACTCAATTGGTATCACAGTTCCATTCCACAATGAGAGCATGAAGCACAAGCGCAGTCCTTCCTTCACTATCCTCAAATTATTGTTTTTTCACAAAAAAGAACAAAGAAAGAAAAACCAATTTGATCGCCCTTCTTGAAGAAGTTTCGATTTCGACGAACTTAGCATTTTGCACTGTTCTGCCACTAATACACCATGACCAGAAGCATCTCAACGTGTATCAAGCTCTAAGGAAAGCATGAGCTTGGTTTCTTGTGTCGGAATATCAGCAACATTAACTGATGAACTGACACATGATAAGGAAAATGGAAGGCCACCATCGGAAACGCTATCAAATTCATGACTATGGTAAAAACAGAAGTACGTCCATGTCCATCTGAATCAGGTAAAAACACAATCTCCGCAGGCCGAAAAGAATGCAACGTTCGAAACTGCAGAAATCGTTCCTGTGGTGAGGCGGCCACGCAAGAAAAGCAAGACGATCGTTTATGGGAAGAAAGGCGAAAAAGCAGAAGATGCTTATCCCACCCAATCCCACCAAACTCATAGCGCAAATGGGTAGGTCCGAACGCATTTCCTCCTAAGTCCAGGCTCATCTATGTTTGATCATATTTGGAAACGTCTCTTTCTCTTAAGGCTGATTAAATCCGGTGTAAATTGAGAATGTGATGCAATATGGAGTTGATAAAATTATAGTCGGCCCATGATTCATTAACTTAAATTTTTAGTAAATGTGGGTCCATAACTAGAAAATATCGACACTCTCCAAAAACTTTTTTTTTTTTTGATGACCCAGGGAACCTCCGGTCGCCGCTTCGCGGCGGAAGTAAACCCTAGGGAGCCACGTGGGAAACCACCACCCACGTGCCCCGGTTAAGGCGCGGCTAGCACTGAAGCAACGACGACGCCGTGGATCGAACTTGGGACCTCTCGTGAAAAGTTCCTTGCTCAACCACCTACGCCACCACCACGGGTGGTCACTCTCCAAAAACTTTCGTATCGTGTTAGACACTCTAACACGTGTCTGACGCTCTCCGACATTCGGTCAACATATGTTGGAAAATTCGATACCTGATCAACTTTTCCGACACTTGAGTCGGGAATTCCAAACTCGTGTCGGGAATTTCAACACACGAGTTTGGAATTCCGACATGTGATTTTGATACGTGGTCAATTTTAAAAAATTTAATAAATGAGATGTCAAAATGTAAATATATAAAAATATTATAATAATAATAATAATAATAATAATAATAATAATAATAATAATAATAAATAAATAAATAAATAAATAAATAAATAAATAATAAATGGAGAAAAAGAAAAACCTAATGACTCACTTCCCGTTACACAATTCACCTCTAATTTTTTTTTCTTCTTTCTCTTCGTGAATCCATAACGTGGATTGCTTGTTTTTTTCCTTTCAAATTTAATAGATTATTGGAGTAGACTTGAATTTGTAAAATTGAAACAATCAATGCTATTAACAAATGGTGGATTAATTCATTCTAATCTCTTTTATTATTATTTATTTATTTGTGAATTGAAGCAGATTAATTTAGTTGAAATAATTATAAAAATGATAATTTATTGTGTATGTACATAAATATATATTTAATATATAATGTGTCCAAACGTATCGAAATTTTCTAATTTTTAATAAACAACGTGTCAATGTGCCGTGCCGTGTCCTGTCGTGTTGCATGTTATATGTCGATCTCAACGCTACTTCAATCCATAGAGCTCAAAATTATATTTTCTTGATAATCTCTAAGGCAATAATATCGAGTTTTCTGCTGCAGGTCCAGCACTTTCGTTTTTGTAAATTTCTGCTTAAGGACGAAGAAAAATGGAAACTTATTCCATGCTATCACTATCACAAGAAAAGAAAGGGTGGCAATACTCCAATGCTCCCTCACAACCTTCCTGAGGAAGGCTTCCTCGCTAAGACCTATAATGAACAGATGACCAAAGTGGACTAGGCCCTTCTTTTTCTTCTGCAGACCATGCTTTTACTAAAGGGAAAAGGACTACAGGGGGATCCCAGTACAGTTCACGCTACAAAGTCCGCACTCCTCTAGCCCTAATTACTCAAGTACTCTCTCTCCCTCTCTCTCTCTCTCTCTCTCTGCGCGCAAGCTTTCTCTTGGAAACAAGAATGGATTCTTCTCCGCCAGAAGTCGTGATCTTCGACTTAGAGACGATCATAGAAACGGAAGCCATCATAGAATTCGGGGCCATCATCGTGTGCCCGCAAACGCTGGTCGAGAAAGAGTACTTCTCTTCTCTGGTCCGGCCCCGACACGACGAGGAGTTTGGAGAATTCGAGGAACGGAGCAACGGGCTCAACAGAGATGAAATCGTTTCCTCCAACATCTACTTCTCGGACATTGCTCACACCGTCTACGACATGCTCGACGGTATATACTCACAGTCTGCAACATGCTTCCATACAGCATTGAGTTTCATCTTTGATTCCCCTTCCCTTAATCCTTCTTTGTAGGAAGAATTTGGGTTGGCCACTACATCAAAAACTTCGATTGCAGAATTGTCGAGGACGCATTTCACGAAATCGGGCAGCCGCCGCCGGAACCCTTGGACGTGATCGACACCTGGGAGCTGTGTGAGATGTTTAGGGGGGAAATTGACAATCTAGAGGTATATAATTGGCGTTTATAATCTTTTCCATGGAATTTCATTTGTTAGACATTCATGGTGTATAAATTTTTATTCAATATGCAATGTGATCCTAATTTTTTAATTTATTCAATGGGATCCTACAATATAGTTTCTGAACTTTTAATTTGTTTAATGTAATTTGGTACATGTCAAAGTAGTTCTTAGACTATATGAAAAAATTCAATTGTGTCCTTAGATTATATTGAACATTTTCGTATAACTCAAGGACTGCATTGAATATATACCAAAAGTTTAGAGACCACATAGGATAAATTAAAAGTTCAAGTACCATATTACATACTGGGTCAAAGTTCAAAGATCATTTGTGTCATAATCCTAATACTTAAATACCCACACATTTTATCTAATGAAAAGACATGCCATCAAACTTTGATTTTGAACTCTCACGTAGTCTAGGAATGGAAAGGTTCAAGTCTAGTATTTAGCATGCATTCAATGACATAGTGGTTTTCTAGGGAAAAAAATGCAGTTTATGGAGCTCTACAATGTCGTTGGGAAAATAACTAAAAAGTCCCAAATCTAATTCAGTTCTAAACTTTTTTTTTTACCAAATAAATTCTCAACCTTTAATATTTGTGTCAATTTAGTCCATCCAACCAATCTTGGGCAAAAGGACATGGATATTGGTTGTCCAACGTGATACACAATTATTGATGTAGACAATTTTAAATAATATTTAAATATTTTTTTAATGACTTATATTTTACCTTTTTTTCTTTTCCTTCCTTGCCTTCTCCGAGCAACTAGCCAAAGGGAAAGGTCAACAAGGTCAACCTCACCAGCCTCAAGTGAACCTCGCCTACCCCTTGGCGAGGGCTTGAGGTCCGACAACCTGCTAGAACAAGAAGAAAGGAAAGAGAAAAAAAAAAAAAAAAAAAAAAAGAGAGAAAAGAAAATAAATAAATAATTTTAAAAAAATAAAATGTTATTAAAAATTATCCATACCAATTCCAATGGTGTCACGTAGAATGATCGATATTAACGTCAACGATTTCTAATCAAAATTGGCTGAATTGACTAAATTAGTATAAATACAAAATATTTAGGACTGAATTGACGCAATTCTAATAGGATTATGATTTTTTTGCTAATTTTCTCCAATGTTGTTGCATGTCCTTAAAACTCTGTACATGCTTGACCAAAATGTTCAGGAGTTTGGGCCTCATTATTTAGATGTATTATGCTTATTTTGCTTATGCAGATGGCAACACTTGCAGAATACCTTGGTCTCGGAGAGCAAAAACACAGGTAGTTTTCTTTGTTTTTGGGATTTAAATTGTACATCAACGGTCCATCCGATAATTTGCTTTTACTCAAATTTATGTAATTTTTCTCAACTCGAACTCTTTTAATTTACTAGAAGTTTTAAGTGCCCTCGGCTATAATTAACGTAAGGTTTAGTCACCAGGCAAGGAAAGACTAAATTTTAACTACTGAATTGCTTTGATTGTATACATCGTTTGCCAGGAGCTTAGCTGATGTCCGCTTGAATCTCCGCCTATTCCGACGCTGTGTCGAGCTTTTCTACCTGGTAATTATCCTAAGTTTGTGTATACGTTTTACGGGAAACCGCCTTTCACCAATGTCAACTTTTACTCGATGTTCAATCCTGGACTTTTACTCAATGTTCAATCGAAGACGTGATTTTTACTTTCGGTTCGGCTAAGTGCATGGCTAAAACTTTCAGAATATGTCTCTCTCCAAACCTAATTTTCTGTCACTCTTTATGGGTTGTATATAGACAGAGTTCTCAAGCCTTTTGAGGGCTGCGAGTAACGCCGGCGTTCCGAGGTTTTTAGGCCCTGAGGAGTATTCAATCCCTACGCTCAGAGGTCATTACGACTCCTGCGATTCCTTGGATCAAGCACGGGATGTGTACTTGCGGATTTCTTGCGCTACGCTAAACGTGAGGTGGGGGATCTTGCCGATAAGGTTCTGGGACAACAACGGCCGCCCAAAGCTGAGCTTCGTGGTCGACGCGCCGGGCAACCTGACCCCGATGCTGGACGAATGTGACCGGATGCTGCGGAGGCTGTTCCGGAGATTTGGGATCAACTCCGAGTGGAGGAACGTCGTGGACAGAACGAGGAACTCCCCAGCTGTAAGGCTGCAGTAAGTTTCGAAACTAAATTTGAGTTTCTACAGATAAGTTAGTAGATTTTTACAGCGAGAGGATTCATTATAACCATAGAGACAGATGACTGACAGACATAACTACAACTATAGTTTTTCCTTAAAATCCTTCTTCTCTCTTGTCATCGAACAGCATCGCAGATACAGCAGACAAGCAAACGATAGTATGCGAGAGGAGGGATTCCGGAAAGATTAAAAGGCTCGTCTTCGACGAGAGCAAGCTTGGGACGCTGCTCACTCCAAGCACCAGGCTGGATGCTGAATTCTTCTTGGAAACCTATGACTATCGAGGATCGGCCGGCATTAGATTAGTGGCTCATAAACTGATCGTTCATCCCTAGTTTCCGACCGACAGTTGGACATCCCCAACGACGACAGGAAAGAACCGTAGGCATATACTGTTGCAGCTCTATAGATTTGCTTGTGGAGATGTTTACCCTCTATTACCCGACTTCTTGTATAGTGAAGTGTGATAAAAGAAAATCAATGCTCTGTGATGCCAGCACGACTCCTTGTTTACAATGTACTTGCTCGAAATTTCTTTCTGCTTAAGTATTCTTCAATGCACTGTCACTGTCTTCCTCGCTAAGACTCGACTTTTGAAACAGTGACCAAAGTGGGATTACGCCCTCCTCTTTTCCTTTTGGGGCCGCTGCTTTTTTAAAGTGAAGGGGCCACACGACGCCTATCCTACATTTGAAATGCTTAAGTAATGACCCCAAATAGTCCACACACTCCATCCCCAATTACTCAGATACTCTCTCTCTCTCTCTCTCTCTCTCTCTCTGTAGGAGCAAGCTTTCTCTCTGTTGGAAACAACTATGGATTCTTCTCAGCCAGAAATCGTGATCTTTGACGTAGAGGCGGTCAGAGAAACAATCGGAGGAACGAAGGCCATCCTAGAATTTGGGGCCATCATCGTATGCCCGCAAATGCTGGTCGAGAAAGAGTACTTCTCTTCTCTGGTTCGTCCCCAACACGACTGGGAGTTTGGGGGATTCCACAAAAGAAAGAATGGACTCACCAGAGAAGCTATTATTCTGGCCAACAATTCCTTCTCAGACATCGCTCGCACGGTCTACGACTTGCTTAACGGTACATATACTCACAGTCTACTACAACATGGTTTTAGACAACATTAAGTTTCACCTTGATCCCCTTAATCCTCCTTTGTAGGAAGGATTTGGGTAGGCCACAACATCATCGAGCATGATCGTGTACTAGTTGAGCAGGCGTTTCACAAAATCGGGCAGTTGCCACCGAAACCCTTGCGCGTAATTGACACATTGGATTTGTGCCAGGGGTTTATATGGGGACCTGTCAACCGGAAGGTATATGAAAAATTCTCCTGAATTTTGCCGTTCAATCTAGGTGATGAAATATGCGAAGAGTGAAAGTCATCAAATGGACCACCCTTTTCATGAGCATGTCTATGGCGAGATTTTGTGCTAATTTGATGAAGGGTGGATCTTATTTGTTATGAAACGCAAGTATCCACCACTTGTACATTTGATCACCATGTGTGTTGAGCTTAGTTTGAACAAAAAGCCAAGCCTCTCATTGAGCAATATCTAGGTCCTTAATGCTCATAGAAATGAACTTTTTTCCATGTGATTTCTTTCATTACACTTTAATAGACATGCACATTTTACTTGATGAAATACATACCATCAAAATTTGTGGTAGGGTTTTTTTTGGGGACCATGAGTTTATGGTAGCTTTACGATGTTAAATGCAAATTTATCAAGCCCTTGCATGTCCTTAAACCTCCATATACGCTTTGACCAAAATGTTTTGGGAACTCTATTCTTAATTAATTAACAATCGGAATCATGTATTGGTCTTTTTTTCCTTTATGCAGATGGAAACACTTGCAGAGTACTTTGATCTCGGGGAGCAAACACATAGGTAGTTTCCTTTGTTTTGGGGATCTACAGTTTACATCAATAGTCCATCCAATAATTTGCTTTTACTTTAATTTTATGTACCTTCTTACTTGAAATATCTTCTTCTTCTTTTTTTTTTTAATGAGTTTACTAGAAGTTTAAAGTGATCTCAGCTATAATCATATAAAGGTTCAGTAATCATGCAAGGAATTTCCCGTAGATTATATCAAGAAAGTTATTGGAGCAAAGGCTAGCTACGTGAAAACATCAATTTTCATTTGGGTATAGACAAAAGCGGAATCAAAGTATGCAGTGAATTAAAGAAGGTGATGAATAGGCATCAAAGTAAAGAATGAATTTCGATGATTAGCGAAGCAGTTTTTGCACTTGGGAGTCGCGGTTTTACATGATCACGAGTTGCATGCATTTTGAGCTGAGAAGAAAGAAATTTACCTTGTGATTCAGAACACGAAAGAGCAATTCCCTCCTGAGGTTAACTTTGTCTATTGATTGCCAGGGCCTTAGATGATGTCCGGTTGAATCTCCGGCTGTTCGTGCACTGTGCCGCAGTTTTCTCGTTGGTAATCACAATTGCAACTGTTTAAACCTTTTCTCGATGTTTAATCAAAGACATGATTTTATATTTTTCAGTTCACTTGAGTACGGTACGCGTGGACTCTCCGAACCTAATTTTTTGTTCACTCCTTTTGGGTTACATACAGACAGAGTCCTTAAGCCTACTGGGGGCACAAGATGACAACACGAACAACAACAACAGCTTTCCAAGGTTTCCAGACCCTAGGGAATTTTCAATTCCTACTCTCAGAGATGAATCTTATGATTCCTTCAGCAAAGTACGAGAGCCGATCTCTTGTGCTTCTCTGAACGTGAGGTTCGGGATTGACATAAAGTTCTGGCGTGAAGACCGCAGCCCGAAGCTGAGCTTCATGGTCGACTCGCCGGACAACCTGAGCACGAAGCTAGATGAATTCGACTGGATGTTGCAAGGGTTGTTTTCGAGTTTCAGGATCGACTCCGAGTGGAGAAAAGTTGTGGATAGGAGATGGAACCTCCCCGCTGTAAGGTTGCGGTAAGTATTGAAACTAGACTCTTCATTACTAGATCACAGACACGATTGCTTAGATTATTTAATGAGTTGTACTGGCTTAGTTTTCGTTAGATTGGTATCTTCCTTTTCCAACTAAATCTGGACAACTGGTGTAGTGCTCCAACTTTCGATAAGGTAGTAAGAATCAAGTACGCTCCAAGCATAATTCGGACCAAGACATTCCAAAAGTGTTCATTACATCCCATTACATTTGTGCTTTGTCTATAGCAGCAAAAGAAGAAAAGAAGATTGGTACTTACGTCAGTTTCAGCTCGAATTGTCGTCAGTAAAATCATCTTGGTCGGGTTTTCACTCATTATTTTTTCAAATTCTCTAATCTTAGAAAGTGGAGCAAAAGGATTGTTTACATAAATCGTAAAGTCTAAAATATAAACCGATACGATGAACTTGTAGTTTAAGATATAAAGTCTCCCTTCCACGAGCTGGAATTTTTCCTCAAATTACAGCATGAGAATTGATTACGATTACAGAAAGAGATACCGATAAGCTGAGACCCAAATAAAAGACTGTATGCTCTAATACCACATGAAATTTGAGTGGAAAGCTTTAAAAATCAACACGACTTTTGTGTTGCTTGAAAAAAGCATTGTTCAAAAGTTTAAATCACAAAAAAAAAAAAATAATAATAGTTTCGGGTTCGATGAATTATAACTAACACCGTGTATTTCATTTTTCTCTCTTGTGATTATTGAGTAGCATCACAAATACTGCAGACGAGCAGACGATAGTGTGCAAGAGGGAGGATCAGGGAAGACAAGGAGGCTTGTCTTCAAAGACTATGAGGGGGAGCTCCAGACACTCCTCACACTAAGCACCAGGTTGGATGCTTGCCTGTTTGTGGAAACCTACCACTATCCAGGATCCGCAGATCCGACCCAAGAAAAGGGATCCGCAGGCATTAGATTGGTGGCTCATAAGTTGATCATTCATCCCTAGTTTCGGAAGCTAAATCGACATTGCTTATCTTGTTGCATGCCTGGAGAAAGATTGTTAGTCGATTGCCACTTGACATCGGTCGGATGTTCCTGACGACGTGGAAGACAGATGATATGCATGATATATTTTATGTATGTAGAGATATTGAAAAGTATCAGTATGCAAAGTGTGTATTGGGAGACTATTGTTGTATCCATGTGAGTAAAGCTACCGGTAATATTTCAAAGCTTTGCAAATTACTAACCTTTTGAGATATTTCCTTTCTATCACTGGCTTTTAGTCATAATTTCATGGAAATACTTATAACAACAAAAAGGCGAGAGTGAAATGAAATGGTTTTCTCGCATTTTCCACCTTAAGTTTACAACGGAGAAAAATGATTTCCTTCTCTATAGAATCGTGGTTATTGGGCTCAAGACCCTGCGACTTATTCACCTTTCGAGACATTTTCTCTGTCACTTGACTTTGGTTATAATTTCATGGAAATACTTCCTACGACAGAAGACAACAGTGAAATAAAAAGTGGGTCGAGGGATGGTTCACTCGCATCGTCCATCTTAGGTTTGGTTACGACCGAAGAATGACATTCCTTCTCCATCGAATCTTGGTTTTTCCGGGCTCTCATCGAGCCGCTTTTTCAATCCCATCTCTACATCCCCTCGTACTTCAAGCCCGTGAACTTTTTTAACCCATTTGAAACACGAAAAGGGATCAGCTTTCCTTCTCCTTTCGACGGCTTTCCATGGAATGTAGTGCGTAGATTTATTCGTCCGTTTGCCCCCAGCGGACACTAAATCGAAAGGAAACGATGGCCTGAAAGTGCAAGTGGAATCGCCGCACTGCGAATCCGCCACTAAATCCCATGCGCCATCGTGTTAGTCGACCGGCCCCAAAGAAAATTTGGGCAGAAGAGATTCCTTCTCTCCAAGCTCCCGCAAGCATTGATGGTCTAAAAGGATATAACTTGTAGCCCCGAAAGAGGGGTTAAAAGAACGATAAATTTCATCAAGATGCCAACGCCCTCCTTCAGTGTCGCCTTCTCCTCGAGTTGCTACTCCCCCTCCCTCCCCAAGCGCTCGCCCTTCCATCCTCGCCCCGGGCGGAGGCGACCCAGTAGCCTCGCCGTCGCCGCCAAGGCGCGGACGGGCTTCGTCGAGACGTGCTTCCTCCTCCTTGCCACCACGAGCAGCCGCAGCGAGGAGCGGGAGCAGCATCTGGGTAAGGGCCAAAACCACACCTTTCTGCAGAATCTCTACTCCTCCGCCGAGAGGGACGAGCCGCGCGGCGAAGGGCCGGAGACCCAGGAACGGGAACGGGAACGCAAGATCCGTCCTTGGGACGAGGGTCGGACGACAGAAGGGCCAGGAAGCGCCGCAGGGGAATTTTCACGAGCATGTGGTGGGCGGACGTGAAGGCCGCGATCGGGCAGAGGATTAACTTGGAGGCGATCGTCTGCTCGGCTTCCGTGATCGCGAGGGACCGCCATCTGTTGCTGCCGCACGTCCTGTCCCTGATATACGCTACATTGATTGGGCGGAGCTGCAAAGGAGGGGTTTCAAGGGCGTTGTGTTTGACAAGGACAATACCCTCACTGCGCCTTATTCGTTGAAGCTCTGGGGCCCTAATGCTTCTTCAATAGAGCAATGCAAATCGGTCTTCGGTCACAATATCGCCGTTTTTAGCAATTCTGCTGGTAAGTATAGGTTGAAGCTTTTGAATTTGAAAGCCATTGTGCTGTTTATTGCTTGAGACTGTAATGCGTTCGGCATTGTCTATGTCTTTGTTGAATTGGTGATACAGGGTTACTGGAATATGACCATAATGGTTCGAAAGCAAAGCACTCGAGTGGGCAATCGGGATAAAAGTTATAAGGCATAGTAAGTTATCTAGTATTTCAGTTTCGATCGTATTTCAAGAGAACTTTTGCAAATGGGTTTCTAGTATCCATGCTAAATGTCTTTGCCAATAATATCAATAGATTATGTAACTCTATGAAGAACTTTGGGTTTTGCTTATAGAGCACTGATTGTCATGCTCAATTAAGATGGAAAGGAAACTCTTGCAAGCTCATGACTGCCATCTCATCTGAGTCAATTGGGGATGAAAACCTATCGTAGGTTATTATTTAGCTTTCAACATGCCTAAAGCTGCGGAGGACACCTAACTGGTCATTTTACCCTAAGCACCAAATGTAACCCCACATGGTTGTTAGTCATAGAACAGGAGTAAACGGTTCCTAGATTGTCAAAGGGTTACATGAGTGTTGGTTGCAGAAAAGAAAACATATAAATTCATGATCTAAAAGTCTTGCAAGGGATCCAAACTTAAAGCTCTCTCACACCTGAGAAACTGATGTAGTTGTGGGGATGCAGCATGGGAAAGCTAACTACTAATACTTTAGTGGGAAGAATTTTCATGGTTTACATTTTTCTCTTCCCTAAGATGTTGAAGTTTACTAAATGGTGGGAGTACTATCCTTTTTCCAAGAGAAGGATAGGCAAATTCTGGGGGTGAACCTAATAATATAATCTTAACATTTTGGAGAAACCTTATAATGTTATTTTAATATGTTTTAGCAATACAATGAGCTTACTTGGCTCTAGCATTCATTTTGTTTCTCAATCGGTCAGATTTCATGCATGGTCAATCTTGGCAGTTAAAATAATTATAAAAACATAGTACTAGAGCTATAGTATGTCTATGTCCTTGGTTCTGGCTGTTTAGGGATTATTCTTTGTTTAACATATTTCATTTATCAGAATTTATACTTCTTATATTTCAGCTCTTTAAGTTAATCTTAGCTATTCTATTTTTCTTTTTTGATTGAATATGGGAGGAAAGGAATGTAGACTCTCTGTTTTCTTATGAAGAATGTTTGCTTTGATGTCCTGATTTATGTATTTTGTGTAATTATTAGGAGTGAAGAAACCAGCTGGAACAGCTGAAGAAATTGAAAACCACTTTGGCTGTGATTCCTCACGCCTTATAATGGTAGTACACTTGAATTGCTCTGGATGTTGCTCTAGTTTCTTCCCTGTGAATGTTCCTAACTTGTCATTCTGTTTTTTAGGTGGGAGATCGTCCCTTCACAGATATTGTCTATGGAAATCGAAATGGATTTCTTACTATATTAACCCAGCCCTTAGTCTTGCTGAAGAGCCATATATTGTGAGACAGGTCAGTTAGTTTGTAATTTGTACAATTTTTTTTATTGATGCACTATTGGTGCTTGCTAGAAATTATAATTATTTCCAGCCAAGCCACCTAGAGAAACTGAAAGATTGGATGTGAAGTACCAAATAAATTAGTTTGGGTTTCATCTTAAAATTCTAAATGCTTACGCCCTTTTTCATTTCCCTTTGTCTAGAATACACCTGCCCATGGGTTCTTTTGCTGCACCATTGATGGTTTTACAGAAAGTTATGAGATTGCCATATGCTGGTATTCTCTTTATAATGTTGATATAAACCTTCTAGCTTATTATGCATGTGAGAGTAGTGGTGAATGTGAAATCAAATTATGGAGCTATTTTTGCAAAGATGATTGTCATTCAAGCAGGTTCTAATTGCAGGAGAGGCTTTATCTTCATCTAGACCTAGTTTTTGCATCTCTGTTGAAAAGAATAAATGAAAGAATCACTAAGGTTTTCTCCACTCAAATTCATTCCTTATGTTCCTTAAGTCCTTTTATATCTCTTGACTTTCCTTTCCCATCGTATAGTTGCATTTTGGAGTAAGTTTTTCAGATATCCAGTACACTAAGAAATGTTTCTCATCTCATCCTTAATGCTACCGGACCAGACCAACACTACTGGAATGCAGTCACTGTAATCCTCTTTATATTTGAGTGTGAATCGATTTGCTGAAGCAGTCCCATCATGCAACACTCATTTTTTCAACATATTGGTACTTGCCACCATCCATTTTGTGCAATAAAGCATTCACTGTTGTATCATAAATTTCACCCTTTAGCTTAAGTGGATGTGCTTATGCTTTTCATCCATCTTGCTTGTATCACGTGGATGACATATCAATGAAGTTTTCATTCCTTTGCAAATGGATCCGATAAAAGTGGGATTATTTGTTCTTGGGTATTTTGAAGTCCCCATTTCTCTCTACTGCTTCATTTGAATATTTTCTTTTGTTAAACTTGCAATCAACACTAACCCTTATTGAACAGACTAAACTGAATTTTGAAAAACTGAATATTGAAAATATTTTCTTGCTTGCAATTGCTGATGAATGATAGCGTAGAAATATTTTTAGCTGGTGACAAGCTTGAACTTAAGTCTAAAGATTGAACTTTAGGAGATTGCAAGCAGACAAGTGACAAAAATAGCTTTTGACCCAAAGTCAAGATAAAACTAATGTAGGCCAAGACAACATGCTTTCCTTGTGTGCCATTGCATGGCTTTGGCATGTGAAGGCCAAGAAACATTGGGTCTGTTGCACAAACGATGCAGTTTATAAAGAGTATAATCTGAATCTGTTTAGCCAGATTTGGATGCCCACCCAGTGGGAGGTTAATAAGGTTGTTCTGTGAAAAACAAAAAGATTAGGTTTTTACTGTGCTCTCTTGATTTTTTCATGGAAATGATTCTCTCTCGAATGCAGAGCATATAATAGATATTTGCTGCTTCTCTGTTTTTGCATAAACAAATTTGCAGGTGAGGAAATTGGAGAATGCCCTTGTCAACCGTTGGCTTAGTGGAGGATTGAAGCCAACAAGTCACAGACTGCTTCCAGATGGCTCTCATTGTGTGAAAGAACCTACATCCTTGTGAGAATCTTTTGTAAATACAGGAAATCCTTTGTTTCGGTGCTAAATTTCAAGGTTCCTGTAGTTATTCGACATGATTGCTGCATGGAAATGCATTTTTTTCCTTGTAGCTAAATTTTGTAAGTTTGTCCAGAATCTGAAATCCAAAGAATTAGTGCCAGAAAGAGGTAGTGTAGATGAAAACTCTTGTGCTTCTCAATTCCTTATTCACTGAAATAAATGTGCAAAATCTGTGTCTGACACTTTCTCAGTACTTATTGAACAAAACGTGCATGGTTAGAGAACCCTGTCATAAAATGACTGGATTTGTAGGGAATGTTGGTTACTTTCCAATGAATTTCAACTGTTTAGTTGACAAGCATGCCGGGACTGAAGCATTCTTTACTTGAAATCAGTCTAGATAATTCATTCCGACCATTAGAAGGCCTTTTACATTTTTTACCATAGGCATGGTCCTTAAGATCCTTGGAACCTTGATTTGCTTTCTCCAAGTTTGGGTAGTCCCTCTGTCGCATGCATGTATGAAAAGATTGCCGAGGCATGCGTCTCTGTCGTGTCACGTGATTTGCCTGCCTTCAGGTCTAGTGCTTTCCCTGGATTGCAAAATGGGGTGCGTTCTTGATACTCAATGAGAATTGGCACACGCAGTGCGGATTCCTCATTAGCTCCCGCATATATCACAAAGTAAGCAATAGGCATTCCGTATTTCATCCAAAATCGTGAAGTTTTTCTTCCATAACTCCTGTTCCATCTAAATACCTGGTGTCATTAGTATTGCAACCTACTCTTATCAAAGGGCAATTCTATTTTTCCATGGGTGTGTGCAACTGCGTCAATTCAACCTAGGTGTTGGCCGGAACAAGATTGATGGATTCGGTCCTAGGCTTGTTCCCTTGCTAATCGGTTTGGCAACAGGTTTTTAGAACATTTTCCATCACAAATTGATTGTCTGTTATAGTGTTTGCTTGCAGTAACAACTATTAGCATAATCTCTGCTATAACCAAGATTGTAATAACTATCGCATTATCACTTCGTGGTTGTAATAGTTATTTCCAAGATGCCCCAACCTCCATTCTCCCATTTACTTTACCAATGTTAGATAATTTACTGTAATTTTTTTAATCATTCGTATAATAATGACACCAATAATGACTTTTGTTTTTTATTTTAACATAATCACACATTGTATGAATGTAGATTTTCACCGTCATGGTATGATATTATTTTTATATGACTAATTGTATAAATCAATCCTCAAATATTATGTCATTATTATTTCAATTGTACTACAACTATGCAATAAATAATATATATTTTAATATGATCACATGTTATATGCTAACCTTTGATATTGATATACTCAATTATATATATCTCGGGTATTGAACTCATGAATAATCATGATTGACTATTAGAAAGAGATGAAAGAAAAGAAGATACTAAAGTCAAGTCATCGATACGAAGTGATCGAAAGGGAGGGAACTACATTCGTTTAGACTGATGTCACGTTGGTTTTGGCTCTTCATCCAGATTGCAACCACAAGTTTAAAACTCCACTTGCAAACATACATATTTCTCATACGCAAAACTCGGTGCTTAGCAATTATCATCATCATCGATCATCTTTTAAGCTTGCTTCTTGCACCTAAATATGTCAGTCATAATGAATTAACCAATCACACATTTATACCTATCCTCATCTCCGACTTAGATTGGTATTGACACTATTGAAGGACAAAGTTCATAGGCCTGAGGCAAATGGCTGTTTAGCAAATTTTTTGGAGGGGTTCGGGTTGCATTTCCAAATGCCTCTATAGGCCTTTAAGTCAAGACAAGTCCGAATGTACTTTGGGCTTTGAGCATTTCAAAATGTTAATATATTTTTTCCTTCCAACTTTGTTATTGCTAAACTTTCATAGTTCTGAAAATGTTCTTTCCTTGTGCAACATCACTGATGTCAGCAACCCGCCCTTTGCCAGTTTTTCTTTTATATTTTTAATAAAAAAATTTCCAAAAGTTCTTTAACAAGGTATGATTTTTCCAAATACCATTTAAATAAAGATTTTCCCAATACATTTTTAAATTACAATTTACAAACACTATTTCCATTATGAAAGACACTTTAACTTAAGGTCTTTCACATTTTCCCAAAGACTTTTTTTAAAAACCGAACCAAATGCACCCCAAGTTGCATCATACCCAAAAAAAAAAAGGGAAAAGTCACAAAAATTCCAAACTATATCCATTATGACATATTTACCATGTACCTTTTTCCCTCACACAAGAAAATCACAAACTTTGATTTATATGACATATTTATCTTCTATCAATGTTAAAAATCTACCTACATGAATGTTGGAAGACAAACAGCGTTGATATGACATCCATGTGGCTTAAGTAAAACATAAACGACATTGTTTTCACTAAAAGATTATCTAATGGAATCTGGATACATGTGTCATATAAATATAAATTTGAAGTTTTTTATATCACAAAAAAAAAATGTTAAGATAATGTGTCATTTGAAAAAAAATCAGAATAACCGTGTCATCAGCTTTTTCCCAAAAAAAAAGAAAAAGTCGGTAGCTTATCCTATCATTCTCTTTTAGGGGGTGCCGGACACGGTAAATACAAGGGTAAGCATCGTTGCTTCGTTGATTTGATCAAATTGGAACATCCAAATGCCAATTGGTCCCTTAGCCCTCGGTACAATCATTGCAGCTTTACTGGTCATGCTCTTTTCTGATTCCTTGGATTCACCCTATGCTCAGTCATTAATCATTTCAATGGAAAAAAAAATATAAAAAGAAATTCTAAATTTATTAAATTGAGACCCATTCAATTATAAAACCTTCAACCTAATTAATTTAATTTTAAATATTTTATATTTTTATATCAATTGAGTCAATTTGATTAATTTTAATTAAAATCGCTATTAGGTGCCAACGTTGATAAATTTTACGATTTCTTTCTTTTTATTTTCTTGTTTTTCATTGTGCCCAATGAGGACTGTGGGGCCATTATCTACTAAGGGTGAGGACCACCAAGCCCTTGTCAGATTTGGCGAGGGCTTGGTGTGCCCACAGTCGACGATAGCCTGGACGAGAGCTCGTAGGCTCTCACCAACCATACTTAAAAAACAAAAAGATGAAAAATTATAAAATTTGTTTAGCCAATGCTGATTATGTTCACCAACCATACTGAAAAAATGAAAATCATAAAATTTGTTTAGAAATCAAAAGATTAAAAGGTTCAACAAAATACCATATGCTTAACTTGATACGAATACAAAAAATTAAAGTGTTAAAATCGTGCGTTGGCGCATGTTCGTCAGCGCATCTCGCCCTCCTAAATTCAGCAGACACAAGACGCATGTCCTTCGAATCGCATCCCACTCGTACAACTGAACATCGTCGTGCATACACGATGCGATGAGATTTTCTTTCCCTATCCCTTTGGGCGACCCCTCCACATGCCCTGCAAGTACAATCCGGCGATCGCGTAAATGACGGGGCTTATAAATTTGTGGAACCCACGTATTTTTTTTACCCTTCCATCGCGGGCAATGCAAAAACGTACCTTCAACTCTTTTATTCTGGTCGAAAGAATTTTAGATCACTGCCTTCTTTATCTTCGTTTCATTTATAAAAAGAAAAAAAGCCGTACCTTAGCAAGTGGCTAACGAAGTAAATTCGATTAGAGAGCGAAATGTCACGCCACAAAGTGGCGTGGCGGGGCCAGAGTTCCAATCCCGTCGCCTTATATCATCATTAGAGAAATCCCAAACAACCACTGTCCCGGTGTCAGTGAGACGGGAGAAGAGCGACCGAACGAGTATTTTGCCATCGGCTGCTCCAAAATGCGATTCGATTCCATGCATTTTGAGGACGTTTCCAAAACAATGATTCAAAATTAGGGGCCTCTTAAATAGGGATGAATGGTTTCAAATTCCATAGAGGTTTCACCTGAAATCTTCCCGTTAGAATATGTTTCTGAATTTTTGAAACATATAACCCACCTTGTTACAAGTTCTTGGGTTGGAAGTTCTATGATCATTTCTAAATTTTAGCCAAAGTTCCACTTGTATCATTAATTAAATGATTGCAATGAATCATTACATTTAATAATCATCACAATTTAATTAAGATATACAAAGAATATGAAATATCAACGAAATAAAAATTTTAGTCATAAAATGGAAACTCAAATCAGTGAGTTCCGGATTAAACATTTATTATTGGACACCATGAAATACCGCCGGATTGCATAAAAACATATATCAAGAAAAATATAAAAACTTGTTTTAAATTTCAAGTTTCATCTAATTCGAACTTGAAACCTACTCATCAAAATAGATTTCTCATTTTTTTTAACCTAAAACCTATCTAGCATAGTCTATAACTTAGAATCGGACAAGTTTCCACCAATCCAATTTTCTAATTTCTTATCCTACTGTGAAATTATGTTCACCCATACTCTAAGGGCGCGAATGATAACTATTCTAGCCAGAAATTGATTCATGGAAGAGAAATATATTTTTCTATTTCTATTTCTAGATGAGTTTTTAAGTAAAAATAACCATTTGATAACAATATAAAATTTCTAATCTAAAAAAATAAATTCGTTTGATAACAACACAAAATTTATTCCTTTTGGACAGTGGCGGATTGGCAAATAGCGACTGACGGCGGCCGGCGACTAGCGGTGGCCACAATCAGCGATCGGCGATCGGAGACCGGCAGTGGCAGTTGGCGGCCGGCGACCGGCGACCGGCGGGTGGCGGCGGCTGCGGTGGTCAGCGGCGACAGATGAATGACCGGTTGATGAACGATGAGAAAAATTTTTATTTCTCAATTCTGTTCCAAAAATAGAGAAATAGAAAATTTCTACTTTTGATTTCTATTATAAACCTATTTTTGGAACAAAAATCTATTTCAGAAATTAAAAAACGAAATAAGTTTATTAAACGGATTTCTATTCCAGAAACAAGTCTGGAATAGAATTTTTTTTTTTTTTTATACCCAGGGAACCCGTACAGCTGGCAGCCGTCGAGTAAATCCTGGGATGACGCTAGTGGACGACCCACCACCCTGACGTCGCGCTTAAGATCTCGTGCGTCCCGCGGGATTTGAACCCCTCCGTCTTGGGTAGACGTCATGGAGGATCTTATCTAGTTAGGCTACCGCAGCGATGGTCTAGAATAAAAAAATTATTTCTGGAACAAAAATAGGTGGTTGTCATGCATCCTCTAAATATGATAGCTGAAAGATGTGTGTTGTGTCATGAAAGAGGCAACACTATTCTTCACACAATTGGCCATTGAATTAAACTGAGATTGGCATATAATGGTGTGTTTAGTAACGTTTCTATTATCGGAAACAATTTTTTTCAAAAACAGTTTATTTTTCTATTTTTATTCCGAGGAATAGTTTCTAAGCATTTCAAGACATTTGATAACTATACAAAAAAAAAAAAAAATCCTATAACAAAAATACGTTTGGTACGATTTCAAATATTTTTATGACTTAGAATTTCTTTTAATTTATTAATAATTTTGTTTATTTTTTCTTTTTCTTCTCCTTCCTCCAACCGATCGCTAGCCTCGACCATGGCAGGCCGGCGACCAACTAGACCTCGCCGACCTCAAGGGAGCCTTGCCGGCCACCGGCAATGTCCCCTCGAGCTTCGCCGACACACAACAAGGTCAAGCCTCGCCCGGTTCAAGCAAGGCTGAGCCTCACCCTCGTCCAACCATGGCAAGGATCGAGGGGGGGCTCACTAGTGGCTTGCGAGCTCAGGGAGACCTCGCTAGGGCCAGCAATACTCCGTCGAGGTTGCTGAGCCTCGTCTAACTGAGAGAGGAAGAGAAAGAAAGAAAAGAAAGGAAAGAAAAAGCTTGTTTTTTGTTTCTTGAATTGTTCCCGGGAGCAAGAAATATTTTATTTTTATTTCTTATTTCTGTTCCAAATTTATTTCCGGGAATAAATAATTACTAAACACGTTTTTACTCTATTTCTATTCTGGAGAACAAAAAAAAAAAAAAATTATTTCTCGGAGTATTACCAAACAACACCTGGACATAAAAAGAAAAATTGTTTTTATGGCAACTGACCCAAGACCCTTCACATAAATTCAATTTTCTCTCCTCTTTAAAAAGAAAAAATTTGCAAGAGTCCTCCAACTCATTACTCTCTTATTAACTCCTGTTCTTTACGAGCCTCACCAACTCCTCTGTCACTGCCATTAAATCTCGACAGCTCCCACACGACCTTCCAGGCCAAGAACCGGAAGATCTCCCATGCTTTTTTCTCAGATATTCAGTCAACTTTTTTAACTGTTGTTTGAGTGGAATTTCTTATTACACTACAGTTCACTAGGAAGTGCAAGTACCTCGGATGGAGACAGAAAGTATTCGAGGGGTCTTGAATGGACTCTTCAACCACCACCTTTGGATGAGTGATGATGCTCTTGGGGTTCGAAGCCCCTTAAGAAGAGCTTACAGTATTATTTAGCTCTATCATTCTCATTTTTATAAAAGAAGGAGGTGAAAATAAAATTGACAGAATGGAATGTCCAGAAGATCCAGAGCAGATGTAGTGAGGAAACTCCGAAAGATTCCGGCTCGTCATTCGAGCAGATCGAGTCTGAAGATGTTTGCATCCTTCATTCCCTTGACCTCGCTTCAAGGTGACAGATGAAGTTTCAGTCGTATGTAACGAGCGGAGAAAGTATTTTATGCCACGACCATGCCAGTTCAGTTGTCGCATGCTGATGATAATCCTCATCAGATGTTCTTCACTTTGAGAGTGCTCCGAATAAACAGAAAGTTAGCGAAATACTCCTCTAAAGCAAGTGAAGCCGCATACTTCGTGGTTGATATGACCAGGCGGTCAACACAAAATCTTCCAGATTAGCCATGAAGGTGATGGCTTAGGACCACCTAGGCGATCGTCTTAATGTGCCGTACGAGGTGTTGGTTGTTGGGGGCGGGGGGGTTGAGAACAATGGCCGCATCTTTGCATGCTTTTTTATCTTCACGAACTTGAACACTAGTCAAGTGATAACTTAGGTTATCCCAAGGCTTTTGTACTCCTACCAACACACCCCACGCGGTATCCATCATGTAATTAAGCACATTCGAGATTGCGAATCGCCTGAATTTGGCTCTGTTACAGCCTACAGGAAGTTTGAGAAGGACCCAAGTCCTTGTTCCATGTCTAGGCCATAGCTTTGAATGATATTTGACCTAAGTCTCCATAAGAATGCTTGTACCATTTACTGCAGCTACGTCTAGCATGGAGGAGATACTTGGATCTGTCATAGTTTATACGTATCTGCATAAAATATATGGTGGACTTTTCTATTAATAGTTCATTATGAAAGTTGGATTTAGTAAATGTTGATGCCACTACGTTAATGTCATCGGTCGGCGAAATCAGCAATCGCATCCATGAAGTTCGATCATCATTACCACAACTAATTCGACCTTGTTGAAGATATTTCAACCCCATCAAAGGATCAAAGACTATTTCATGAAAATAATATTGCGGTGAACCGTCTTGCTGAAAACAAGAGCAGTGTTAGGTTATGGCAAGAAAGTGAAGTTGTCAATATATCTGCATTTTTCTTCTTTATGCAAACGTGAACTGAAAGACAAGCTCGAAGATTCACAAAGTAACTCCTCCCAACGAGTAGAGTAGATGCTTGTAAAATAGCATGTTACAATGAATGTTCGAGCCCGAATTGCTAAAACTAAATTATCCAACCAATATCGGTTGAAGTAAAAGGATAGAACTTCAAACATGGGACACGCCGAGGGAATTGAATGGAGCGAAGATAACAACGATAGCTGTTGCATTCCATACCGTACTTTGCATGCTGTGTCTCACGCCAAGAACGCTTCTGAACGCACAGAGACACGCACACTCGATCGTGAAGAGAGCGTAATGAACATTAATGTCACTTATAAATGCGCTCTGCAGCACATCAACTAACCTCATCGTCCGACCTGCTTCTATTTACTGAGACTTGATCTCTCTCTCTCTCTCTCTCTCTCTCTGGTCTCGACTTTTATATTTACCTACTCCATCACAAGCCTCTCGCACCAGTCCCAAGCGCGCAGTTTCTCTTCTTTCCGAGCTCTCTCTGTTTCTTGTTGATCTCTTTGCGTGCTGTCACAGAGAGAGAGAGAGAGAGAGAGAGAGAGAGAGGGGAGAGAAACCAAAGAAAAGATGGCGAAACAGCAAGGCCGGAGCGTCGGTCTCTTTATGTGCCTTTGCGCTATGGTGGCAGCTCAGAACTTGGTCGTTCCTGTGGCTAGTGAGGCCAGCTTTGAGGAAAATAAGAACTACTACACTCCTGACCCTAATGTCGGCACTCCTCCTGCCGGTCTCTCTATCTCTCTCTCCCTCTCATCAATACACATGCATAGACGAGGCTTCACATGCTACTGATGAACATATTTTCGATCTTCGTCTCGACGACGCAACCATTTTTTTCTTCCTTCTTGGAACTATCCTGTTGCATGGAGCTTTCCTTGTGTGATTTGCTTGTTAAGAACGATATAAGACGGTTCTTGTCAGTAAGAAGACGCTCTTCACCCCCCATGCAGTTCGTTTCTTCTATTTCAACTATTCGTCACCTCTCATTACGACGTAGACGAGTTAGAATGCGTGAGTTCTTAGCTCCTCACACGTAAGTTAGAATCCTAACGTTTGATTTATGGTGACTGCAGTTCCACACGTCAGTCCACCACACAGGACTTCACCGCCGCACGGGCAAGGAGGCACGCCGCCCTACCATGTGACCCCCACACCGCCGACCCCAAACTGCGGAAACCCGCCGCATGTCCCGACCCCATCAACTCCTCGTCGCGGCGGCGGTGGCGGCGGCAGCAGATCTTACTATAACCCGCCCCCATCAACTCCTAGTGGTGGCAGTGGCGGCGGCGGCGGCAGCAGATCTTACTATAACCCGCCCCCATCAACTCCTAGTGGCGGCGGTGGCGGCGGATCTTACTATAACCCGCCCCCATCAACTCCTAGTGGTGACGGCGGTGGATCTTACTCTAATCCACCGGCTTCAGGTGGCACTCCACCGACTCCGGTGATTGTCTCCCCACCGACCACCCCCATTATTATTCCGGGCACCCCCAGCGCTCCCACCATTCCTACGCCTCCATTCGATCCGAACTCAAATCCCTTCACTGGGACATGCAAGTGAGTTTGCAACCTCGGGAAGATGTTTGTTAAATGCATGCATGGTGTGTTGTTCACATGAAGACGTGATTTTGTCATGTCGAATCAGACATCACCAGAAAAATTGAGTTAACCAAGTGAAATTTGGAATTTTCAACTCCATTTCGGTTAGAGAAACCCATAAGCGTCTTTTAGTTGGATTTGTCAAATTACCTAGATTGGATAGTAACCAAACGTCTAGGATTTGATATGAAATTTACTCTCTCTGAACACGACACCTAAATTGCGTACACTTTCATGGTATTTACGAAAATGCAGCTTCTGGAGGACCCATCCAGGGGTGATCTGGGGCTTGCTAGGGTGGTGGGGCACCGTGGGCGGCACGTTCGGTGCCGCCAGCATGCCCGGTTTCCCGTCAAACCTCAACTTGATGCAAGCACTCTCCAACACCCGCACGGACGGCCTGGGCCAGCTCTACAGAGAAGGAACAGCTTCGCTCCTCAACTCCATGGTCAACGCCCGGTTCCCTTACTCCACCCAGCAGGTCAAAGAGCGCTTCACCGCGGCGCTCGGCTCGAACTCGGCTGCGGCAGCTCAGGCCCGCCTCTTCCGGCTCGCCAATGAAGGGCATATGAAGCCCAGGGATTGAATTGAAACATAGCTGTGGAAAGACCTTTCTTTGATGTTTCTTTGTAGGATTGTTATATCAGCAGTTCGTGCGTCAATTTGTGGTTTTTTATGGGTCTGTTGGTGGTTTTAGCTTTATTTCGGGTGATATAGAGCCCTGAGATGAATGGTTTGTGGACATTCTTAATGCTTATTGAATGTTTTCTCTACCAGTTCGAGGATTGCAGATATCAAATATGTTCTCTCCCTCTCTCTCTCTCTCAAATCTTCAGTAGGAGCTTGATACACTCCAACTAGAACTGCTCCACCTAGAGAAAATATTGGCTGGTCCCGGACCGCCGAGTTAGCGTGGTCTCCGATCACTCAGGAAGCGACACGTGGAGGTGTGGGGCCGGCTCGCAATCAAACGAATTTATGCACAAAAATAATTTCATTTCTCTCTCGTTAGCCTGCACACACTAGCCCCCTACTCTCTCTCGTGCTCCTCACACAATTAATTATATCATATTCTCTTTCCTTCGTTCCGTCTCTGAGGAAGAGGTAAAGAAAACCCGCAGCAAAAGCAGTGAAGACTTCTGCAAAGGCGATGCCCGGGAAGAAAGCTGTCAAGAAGGTTGCCGCCGCGAAGGTGAAGAAGAAACCGGTGAAGAAGCCGAAAAGCTTGAAGCTGCTGGTGAAGAAGGCCAAGAAGGGGGTCGGTGTTGTGTAGAGGACGGGATTTTAGACGATGATTTGGTTGTGTATAGAAAATGGTTTGGCAACATTTGACATAGCCCTTTTATTTTTTTCTTTTTCTCTTGGTTTTTAAATTGTGCTAACTCCATTCTTGTTAGCGCATGTTTCTATGTAAGCTTCCAGGGAAGATTTTATTAGATGGTTGTGTTTGATAATGGGGAATCGAAAAGCTCTGACTTGTGTTGTGCTCCAATGGCGGTTTCTTCTTTTGCGTCTGGCCTTTTTTCCCTTTCTCGCCACATACTAACTATACTTTTATTCTTGGCGATGTCAAATGAACAGAGTAATTAGTTAATCTCACGTAAGAGATTCCAAGTGAAATGGTGTATTGGTATCTTGTGGACTAGACGAAACTAGATCCACAGATTGTTCGTCTGTATCGATTATGCTTTCGCATCTATTTTGACAGCAGAAGAGGAGAAGTGGGGAGGGGAAGAATAAGAAACTTTTCGCGGCGCATTCGTTCTAAACTTATCTCTGGAGACAGAATGCTTTTTGGAAGTTCCATCTCCTTTTGAAGCTCTCGGGGATTTCATTTTCAATTATTTGAAACCTCCAAAAACGTCGAAGAAACTACTGACTTATGGTGATTCTGCATTGTTTTCATTCAGGTTCTCTTTGTTAGGAATGATATCAAGCTCATACTTGCTCCTGAAGAACTTTGAGAACCCGAAGCTCAGTTGAGGGCAGTCATCGGCCCCTCTGCCTCTGCCTCACTCCCTTTTGAGCGCGCAAGGGGGCAGCCTTAATGTGCTTTGTCGGCGATAGCAAGGGAACGGCCGTTTGACAAACGCCGGAGCAGCAACGAGTGCGAATTAGTCAAATCTAAGAGCAAAGGAAGAGATTCAATTATTGAGAGCGTTCGGTAGAAAGGAAAGAGGTTTGCTCTTCGTTCTTCTTCTTCAGATAAGGAAAGCACGAGGAAAGAGAATATGAGAAAGAAATAAATGTGTATAAAAAATGAAATTATTCTTGTGCATAAATTCGTTTGCTGGTGAGCAGGTCCCACACCTCCATGTGTTGCTTCCTAAGTGGCTGGAGACCACGCTGACCTGGTGGTCCGGAAACACCCAATATTTTCTCGCTCGACCTAAAGTAATCTCCCTAAAGGTTAATTCTTCATCGAGTAGTGTCTTCTTCTCCAGTAACATTCTCTGACTAGTTATGAGCATACTGATACGGTAAAACAAATACATCTGAGAGATGAATTAAAACAAATACATCTGAGAGATGAATCTGCTAGAAGATCAGAAATGTCTCTCCGACTGAAGTCCAAGCATGACAGTAGTATCTTGACCAGATTTCTTCTTACAGACTGATGAAATCAACAGTCAAGTATTAATGAAAGTTAAGGGGGTAGAAAAAGGACAACTGCCATTCTACTTCCAGCACTGCTGAGAAAAAAATTAGGTGGACAGTATATGAAGGTTCGCCAGGTAATTCATGTTGACGACAGGAATGGAATTTGAGCAATTTAGAGATGATTACTGTCACGTCTTGTGATCTTTCAGCCAACTGCGAGGTTAGAATCTAATTGCTAAACAAGATGTTCTCATGGAACAATTGGATTAACCAACATAGAAATAGTGATTCGAAAGATCTCTTGTTGATGCTTCTTTCAAGTACCCACCTTTGATGAGATAACAATTGAATATAAGCACCCAAAACCATGTATTGAATCATAGTTCATGTCTCTAGAAACACCACCATCTGTCTCTTGGCATGTGACCCCCTCGAGAGAAGTTACAAACTTACAAAGTCAAGTGCCAAGAGGGCTACTCTGTTCAGATGTGCATAGGGTAGACCAAGAAAGTTGGTTGAATAAAGGGAGGTAAAAACAAAACAAAACACCAGTTGATCACCATATGATTCACAATATCCAATTTCACATTCAGCATTACTTTCACCCAACATAGGAGAAATTTGCATACATTCCAGTTGTCGTGTCGGGGACTGATCAATTTTTGCATTGCTTTTCAGTCAGAGTCCAGTGCTGACGCTTCATGTCTCTACACATTGTAAACTCAACAAGGGAACTTATGCGTCCATTTCCACTTTTCAGGCCAAGTTCAGTTCGGAGCTTTATGAATGAGAAGCAATCAGGGGAGAGCAGCAATTAGGGGATAGCAGACATTAGATACTTAAGCACCAATGCAAAGCTCATCCCAAACAAAAGGAAAAATTCGCTGCCAAAATCAGCTCATGTGAGACTCAAACCACTTAAATATTTGCTCGGACTGCAAGCTCGTCATTTCATGATATGCAAATGCAAGGTTCAACTCCTCCTGGACATGATTAACCAGTTGCCTATCCAGCAATATATCCTTATTCTCCTGAAGAGCCTTCTTCCAGCGCATAGCACGCCCATCCCTCTTCATATACCCATTTGCATCTATGAAGCCCTTACTATGAAACAGCTCAAATAACTTGGCTGAGACATTTTCATCTACTCCAGAAATTCTATCAGCCAAAGTACTAGCTGACAGAGGAAACTCCACACATTCAACTGCAGCAACATCAATCCCCTTACTCTTCAAATCTGGCATGAATTCATCTATCTTCTGCTGTCTAATGGTGTCCTTGGGCATGTGAACAAATAGGGTGGGCGGATAATCCTCTGGTACATCCATCTGATCAAATATCCCCTCAGCAATCATCAGCACAATGCTACTAAACCTCAAATTTGTTGCGAGGGCAGAAACAAAGTAACCACCAGAGGATGCCCCTAAAGCCACAAGAGGAAGTTTTTCG
The DNA here is from genome assembly GCA_014182375.1 of Eucalyptus virginea. Taxonomy (NCBI): domain Eukaryota; kingdom Viridiplantae; phylum Streptophyta; class Magnoliopsida; order Myrtales; family Myrtaceae; genus Eucalyptus; species Eucalyptus virginea. The sequence goes on along the minus strand of CM024524.1, from coordinate 13,106,781 downwards.
AGCTTGTTCTTCCCAACCCACCATCGAATGATATCTCTAACAATTAACCTTTCCTCTCCCATTGTCCAGCATCTTCCCGCGCTGGAGACAGTGAGAACGGCGAATCTCCTAGAAAGACCTTCGAGCACAAGTAGTCTTTCTTCAGGCAAACCAACGCATTGCTGGCAAGTAGGAGATCTGTCCCAAAAATTGATAGCTCTGCCATTACACCCATGAGCTATAAACAGCACTGCTTTCGGAGAATCGGGTATCTGCGATATCAAATCCGTCCCATTCCTGAACTCCACAACTGGGCGAAACTGAACCGAAGAGTCGAACCTATCCCATCTTTGCTTCACATGCGCCGGCACTGGCACTGGCACTGGCTTTTTACCACCACCCCAGTAGAACAGAACCAGAGCTAAAACAATCAGAGCGGCATACGTAACCAGAGCCGGAACGCTCAAATCACAAACGCCAAACCATTGTTTCGATCTGCTTCCGCGCTTCGACATTGCTGCGACAGCACAACGAGACGATTTACATGGAAATGAATCCGCTGCAATGGAGAACCACATTAGCTTGGCATCAGCAACCATGGACATGAATTCCTGAAAGCCAACGAATCAAGTCTACAGCTCTATATTACACAAATTCTTCTTCTTCTTTCTTTCCTTTTTCCTTGGAATGAATCCCCGTGCAAACAAACCAGAATTCATCACCAATATCACCTCTCTACAATGTCCAAGCAAAAAGACTGACCTCAAAAAAAAAAAAGACGCAATCTCCTTCTTCAATGGTGGGTATTATCTGACCAATATGCAAACGAGTTCAAGATCGCTGCTTTCGCCTCCAATCTAAAGGACTGGCTCTTTCTCTATAACGCAAGCCAATTCACTCGAGAAAAAAACAAACAAACAGGAGAACGAAAAACGCAAGTGCCCTTCAGATCGAACAAGCGAATGTAAAACTCACCGGTGGATCTAACGAGGGATGGAGGGGAGGAAAGCGCCGGCGAGAATAGGAGAAAACGAAGGAAGCTTCTCTCCCCTTCGGCTTCAATGGCGAAACCGAGCTCGATGTTTCGGCTGACGGAAGACGGCGATCCGCCCGCACGCGCCCCGTTCCGCGAGTGGAGAGGATGTTTCTCCTGATGGAAATGGGGGATTGGGCCGAGATCGGCGTCGCGGCCCAAACCAAATGGGCCTCTGGAGACCGCGCACGACCGGGCTCGCGATTGGGCCCGATTTTCGACCCGGAAACGGGTCGAGGCGACGTGCTCCGATTTACAAATGATCCGAGTTTGATCAAGGGGACGACACACTGAAGGATGATTCTTGAAATGCCACCGATCCCACCACGGATCGAGTAAAAATATGACAGGAAATGAAGGAAAAAATGGAGGAAATTTCTCTGTATATTGATCTCACCGTATACAAGTACGTTAATTCATTTATAGTACAAGAATGAAAAAAAAAAAGAAAAGGAAATAATATACAAAGAATTATAAATTTCCTATTTACTAAAACTATCACATATTCACTAAATCAATCAGCCCGCAATTAGGATCGATGCCACGATCACAATCCACGATCACAATCTTCAACTGTATCTCCAACACTCTCCCTTAAACTGATGGCCTATATATATCAAGGACACCTAGCTTGCTCAGTAGGTAAGTATGTTGTCTCTAACATAGTGGCTTAGTGAAAATGTCTGCGGGTTGATCCATTGTTCCAATTCCTTTCGTTATGAGGACTCCTTCTCTGATCTCGTCTCGTGTGAAGTGGCAATCAACTTTTATATGTTTCGTTCTTTCATGAAAGACTAGATTTGATACCAATTTGAGTGCAACATCGTTATCACAAAATAATTCGGCTGGTCCACTAACTTGTAACGTAAGATCTAAGAGTAATCCTTGAATCCAAACCACTTCGCAAGTAGTTTTTGCCATGGCTCGATATTCTAATTCGGTTGATGATAATGACACAGTTGACTGCTTCTTCGTTTTCCACGAGATTAAGGACTTTCCAAATTTGATGCAGAAACCAATAATAGATCTTTTGGTCCTCGGGCAAGTAGCATAATCCGTATCACAAAAAACTGTTATCTTCATATTGCAGTCATGAGATAAGAAAATTCCAAGTCCTAGACATTCTTTCAAATATTTCACAACTTTTAGGGTTGCATTTATATGGGATTATTTTGGACGATGCATGAATTGACTGAGTATCTGCATTGCATTACATATATCAGGTCTTGTCATAGTAAGATATATTAATTTACCAACAAGTCACTGATATCTCGATGGATCTTTGAGTAGTGGATCCTCAATAGATGAAGAGGAGTTCAAATCATATTCATCAGTAGTCATCTTGGTATTCTGTTCAATTGGTATGATAGTTGGTTTGCATGTAGATAATCCAACTTTAGAAACAATTTCTAGGATGAACTTCCTTTGACTGAGATTGATACATTTATTGGATCGGACAATTTCAATGCCAAGAAAATATCTAAGTGGTCCCAAATCCTTGATATGGAAAGTAGAATGCAAATATTCTTTAAATTTTGCAACATGAGAGTCATTGTTTCCCATAACAAGTATATCATCAACATATATCAACAAATAGATTGATGAATTACCTTCATTCCATGTAAATAGGGCATAGTCATGTTTAGAATGCCGAAATCTTGCATTAGTCAGTGCAGTAGTGAACTTGGTGTACCACTGCCTAGATGTTTGTTTTAATCTGTACAGGGATTTGCGTAGACGACATACCGAGACTCCCCCTATTTGCGTAATCCCTATGGAAGCTCCATATAGATCTCTTCATCTAGATTGTCGTGAAGAAAGGCATTGTGAACATCTATCTGATGTTTAGACGACATACCGAGACTCCCCCTATTTGCGTAATCCCTATGGAAGCTCCATATAGATCTCTTCATCTAGATTGTCGTGAAGAAAGGCATTGTGAACATCTATCTGATGTAATGACCAATTTCGGATTGCTGCAATGGATAAGAAGGAACAAACAATGACTTCTTTGGCAATAGGTGAGAAGGTCTCATAATAGTCAAAACCTTCTCTCTGAATAAACTCCTTAGCCACTAGCCAAGCTTTATACCGTTCAACTGAACCATTTGCCCGAAACTTGATTTTATATATCCATTTACATCCGATTGGTTTCCGGTGTGGAGGTAGTGGGACAATGTCCCAGGTATGATTATCTATCAGGGAAGTAAATTCCGATTTCATTGCGTGTTGCCATCGGGGATCACATGAATGCTTCATGGAAAGAAGAGGGTTCGTGCTCTTCCAAGAGGCGGCTAATGCAACACATATGTTCTGATGATAGCTGATTAAAAGACACATATGAAGAAACAAGATACTTCGTACTTGGAGAACGCAATGTAGAACAAATGTAGTCCTTTGTCCACGTGGTGGATGAGTTTGCTGTCCAAAACGTTGAGGCTACTTAGCTACTATTGGTTCAAGTGCTGGGAAAGACTCGGAAGTAGTTACCGATGGAGCCAATGTAGAAGAATCCTCAAATAACTCTGAAGGTAAAATGTCTTTAGAAATAGCGGTGTCCTTCGGGATAGAAATGGATGGTTTCAGCAACGAACATATATTGAAAAGCCATGGATAAATCTTCTTCACATAGAAAAGGCCTATGACTTTGGGATGATGATGAAGTCGATGAGGATATCATATCCTTAAATGGAAATACATCATCGTGAAAAATGACGTCCTTGCTTATGAAGAAATTGCCCTGTAGAAATCTTCATAACTCAATAGCCTTTTTGGAGCGGCGGGTATCCCATAAATACACATTGAGTGGCACAGGGGCCCATTTTATCCGTAGGATCCACATTTGTCGCATAACATAAACAACCAAATACTCGGAGATGATCATTGTTAGATTGTCTATTATAAAGCATTTCAAAAGGAGTTTTCCCATTGAGGATACGAGTTGGCATGCAATTAATTAAATAGGCGGTAATGACCACACAATCTCCTTAGAAACCTTGCGAAATGAGGCTTGATATTTTAATGCACGTGCTACTTCTAAGAGATGTTTGTGCTTACGCTCTACAATTTCATTTTGTTGTGGAGTGTAAGTACAAGAACTTTCATGAAGTATCCCTTGAGAAGATAGGAATTTTGTACAATCAAAGGTGAAAAATTCACACGCATTATCCACACGAATTCGTTGCACAAATTGATCGAATTGATTCTTAATCAAGGAAACGAAATTCAACATATGAGTAAATGTTTGGCTCTTTGATTGCATAAGATATACCCAAGTGGCCCTCGCATAGTCATCTACAATCATGAGAAATAAGCAGGAGCTATCACGATGGGGGGTATGATAAGGTCTTCGGATATCCATATGAAGTAAAGAAAAAATTATATTTGCTCGAGATGTACTCTTTACAAAAGATGCTCGAGATTGTTTGGCCAAGGGACATATTGGGCATTTACGATGAGGAAAACGTACACTATGACCCAATCTCTGATGAAAAATGAGAATTTTCTTTCGACTGATAGCATTACAAGAAATGCCTTTATTTAGTAATTCTAGATCTCCTAGGGAATCAATCCAGTAGTATAATCTTTGTGCAACACTACCCAAGCCCATCACTTTGCCAGTCGAACAGTCCTGAAAGAAACAATTGTAGGAACTGAATATTGCACGACAAGAACTATCTATGTAGACCTTTGAGATAGAGAGTAGGTTGAATTTAAAATTAGGAATGTATAGGACATTTTTTAGGACAAAATGTGGACCAAGGTGAACAATACCAATCTTGATAACTTGAGTGATGTTTCCATTTGGAAGACGTACTGATATGGGAGATTATGATGCTTTTTCAACATGGGAAAAGAGATGCCCCACTAGCCTCGTATTAATTATTCATGCATTGATAGAAAAAGAATTCTCCTCGTATAAGGAAAGTACCTTGATTTGCTTTCTCCAAGTTTGGGTAGTCCCTCTGTCGCATGCATGTATGAAAAGATTGCCAAGGCATGCGTCTCTGTCATGTCAAATGATTTGTCTGCCTTCAGGTCTAGCGCTTTCCCTGGATCGCAAAACGAGGTGCGTTCTTTGATATTCAATGAGAATTGGCACACACGGTGCAGATTCCGCATTAGCTCCCACGTATATCACAGAGTAAGCAATAGGCATTCCATATTTCATCCAAAATCGAGAAGTTTTTCTTCTGTAACTCCTGTTCCATCTAAATACTTGGTGTCGTCAGTATTGCAACCTACTCTTATCAAAGGGCGATTCTAGTTTTCCATGGGTGTGTGCAACTGCGTCAATTCAACCTAGGTGTTGGCTGGAACGAGATCGATGGATTCGGTCCTAGGCATGTTCCCTTGCTAATCGGTTTGGCATCAGGTTCCTAGAACATAATCAATTTGCTAATCGGTTTGGCATCACAAATTGATTGTCTGTTATAGCGTTTGCTTGCAGTAACAACTATCAGCATAATCTCTGTTATAACCAAGATTGTAATAACCAGTGCATTATCACTTCGTGGTTGCAATAGTTATTTCCAAGATGCTCCTACCTCCATTCTCCCATTTACTTTACCGATGTTAGATTATTTGTTGTAATTCTTTTATATCATTCGTATAATATTAACACCAATAATGACTATTGTTTTTTTATTTTAACATAGTGTGAACGTAGATTTTCGCCGTCAAGGTATGATATTATCTTTATATTACTAATTATATTAATCAATCCTCAAATATTATGTCATTATTATTTCAATCATACTACAGCTATGCAATAAATAATATATGTTAATATGATCACATGTTATATGCTAACCTTTGATATTGATATGCTCAATTATATATATCTCGGGTATTGAACTCATGAATAATCATGATTGACTATTAGAAAGAGATGAAAGAAAAGAAGATACTAAAGTCGAGTCATCGATACGGAGTGATAAATCAGGTCTCATTTACGAAAGAGAGGGAACTGCATTCGTTTAGACTGATGTCACGTTGGTTTTGGCTCCTCATCCAGATTGCAACCATGAGTTTAAAACTCCACTTCCAAACATACATATTTCTCAAACGCAAAACTCGGTGCTTAGCAATTATCATCATCATCGATCATCTTTTAAGCTTGCTTCTTGCACCTAAATATGTCAGTCATAATGAATGTTGGAAGGCAAACGGCGTTGATATGACGTCCATGTGGCTTAAGTAAAACATAAATGACATCGTTTTTACTAAAAGATTATTTAATGGAATCTGGATAGATATGTCATATAAATATAAGTTTTGAGTTTTTTTATATCACAAAAAAAATGTTAAGATAATGTGTCATTTGAAAAAAAAATCAGAATAACCGTGTCATCAGCTTTTTCCCCCCCAAAAGAAAAGTCGGTAGCTTATCCTATCATTCTCTTTTGGGGGGTGCCGGACACGGTAAATACAAGGATAAGCATCGTTGCTTCGTTGATTTGATCAAATGGGAACATCCAAATGCCAATTGGTCCCTTAGCCGTCGTTCACCTAACCATTCGGTACAATCATTGCAGCTTTACTGGTCATACTCTTTTCTGATTCCTTGGATTCACCCTATGCTTAGTCATTAGTCATTTCAATGGAACAAAATATAAAAAAGAAATTCTAGATTTATTAAATTGAGATCCATTCAATGATAAACATTTCAATCTAATTAATTTGATTTTAAATATTTTATATTTATATCAATTGAGTTAATTTGATCAATTTTAATTGAAAATCGCTATTAGATGTCAATGTTGATAAATTTTACAATTTTTTTCTTTTTATTTACTTGTTTTTCATTGTGCCAGATAAGGGCTATGGGGCCATTGTCTACTAAGGTGAGGGCCACCAAGCCCTTGCCAGATCTGCAAGGGCTTGGTGAGCCCACAACTGACAATAGCCTGGGCGAGAGCTCATAGGCTTTCGCCAACCATATTGCTGAAAAAAAAATGAAAAATTATAAAATTTGTTTAGATCAATATCGATTATGTCAATAATTTCACGTCAAAATTATTAATCGGATAGACTTAATTGGTACGAATAAATTAAAGTGTTAAGATCATGCATCAGTGCACGTCGCCCTCCTAAATTCAGCACATGACACGAGATGCATGTCCTTGGATAATCGAGATGAATCGAATTGCATCCCACTCGTACAACTAAACATCGTCGTGCATGCACGATGCGATGAGATTTTCTTGGAATGAATCCCCGTGCAAACAAACCAGAATTCATCACCAATATCACCTCTCTACAATGTCCAAGCAAAAAGATTGACCTCAAAAAAAAAAAAAAAAAAAAAGACGCAATGTCCTTCTTCCATAGTGGGTATTATCTGACCAATATGCAAACGAGTTCAAAATCGCTGCTTTCGATTCCAATCTAAAGAACTGGCTCTTTCTCTATAACGCAAGCCGATTCACTCGAGAAAAAAAACAAACAAACAAACAGGAGAACGAAAAACGCAAGTGCCCGTCAGATCGGACAGGCGAACGTGAACTCACCGGTGGATCTAACGAGGGATGGAGCGGAGGAAAGCGCCGGCGAGAATAGGAGAAAACAAAGGAAGCTTCTCTCCCCTTCGGCTTCAATGGCGAAACCGAGCTCGATGTTTCGGCTGACGGAAGATGGCGATCCGCTTGCACGCGCCCCGTTCCGCGAGTGGAGAGGATGTTTCTCCGGATGGAAATGGGGGATTGGGCTGAGATCAGCGTCGCGGCCCAAACCAAATGGGCCTCTGGAGACCGCCCAGGACCGGGCTCGTGTTTGGGCCCGATTTTTGACCCGGAAACGGGTCGAGGCGACGTGCTCCGATTTACAAATGATCCGAGTTTGATCAAGGGTACGACACACTGAAGGATGATTCTTGAAATGCCACCGATGCCACCATTCCTACCGATCATGTCGAGACGCCTTGACAATGCGACGTTACCGATCCTAACGACCCAAGCACGCAAATGCCTCGAGAACATCACAGATCAAGTAAAAATATGACCAGAAACGAAGGAAAAAAAAGGAGGAAATTTCTCTGTATATTGATCTCACTATATACAAGTACATTAATTCATTTATAGTGCAAGAATGAAAAAGAAGAAAAGGAAATAATATACAAAGAATTATAAATTTCTTATTTACTAAAACTATCACATATTCACTAAATCAATCAGCCCACAATTAGGATTAATAACACGATCACAATCTTCAATTGTATCTCCAACACTCCCCTTCAAGTTGGTGACCTATATATATCGAGGACACCTAGCTTGCTTAGTAGGTAAGTATGTTGTCTCTGACATAGTGGCTTAGTGAAGATGTCTGCAGGTTGATCCATTGTTCCAATTCCTTTAGTTACAAGGACTCCTTCTATGATCTTGTCTCATGTGAAGTGGCAATTAACTTCTATATGTTTCGTTCTTTCATGAAAGAGTAGATTTGCTGCCAATTGGAGTATAGCATCGTTATCACAAAATAATTCATTTGGTCCACTAACCTATAACCCAAGATTTGAGAGTAATCCTCGAATCCAAACCACTTCGCAAGTAGTTTTTGTCATGGCTCGATACTCTGATTTGGCTAATGATAATGACACAGTTGACTGCTTCTTCGTTTTCCACAAGATTAAGGACTTTCCCAATTTGATGCAGAAACCAATAATAGATCTTCTGGTCATCGGGCAAGTAGCATAATCCATATCACAGAAAGCTATCATCTTCATATTGCAATCACAAGATAAGAAAATTCTAAGTCCTAGACATCCCTTCAAATATTTCACAACCTTTAGGGTTGCATTCATATGTGATTGTTTTGGACTATGCATGAATTAACTGAGTATATGCACTACATAATATATATCGGGTATTGTCATAGTAAGATATATTAATTTACGAACAAGTCAATGATATCGTGATGGATCTTTGAGCAGTGGATCCTCTATAGATGAAGAGGAGTTCAAATCATATTCATGAGTAGTCAATTTGGTATTATGTTCATTTGGTATGATAGTTGGTTTGCATCCAGATAATCCAACTTTGGAAACAATTTCTAGGATGAAATTCCTCTGACTGAGATCGATACCTTTATCGGATCAGGCAATTTCAATGCCAAGCAAAAATTTAGGTGGTCTCAAATCCTTGATATGGAAAGTAGAATGCAAATATTCTCAACATGAGAGTCATTGTTTCCCATAACAAGTATATCATCAATATATATTAGCAAATATATTGATTAATTACCTTCATTCCATGTAAATAGGGCATAGTCATGCTTAGAATGCCGAAATCTTGCATTAGTCAACGCAGTAGTGAACTTGGCGTACCACTGCCTAGATGCCCGTTTTAATCTGTACAGGAATTTGCGTAGACGACATACCCGAGACTCCCCAAGACTCCTCCTGTCTGTGTAATCCCTGTGGAAGCTCTATATAGATCTCTTCATCTAGATCACCATGAAGAAAGGTATTGTGAACATCCATTTGATGTAATGACCAGTTTCAAATTGTTGCAATGGATAAGAAGGAACGGACAGTCACTTCTTTGGCAACAGGTGAGAAGGTCTCATGATAGTCAAAACCTTCTCTCTGAGTAAACCCCTTAGCCATTAGCCGAGCTTTATACCGTTCAACTGAACCATCTGCCCGAAACTTGATTTTATATACCCATTTACATCCGATTGGTTTTCGGTGTGGAGGTAGTGGGACAATGTCCCAGGTACGATTCTCTATCAAGGCAGTAAGTTCCGATTCCATTGTGTGTTGCCATCGGGGATCACGTGATGCTTCATGGAAAGAAGAGAGTTCATGCTCTTCCGAGAGGTGGCTAATGCAACACATATGTTCCGGTGATAGCCGATTAAAAGACACATATGAAGAGACAGGATACTTCATACCTGGAGAACGCAATGCAGAACAAATGTAGTCCTTTGTCCACGTGGGTGGGCAAGTTTGCCATCCAGAATGTCGAGGCTGCTCAGCTACTATTGGTTCAGGTGCTGGGAAAGACTCAGAAGTAGTTACCGATGGAGCCAATGCAGAAGAATCCTCAAATAACTCTGAAGGTAAACCATCTTTAGAAATAGTGGTGTCCTTCGAGATAGAAATGGATGGCTTCGGAGCAACGAACAGATATTGAGAAGCCATGGATAAATCTTCTTCGCATAAAAAATGCCTATGACTTTGGGATGATGATGAAGTCGATGAGGATATCATATCCTTAAATGGAAATACATTCTCATGAAAAATGACGTCCTTGCTTATGAAGAAATGCCTTGTAGAAATCTCCATAACTCGATAGCCTTTTTGAAGCGGCAAGTATCCCATAAATACATATTGAGTGGCACGAGGGCCCATTTTATCCATATGACCCACATTTGTCACATAACATAAACAACCAAATACCCAGAGATGATCATTGTTAGGCTATCTATTATAAAGCATTTCAAAAGGAGTTTTCCCATCGAGGATACGAGTTGGCATGCGATTAATCAAATAGGCAGCAGTGACCACACAATCTCCCTAGAAACCTTAAGGAATGAGGCTTGATATTTTAATGCACATGCTACTTCTAAGAGATGTCTATGCTTACACTCTACAATTCCATTTTGTTGTGGAATGTAAGTACAAAAACTTTCATGAAGTATCCCTTGAGAAGATAGGAATTTTGTACAATTAGAGGTGAAAAATTCACGCCCATTATCCATACGAATTCGTTGCACGGATTGATCAAATTGATTCTTAATCAAGGAAACGAAATTTGAAAGATGAGTAAATGTTTGGCTCTTTGATTGCATAAGATATACCCAAGTGGCCCTTGTATAGTCATCTACAATCGTGAGAACGAAGTGGGAGCCATCACAATAGGGGGTATGATAAGGTTCCCGGATATCCATATGAAGTAAAGAAAAATTTTACTAGCTCGAGATGTATTCTTTGGAAAAGATGCTCGATATTGTTTGGCCAAGGGACATATTGGGCATTTAGGATGAGGGAAACGTGCACTATGACCCAATCTCTGATAAAAAAAGATTTTTATTTCGATCGATAGCATTACAAGAAATGCCTTTATTTAGTAATTCTAGATCTCCTGGGAATCAATCCAGTAGTATAGTCCTTGTGCAAAACTACCCAATCCCATCACTTTGCTAGTCGAACGGTCCTAAAGAAACAATTGTTGGAACTAAATATTGCACGACAAGAACTATCTATATAGACCTTTGAGACAGAGAGTAGGTTGAATTCACAATCAAGAATATATAGAACATTTCTTAGGACAAAATGTGGACCAAGGTGAATAGTACCAATCTTTGTAACTTGAGTGACGTTTCCATTTGGAAGACGTATTGATATGGGAGATTGTGATGCTTTTTCAACATGGGAAAAGAGATACTCATTACATATTATGTGGTCACTAGCCCCCATATCGATTATCCATGCATTGGTAGAAAAAGAATTCTCCTCATAAAGGAAAGTACCTGAGAACCCAATACTTTTGTCGCCCATCTTCAACTGATCAAAATTTGCATGATATTCTTAGACTGATCTTGAGTAATTGTTTGTTGTACCCCATCAATCCTTTGTGTCGTGACCTGATAAGCTGATGATTCTTTTTCTTTTCTATTTTTATCAGTAGACTTTCCATGCAATTTCCAACACGTATCAGCATTATGGTATGGACGTTTGCAATATTCACAATTTTTTATTTTTAAATTTACTATTTTGCCCACTAACCTTTCTTGATGACGTGGCACCACGTGAGTCGTAGGATCCTTTATAAATAGGGGCTGACGTGGCTTGATAATAGCCCTCAGATTCGGCTGAGATGATGGATGATCTATAATCGTCCGTTGCAACACGCTAATCTAGACCGTCCGATCCCCTATGTTGATCTGAAATGTCCAATGGGTCGTGTGAATCCAAGCCGTTAGATTGCCCGCGTGAATCCCAGACGTCCATTCGAAATGGACTAGGGTTTCCATTAGCTTTCCTTCTTGCTGCTACCGCACTACCCATTTTTGGGTATCTCGAGTGTCCGGTTGCTCCGCTACCTCTAACCACCACATCTCGTGAGCCCACGTCGAACGGAAAGGCCACAAGACTCGGTCCTTCTCCCACTCAAGTATGTTCGGCCGCAGCGAGGCGCTGACCTTCCTCCTGGATGGCGAGCTGGTAAATGCGTCCGAGTGGCGGCGGAGGTTCCATCGCGAGGATCTAAGATCGGAAGGCTGAATAGAAGTCATTGAGGATGAGTAAGAACCGCGTGGCCTTTTCTCTTTCTCGTATCTCTTTGTATTGTCTCAGCGTTGCCTCGGGTCCCTATAGACGTTCCTTGGCTGACTCCAATTTGTTCCACAGGGTGGAGAGACGATTGAAGCAAGCGATAACCGAGAGGTTCCCTTGCTTCAACTCAATCAAAGCTTGGGTGATGCTAAAGAGTCGTGCTTGGTCGAGTCGGCCATACATCTCTCTGATGTTGTCCTAGATTTGCTTGGAATCCTCAGTAGGCGGCAGCCCAGCCGTGACATCGGGGGCAAGCGTGTTACCGATCCAAGTGTGAACCAAGTGGCTGCACTTCCGCCAATGTCGCTGGAGGTGCTCATTGGTTGGGAACGGGACGGCTCCATCGAGGAAGCTGTCCTTGTCTTTTGTCACAAGAGCCCATCGGAGATCCCAAGCCCACGAGGAGTAGCTTTTTGGTTTGGTGAGTTGGATGCTGATAAGAAGTAATTCGAGGCCGTCCACCGATGATGTGTAAAGAGGGTCGCTGGGTTCAGGCTAGTCGCCACCACAAACCAGAAAAACCAGCGGCATGTATATGGGTTGAAATGTCGGGTAGGAATCGTCCCTTGACCAGACATAGGTCCGGGTCCCTGACCTGGCATAGATCCGGATCCTTAACCCAGATTCGTCTTGCCTGATTCCTCAGTTGAGCCAGTTACAAAAGGCGCAAGTCCAAATGGGTATTGGGTCTACATCTGTCTTAGCCAAGTATCCCACTGATACCAATTAACTGGCAGAAATGTGGGAGGCCACTGAACTAGGCCGGAAATTTGGCCCAATGCAGGAACGAACTTTGCTGGATCTTGACTCTCTTCTGGTTACTGAACAGAGGATCGCTCCTTGCCGGAAAGAGTAATCGGATTTGATGGGGCTTGGTTTTGAGGTGAGGTGGGTGTCTCCTCTGTTGATGAGCTTTCGATGTTCTTGTTCTTTGCCATGGTATCAAAAAAAGGTTGAATTCCTAATCGATTTGCTGGTCTATTTTGCCGGATAAGAATGTGCAACAACAGCCCCAAAAAAAAAAAAAACCGGAGGCAATTCTAAATATGCGGAAACTAGGCCAGGAACATAGACTCTGATACCATGACAGGAAACGAAGGAAAAAAAAGGAGGAAATTTCTCTGTATATTGATCTCACTGTATACAAGTACATTAATTCATTTATAGTGCAAGAATGAAAAAAGAAGAAAAGGAAATAATATACAAAGAATTATAAATTTCCTATTTACTAAAACTATCACATACTCACTAAATCAATCAGCCCGCAATTAGGATCGATGCCACGATCACAATCCACGATCACAATCTTCAACTCTATCTCCAACAAAATATAAATAAATCACATGAATATGATATCGTTTTCACACAGCAGGTTCTACTAGAATGAACTAAGCCAAGATCAATTTTTTCGTTTTCGACCATGTGCGGAATCAAATTGATTGGAAGTCTCATAAAGCTGGAGGGGTCCCCATCTCGTACAAAATTTGAATTTGAAATGAATTACTAGTCCCATCTTTAAGGCAGAGATAATAATGTGGAAGGACTATGGCTAGTAGAGAGGCCATCATGTGATGTAAAGGTACTCCACTCGTGCTAGCTGATGCGAGCTACCATTCCCAACCATCTAAGCACGCGGGATGCCTCAAGAACATCAAGGTTCGAGTAAAAACCCAAATGTAAAAATAAAAGTAGATTGTAGGAATATAATATCGTTTTTCACGTAGCATGATCAAATCGATCGGAAGTGCCGTAAAGCTGGAGGGGTTCCCGACTCGTACAAAAATTAAATTCGAAATGAATTTCTGGATACCCATCTTTGAGGTGGAGATAATAATGTGGACGGAGTACGGTTGGCCACAGTGGCCATCGCGTGGTGTAAAGGGATTCCGCTCATGCTGCCCGCGCGATGCCATGTGACCTAAGTGAATTCCAAATCGGAGCATTAGTTCCCCGTAGCTTTCAGCGTCAAATGCACGTCCAGTAGAAATTTTTTAAGAAAAAAGGTGAATAATAATAATAATAATAATAATAATAATAATAATAATAATAATAATAATAATAATAATAATAATAATAATAATAATATGAATTTAAAGAAAGATCCATAATGCATTGTGGGTAGGTTGCATTAATTTAATATGGACCACATCTTCTCCTTTCCTAAACATTCTTGATCATCAATTCATTTGTTCACAATTAGGGCAGTGAAAACGAGAGAAAATGGCTTTTAACAACGCTAAACTTTTGCTAAAATAAAAATAGAAAGTTACGACTTACGAACATTTAATGCGCAAAATCAGTGTTTCGAAAAATTAAATTGTCCCTCCGCTTCATTAACTAGAGGGTACGATGCATTATAACAAATAAACGGGTGACTGACTTTCCTTATTATATGATCAATTGGGTGGACAAATGACATGAACATTCGGTAAGTACTCGATTTTTTTCTCGATCATAAATATCCGAGAACTTTCACGATATTATAAGTGTCGATCCGCAAATCCGTGTACATTTCTTTCCATAGTTTTTTCTCTCTTTTTTTAAAAAAAAATTCACTAGAGAAAACCAAAAATTCCTGATTATATTTAATTGAAAACAAACATGCCTAACTTTCGAATAAAGATTTCTCTCTCTCTTTTCCCTAATATTTCCTTATCGGTATAGCTCAACGCACCTACCAAAAATTTATTGGCATCGAACCTAACACCTCCTGGCATCGTTAGAGTACTAAACAAGGTTTAATCAATGTAAGCTCGAAATGGACAAGAAAAGCAAAGGACATTAAACAGCCAGGACTGTTGAAAATCTTAGCACCTAGGGAGACAACAATTATCACCAGAAGTTCTCCCACGTGATGCTCGGATAACCCGTGACATCCCACGTAAAAAAAAATACAAATTTAATGCTGGAATTGATGCGACTCATTAAATTTAATCCCCCCACTAATTAGATTGATAAAAGAATAGTAAAAAAGACAGATAGAGTAAATCTTCGGGACTTGGGCATTAGTAGTGCCCAGCCAAATGGGATGAGTTTGGAAACCAGATTGACAATCCTGAAAACTGATTTGATTTCAAATTTCCGATTCTATTTGAAGAATCGGACCCAATTTGCAATTAGTTCCTAATTTCTCTCTTGACATCTTTTTCTCTATTCTCTCTCATCATCCTTAGTAATACATTAAATTAGGGGTGTGCATGGTCCGGGCGGGCGGTTCCCGACCTAGAATCAGGAACCGCCCGCTAAGGACCGGTTCCAAAAAATTGGAATCGGGATCCACACGTTTATTATATGGATCCACCCAGGAACCGCACCGCCGGTCCAGTTCGGTTTCCGGGTGGATCCATAGAACCAGTCTCACCAATAGAGAAAGGGACGAACCTGCTGTTGTCAAGGGCGACGACGATTTTCCGAAGTGCCATATAGAGAAAGGGACGGACGAATGGACGGTGATTTTGGTGAAAGTAAGAAAGAAAAGAAAGAATGTTCTTTATGTGAAAGCAAGAATGAGCAATGAAAGGGGCAACGTCAAAGAACCAAAAAGACAGGACTTTGCAGTGGAAAGAAAAGGCTTTTGAGCCGGAAGAAAGATGGGTACTCGGGATGGTTCTGGTACTTGGATTTGGAGGGGCGGAGGCGGTGTTTTAGGGTTTCTTCGCTACTGTTTTGCAGCTCCCTTCCGTGACGTTTCACCGGGAAGCGATGGAGCTCCGCAGCGTTGATGGAGGATGGTGAGCTGGGGAACCTCAAAGTTGAGATCTTTCGAGTTTTTAGGGAAGGAAGGGAGCGTGGAGAGCTGCAGGCTCTCGGGACTTGGTAAGGTTTCTAGCGGTGGGTCGATTAACGAGCATGAAGCTGAAGCTAGAAAATGGTGGTGATGGAGAGAGAGAGAGAGAGAAAATTCGACGGGGTTTGTTAATTAGTAATTTCAATTTTTTTTAATATTAAAAATTAATCAGTCCGGTCCGGGTGGGCGGGTAGATGGATCCGCCCATGGAAATGAGAACCGGACCGGTACCCACCGGTTCCCATAAATTGGAACTAGGAACCGGACTGATTCCCTCAAGAATCACCGGTCCGGGCAGTTCCGGTTCGGTTCTGGGCAGTCCGAGCGGATCCCGGTTCTTTTGCACACCCCTACATTAAACTGTTATGTTTGAACTCCGGAAGGGAGGAGAAAGAAGAAACATCCTCCCCAATTGGAGGTTGGTTCTTTTTAACTTTCACTCCAATACTTTACAACTCTCTTTCTCTCTCGCTTGCGACTCACCCTCCTCCTTACGACTTGCCCTCGCTTGTTTGAGCCTCATGTTCTTTGCTTGTTATTGGCTCGCCTTTGCTCGGTCATTAATCTTTTACTTTAAACCGATTCATCACTCATATTATTTTGTTATATTAACAAAAAAAAAGAAGAAGAGGAAAGTAGGTTCTCCAGTAAACCTCGGAACCTCATCGAAACGACAAAATGGGTTTTAAAGTTGATTCCAAGACAAGTAGAATGGGCTTTAAGTTTAAAAAAGTTATGAATCGGTTCTGATAGGTTAGGTTCCGGACCTAATACGTGAAACTTACCTACCCTCTTCCTCTCCGGATACTGTCGGCGGTAGCTGATTAAGTCAACCATTTGTAACTAAAACGAGAGACCGAAGGAAGGAGAGAAAGAAAAGAAAAATCATTAAATTAAAAAGAAAAAAAATGTTGCGAATCGATTTTGAGAGGTTAGGTTCCGAATCTAAAACGTGAAACTTACCTACCCAACCAAGAATTGATCGTTCCTATCACAAATGATACGATCGGTTATCGACGAGGTCGTCCTCACACGGCCCACATGCTTTTACGGCGCGACGACATGACGGGTCCCATTGGGCCGCGCCACGCAGTTACTCCCCCACTTCCCTGTCGAGGTACTGTGAGCAGCAGCTGATTAAGTTGATCATTCGTAATTAAAACGTGAGACCAGGGAGGGAAAGGGGCAAAAAAAAAAAAAAAACACAAACATTAAATTAAAAGAAAAGAAAAAAAAAAAAAAACCTAATCAAGGGAAGTGAAAACCGCCACGCATATTTATAAATAGCCAGTGTAACTACCTTCCATATCGTGTCTCACTGTCCCCTAGATCTCCCTCTCTCTCACTTTCTCTCTCTTGTCGTATTATTGTCGAGCTGTTACAGCTTGCGGTGATCGCCAGTGCCGGTGGATTGCTCCTCCCCCGCGGCCTCCCCGGATTCCCTGTAAGTGCTCGCGCCCTTCCTTCTCATTGTCTATAATGTGGATCTCCCCTCCGCCGCCTCCGCCGCCGCCGCCGCCGTCGTCGTCGGCGATGATGATGAGTTCCGATTTCGCCGCGGCGTGTCGATCGCCCCCCCAGATCTCGCGGCGGGCGCGCGGTTTCGCGAGCGCGCCTCGCGATTCGGAATCGCGCATTGCGCTTCTTCTCTTTCTTCGGCCGTTTTTTTTTTTTTTTTCCGTTTTCCGTTTTCCGTTTTTTTTTTTTTTTTGGGTTTGGGCGTTGGTGAATGCGATCCTGCTGAGAATCGCGGCGGATGTCGAGGGGGGCAGGATGGGGATCGGCGGTCGAGATCTGGGGGCGTTCTAGGTCCAGATCTGGCAATGCGGCGTCGCGCTTCGCTGGTTCGTGACGTGATCTGGCGTTCCTCATCTCCGCGCCTCTCTTGAATATGATCGTTCCTGTGGTTTTCTCTGCACTGTGTTTCTTTCGGTGAATCTCACTCTTTGCATCTTGTTGGCGATGTGTTGTTCGGCGATGATCTCTTGTTTGTTTTCGTATTGCCATGTGAAAGCATCATCTCGAATTTTTTCTTTTTAACGGTCAAAAAGCCTTCTTGAAAGATCATCCTCTCTGTGTGTATGTGTGGGAACGATATGGATGCACAAATTTACGTTCGAATATCTCTGTTAGATGGAAGCCGAGCGACCGGTATTATCCGGGTACTCTGAAGAAGGATTTCTTGAGAGGTTCAAGTTTACTGCTGGCCCTCTAGATGGCCTTTTCTCTGTATTCCCAATTCTTTTTCATATCCCTTTCCTTTTGAGGTTGTGTCTCCACGTGGACCAGAGATCTGGTGCCTGCGCATGTTAAAAAACTGAATGATGACATGGTAAATACGTCTTCTTTAAGGTTTTAGTTAAAGTATCCTTAAAACTGTCTATGGTCCCGTTTGCAGAGGAAGCTAGGGAAGTTGCGTAGTGAAAGAAACTTGTTGGTGCCGTCTTTCCATTTTTGGTTCATGAACTTTATGGCACCAATAGATCAAGAGTCAAAAGATCCAGTTAACTTTTCTGAAATGTTTGTGAAGTTTTGACATTTCTTTTGAATTTGTTGTGAAAATGACATATCCTCTGCCTTCTGCTTTGACTCGGGTAATTTTGCTTAATTTATTACCTTCAGCTTTCAGTCTCACTCTATAATTCTTACGACGCATGTACAGAGTCTTTCGCTATGGCTACCGCATACACACCAAAGAACATTCTCATAACTGGGGCTGCCGGCTTTATTGCATCCCATGTCTGCAACCGGCTTATTCGGAACTACCCTGGTTATAAGATTGTGGTCCTGGACAAGCTTGATTATTGTTCGAATCTGAAAAACCTGCTTCCATCGCGATCGTCTCCCAACTTCAAGTTCATCAAGGGGGACATTGCCAGTGCTGATCTTGTCAATTTCATCCTCCTTACTGAGTCCATTGACACCATCATGCACTTTGCCGCCCAGACCCATGTGGACAACTCTTTCGGTAACAGCTTTGAGTTCACCAAAAATAACATCTATGGAACCCATGTCCTTTTAGAAGCCTGCAAAGTCACCGGCCAGATCAGGAGGTTCATCCATGTGAGCACTGATGAAGTTTATGGGGAGACTGACGAGGATGCCGTGGTTGGTAATCATGAGGCTTCTCAACTGCTCCCGACAAACCCATATTCTGCCACAAAAGCAGGTGCAGAAATGCTTGTTATGGCTTATGGGCGATCATATGGGCTACCTGTCATAACTACCAGAGGGAACAACGTCTATGGCACCAATCAATTTCCTGAGAAGTTGATCCCAAAATTTATCTTGCTTGCCATGAAAGGACAGCCCCTTCCAATTCATGGGGATGGATCGAATGTACGTAGTTATCTCTACTGTGAGGATGTTGCAGAGGCATTTGAAGTTATTCTCCATAAGGGTGAGGTGGGCCATGTTTACAACATTGGGACTAAGAAGGAGAGGAGAGTAATTGATGTGGCAAAGGAAATCTGCAGACTTTTTAAGATGGACCCTGATACGCACATAAAGTTTGTGGAGAACAGGCCCTTCAATGACCAAAGATATTTCCTAGATGACCAAAAGTTGAAGAACTTGGGATGGTTTGAACGGACCATATGGGAGGAGGGCCTAAGAAAGACAAAGGAGTGGTATGTCAGCAATCCAGATTGGTGGGGAGATGTTTCTGGAGCACTGCTTCCTCATCCTAAAATGCTCATGGTCCCGGGGATCGAAAGAAAATTTGATGGGCCAGATGTCAACAGCTCTTCCTCCTATGCGGTAGAAAATCGTACTCCTAACGGGATGGTGGTTCGAGATCCGAAGAGCAGTCCCTCTGCTCAAAAGTCCACTTTGAAGTTCTTGATTTATGGCCGAACGGGTTGGATTGGTGGCCTACTGGGGAAGATCTGTGAGAAGCAAAGAATTCCATTCGAGTATGGAAAGGGACGATTGGAGAACCGTGCACAGGTCTTGGCAGATATTCAGACTGTAAAGCCCACACATGTATTCAATGCTGCTGGAGTGACTGGTAGACCAAATGTTGATTGGTGTGAAACTCACAAACCTGAGACAATCCGCACGAATGTCGTTGGCACGCTAACCTTGGCTGATGTGTGCAGAGAGCATGGGCTCCTAATGATGAATTATGCTACTGGCTGTATATTTGAGTATGATGAAACACACCCGTTGGGGTCAGGAATCGGTTATAAAGAGGAAGACAAGCCAAATTTCATGGGTTCCTTCTATTCTAAAACCAAAGCCATGGTAACTCCTTTAATGTAGAAAAGCACTCCGATTACTCATCTGATGCGATTGACTATGCATGTCAACTAATCTAACTCTATTCATTTTTGTGCCAGGTTGAAGAGCTTCTGAAGGAATATGACAATGTTTGCACTCTAAGAGTGCGAATGCCAATATCTTCTGATTTGAGCAATCCCCGTAACTTTATCACAAAGATTTCGCGATACAACAAGGTGGTCAACATCCCAAATAGCATGACCATCTTGGATGAACTTTTGCCAATTTCAGTTGAGATGGCCAAGAGGAACTTGAGGGGTATATGGAACTTCACCAATCCCGGGGCGGTTAGCCACAACGAGATCTTGGAGATGTATAAGGCCTACATCGACCCTGATTTCAAGTGGGTCAACTTCACGTTGGAAGAGCAGGCCAAGGTGATTGTCGCCCAACGAAGCAACAACGAGATGGACGCGTCAAAGCTGAAGCGGGAATTCCCTGAGTTATTATCCATTAAGGACTCACTCATAAAGTATGTCTTTGAGCCCAATAAGAGAACTTCTGTCGCCTGAGTGGCAATTAGGCCATGGGGAATGTAGCTGTCAGGAATTTTTTTGTGACTGGAAGCATTCATCAAGCTGAGGCATGAATCGTTCCTGCTATTACTTTATCATGGGTGATTGTAGAATTGTACGCGTTTATTATCTTCATCATTAATTGTCAAGCACGACCTTAATTCTATCACTCCATAGAATTTCGGTCTGATCGTTTATTATGATTGAAGCCAACTGCAGGCTAGAGGGGTGTACCCTTTTTTGCAAATTTCGATTTGTCTAGAATTCACGGAGAAGCGTGATAGCCTTTTGTGGATCATATTTGTAGCGAGTCAGTACTTTTCATTCTTGTGTAATAACGCATTCAAGAAGTGTAATAACCTTCTGTGGATCACATTTGTAGCGAGTCAGTATTTTTGAACCTTGTGTAATAACGCATTCGCGATGCATTTGTCGGTATATGCGATCCGATTACTCTATGCGATCCGATTACAGGACTGCCACTGCCGAGTAGATTGTTGGGTTGCGATCAATTTCGGGAAAAGCCAAGAGATCCTCCACCCTCTTGGTTGCATAGTGAGTAGTTATAGTTTGTGGTTCTAGCTTAGTTGTTGGTGGTCGGAAGGAATAGTGGTGCTAGAATGGCCAGCATGCAATGTTCAGAGATGTTCCCGACGAGTAGAATAGCGATCCAATGACTCTATGCGATCCGATTACAGGATTGCCACTGCCGAGTAGATTGTTGGGTTGCGATCAATTTCGGGAAAAGCCAAGAGATCCTCCACCCCTCTTGATGCATAGTGAGTAGTTATAGTTTGTGTTCTAGCTTAGTTGTTGGTGGTCGGTAGGAATAGTGGTGCTAGAATGGCCAGCATGCAATGTTCAGAGATGTTCCCGACGACTGTAGGTCATAGACAACCCATATATAGTCTTGGTAGATGCTCGATTGCGTACGCAGAATAAACCAACCCGAAGAAAGCCTACACCCATCTTTCGTTGTAAAACTCAATTTACAATGATAAAAATTCAGGGTAATTACTCAAATGGTCGTTAAACTATGTTATATATACAATATCATTTCTAAATTTTTAATTTATTTAATGTGATCATTGAACTTTAGCTTAATGTGTAATATTGTCCCTAAATTTTTAATATATTTAATGTGGCCCCAAAGCTTTTCTAGTCCCTAAACTATATGAAAATATCCGATATTTTTTTCTTACTTTTACCAAAAAAAAAAAAAATCCGATATTTTCCTTTTATTATTTCAAGTTCACACGTAACATTTTGTTTTTGTCCATTGTTCAAACGAACCAGATTGGAAATCAAATCAGCAACTTCCATAAACTTTAATAAATGAAAGAACAAACTTAGATATATTCATATAGCTCAAAGAGGGAAAAGTGTTAAAAAAAGTCAACTTTTTGCATTTGTACAAATTTAGTTTTAAACCTTTTTTTGGTGCTAATTTAATCTTAAACATTTTTACTTAGTGCCAATTCAATTCTTTTCGGCTAATTTTTGCTGGATTTTGCTAACTGGACACCGGCCGACTAACGTGGCACGATTAGCGCTAACGTGAACTATTTTTAATAATATTTTTAATATTCTTTATTCTTTTATTCTTTTATTCTTTTTTCTTTTTCCTCCTTCTTCCTCTAGTCGTCGTCGGACTCCAACAACCGGCTAGAGGTGACGGCCGGCGAGGCAACCCTTGCCAAATCCAGTGAGGACAACCCTTGCCAGCCTAGCGCAAGGCTGCCCTCACGACCTGGGCAACGAGGCTCTACCCTGGCCAGTAGCCGTGAGGGCAGCCTCACGCAGGGTTGGTAAGGCTCGAGCTCGCTGGACTTGATGAGGGTCAAGCCTTGTTGGCCATGGGCGAGGCCAACTCGAGGCTGCTTAGGCCACAAGGCCACTCTCACAATCCTCGTTAGCCGTCACCTTTGGCCGATTGCCAAGGTCCAGCAACCGACTGAAACACAGGAGGAGAAGGAAAAAAAAGAAAAAGAAAATTTTCAAAAATATTAAAATATTATTAAAATTTGTCCACGTTAGCGCCAATTGTACCAAGTCAGTCGGCCGGCACTTAGTTAGCAAAATCCAGCGAAAATTAGATGGACTAAGTAAAATGGTTTATGACTAAATTGTCACAAATGTAAAAGGTTTAGAACTTTTTTAACACTTTTTTTGCTCAAAGACTAAATTGTACATGTACCAAAATTTTATAAAATATATTGAACAAATTAAAATTTATAATGATATTACAAATTAAATTAAAGTTTATGGTTCATATTAGACAAATTAAAAGACAATATTGTATATTGGACCAAAGTTCATGGATTGTCTGTATTATTGTCCCTAAAAGTTAAGTTGTTCTCCGTTCCAATGAGTGTCCCACTCTCATATTCACATTCTTCCACTTCCATCCTTGTTTAAAATCCTAAACTAAAACACCTGCACCATTAACAGCAACACGCCGCTGCCACCGCCATCACCAATGATCGAATTCTCATGTCGACAAACGTCACCAGTCATTTTTGCTTTGTAACAGCGCGAAAAAATTGCCGGCTTGAACTCTTCATTCCGGCATATCATTGTACAAGTTTAAGCATGGGGCGGGTGGAAAATGTCGTATTCTACAATGTTCTCTATGAGAGCGATCGTTGGGGATTATGACTCGTTTCCGAAATGAGGATTATTATAATGAGTTCTGAAAATGTTTAATCTCGTGTGGATACCCATCATGTGATAGCAAAATTATATATTCAACATGATTATTATATGAAGGATCATTTAACGAACCATATAATGCAATAGACCATAGTTAGCAAGTGAAATGATATAAATATGAATGGGCTCATATCATTAAGGAAGAACTCATACAGCATGATGGCAAGTAATTAATTGAACAAATAAACTTAGTAAACATATAGTTTAAAAACCCTATAATCTCAACAGTAAATATTTTTTACAAAGATGATCTTCATCACCTTACAGCGTTTAGAGTGACTTTGAATGGGGGGCAATATCTGAAAGAGGGATGAATACTGTTTGGACATTGACGAACATTAGGAAATGAACGCCCATGGCGCGATCAGATGGGCCACCCGTCACAACTGCCCGGGAGAAGAACATCTATGCGCCTCACCGATTCCGGAAGAAGGTGATTCCGAGGTTCATCGTACCGGCCATGATAGGACACGCCCTTCCGAACCCCGGGCATGGATCAAACGCTCACCGTTTTCTCCACTGCGAGGATGCCGCAGAGCGAACCGGGTCGGTTTTGCGACATAGTGGCTAAGGAGGAGAGGACGGTGATCAATGTGATTCCAAACACACGGATGAAGTCTGCGGGGAACGGGCCTTTCAACGACCGGAGTTTGCCAGATGGATCGAAGGTTGAAGAACATGGGATGGTTCGAACTTCGAAGGGACGGCTAAGGAGGAGGAGGTCTTGAGGAAGACGATGGAGGGGTATGTCGGCAATCAAGATTGGTGGGGAGATGTTTCTGGAGCACCGCTTCCCCGTCCTAGAATCCTCATGGTTCAAAAGGCAGTTCATCCGCACAAAAGCCAGCTCTGAAGAGAACTTCTGCAGCTCTGAGGGGCGCAAACTAGGCTCTTTAAAGGCATTCCCCAACCCGATTGCGCATCGGTTCCAGCTATTCTCTGGGGATCGAGTAATTTGTGTTTTTACCCCCAAAGTTGGGCCAGTTTGACACCTCTTCTTAGATCGACTGGTCATCGATGTTAAGAGTATGTCATCTAGCTGTTCATTTGTTGTGAAGTCAGGAGGAGGCTGCAAATTTGAATTCAGGTGCCATAGCTTCACCTTAGCACGGACAGTTCTCAGAGTCTTCTTTTTAGGCGGGCTGTGCTCCGTTTCCAACCCCGCTTCAAGTTAACATACAGGCTTGTAATATACTTATCAATGTGATGCACATCATAATGCAATAGAAACAATAAAGCAATGCCAATCGTCCCTCGTAATAAAATGATCATAAGGCAATCAGATATTAAGTATTCCCTTACCTTGCACTCACCATGGTTTCCTCCTATTAGACATGAATATTCATTTTCCATGAACCTGAACTTAGCACATAACATGCTTCCACACTTCCTGCACGCAACCGGCACCCCAGCAGGGTGATCACGTACCGGGATTTAGATTATCCTGTCCTTGGATATCTTCATCATCATTTTCTCTAGTATTTGTCAAGTGCATGACCTTAATTCTATGATTTTCTAGTGTTTATTCCACTTGATGGCATCTTCGGCTTGTTGTTTTCCCTAGTCAGGTGACAGCTTCACGGTTAAGTGCTTTTAGAATGTAACTACTGGCTAGAGGAGCGTAATTTTTCTTTTTTTGTGAATTTCGATCACTATCTGTCTATAAATTTATGAAGAAGCGTAATGACCTGTTCATCGTTACATCCATCAATTTCCTTCGCAGCCATTCGTGCTTTTAGTTTCACATGGTAATGGAGACGTGAAGCATTTGTCAGCCAAAACAGATTGGGAGTCAGGACTGAACAACCACCGCAACACCACCAGTCGTCAGTCACTAGAGTCACAACTAATACAGGATAAACATTGCCAGGATCATCGGTTCGCCTTCATCAGCAACAGTGACACACCACTGTTACGACCATCACTAATGATAATATCCTTGAATCAAACATTGTATAACGGTCATTTTGCTTTCTTATACTGCAAACCCATGCAATCTTAAACTTCTATTTTGACATATATCTGCATGGGAACAGGCGCAAGGCATACAAAGATGCAAAATCCTACGATGTTTCCTTGAGAAATTCATTTTTCCATTAGTCCAAGCATGTGTGCGTGAGAGAGAGAGAGAGAGAGAGAGATCTTAAGTACTATATAAAAATTGCAATAACCCTTGTACAACACGATTCATCAGAAGAGTTTGAAGAGTGATGAAGAGAAATATCAGAGAGTTCTTCTACTGTTTAGGCGAAACTCGTCATGCGGGTCTCTCCCCAGTTCATTGATTCCTCTTTCAACTAACTCTAGCATATTAAAAAGCATAATCTAGAGTGCCAATACGTCCAGTTGCTAGTGCTACATATTAACTGCACCCACGAAGGAAAAAGAAACTAATTATACGATAATTCAACAAAAGAAACATGATTAGTGATATGACTATGATTAGGATAAAAAAATAAAGAGCGTAATCAAAATACTGGTCACAACAGTTCATGACATCTTCACCTCCATAAGCTGAACCTATAGTTTTCGGCACCTTTATACAGAGTGTGTTTTGATAGCAAGGAAGAGAAATAAGACTTGTATTTGATATACATGATGAGTCCATTGCTGGTTATTTATCCTTTTGGGAACAAAATTGATTTCCCTACAAAATTGATTTCCCTAATGATAATCTTCTTTTTTCTAATTATGTAGGGGATTGATCATATATAACTGTGCTTGATTGGCATGTTCACGGACATGTATATATAGAAAGTTTTGTTACTAATACTGTAGTTGAATAGGAAAAGAAGTGGGAGTGTACCTGAGCTTTAATTAGACGAGTTGGAGGGCGGTGTGGTCGGATTGAGAATAAGATTGGTGATTTGGTTCCAGGACATTGACTTGCAGGAAGTTGCGATCGTATGCAGGCTGAGACGGCAGCGCCTCGTACACTGACGACGATCCTGGCATGTTGAAGTGATGATCACTCCCTTGCTGCTGCTGCTGCTGTTGTGCTCTCTCGTTCTCAGCTATCTTATATCATCACAAACACAAAATTCAGTCTACTCAATCTCACTACAGTCATTGTCCATGTCCAAGTTCTAATAATTGCTTAGTTTTTTTCATGATTATCTGCAGCTTAAGTTATCCCCGCCTTTGCATATCTGTGACATAGCTCAACTAATCGCATCTTTTCATTGTGACATCACTTTGCCTGTTATAACCATCCGGATTTTATATTGTAAAATCTAGAGATATATGATTAGTTTGGTAATACCACGTCTATACGACAAGTTACGTATGAATGCGAATGCATGGGCAGAGAGAGAGAGAGATACCTTTGCTCTCAGATACATGTTATCATTTTGCAGCTCAATTTCCTGCACAAGGCCCTTAAGTAGCTTGGAATGAGAAGATAAGCAAACGGTCAAAGTAATTGAGCATGCCACAAAAAATATTCACAGCGAAAGCCAAAATACATATTAGAACCAACAAATTATACGTGTACAGAATGGATCTTTTATAGGTGCTTTTCCTTGCACATTGTTACGAATGAACTCAATTCGAACGTTGTTTTACATTATGTTGGTCTCATAAAAGCCAATAAGAACACTTAGTAATTTGCTCATCACCATGTTGGGAATATACTAGAATCAAGTCTTAGAGATTTCAAAAGATAGTTACTCACCCTCTTCTGCATGTACTCAATCTCGGCAAAAAGCATCTCATTCTGCAATAGTTAGCATTCGCAAAGTCTATCAATAAATGCACGGAAAAGAATTTAAGTGCAAGTTCTGATAATGATCCCAGTTGACGGAGAGACGTGAAAATTTACCTTCTTTGATCTAACTCGGCTGATCGATTTCTCTAATTTGCTCTCGAGATTCTTGAGATCCTTGAAGCTCAAATCACTTATACCCTCACCTAGAATATGCCTTTACACACCGTTTCGGTTTGATGTTAATCCTTAAAGTAACTAAATGAAGCATCTTTTATTTTCAATCTAGTTTGCATTCTCACCTATTTGAGACCTGGATTTCTCTTATCTGTCTCCGAAGCTTGGATGCTTCTTGCTGATAAAACTGAATCATCATAATAACAGTGAGCATCTAAGAACCTTGGCGAATCAGTAAGGTTTATTATTCATAAAATAACAAGAATGAACTCTTTTTAGCAGTCAATTATATGCCACGATGTACCATATAGTTATCAAAATAGGTGATATCACATGGATACAAAGGTATATTGATGTATTACCACTGATATACACAAGCATTTAACGTCATTACGTGCCATATCTCTATAAATTTAAATAAACCATAGGCAAATTTTGCTAACTCAGGACACTGGTATGACCCAAATCATATAATCTTTGGGTTACTGAGGGCTAAAAGATCTCGACAAAACTGTTCTAATTAGGTTACTATAGTGATCTCAAATAAAGGTGCAAAAGAAGGACTAAGTTTGGATGTAATCTAATTAGATTATTATAGTGAATTTACATAAAGGTGCCAAGGAAGACAATGATCTAGCTAGCTGTCTTAATTCTGTCAAGTTCTTATTAGGTTGAAATATGTGAACTAGGTCAATAATACCTTAACATTGTCAGGGTTACAAACTCAGCATTTTACTTATGCTTCTAAGAGGAGAATTAGTGAGCGGTGAGTGACATTGATGGTAGAGAGTAACGATATATCATGCAATATAAGATTCAACACCAATTATCTGGATAACCTGCTCTTGTAGCAACTCAAACTTACCGCCTTCTTTTTTGAAGGTCATTATACCTAGTATTTCAACTCTGATTTAACACTAGGTCAAACCACTCCTTTAGGTTTCCAACCAAAAACCAAATGCGTAAATGATGTGACTTTTAATGTTGTCCGCTTAACCTGAGTAGTCGTCTGGCATTCTGTTTGCAAACTATTAGGTATTTAATAATCTCTCATTACTTATGGTTCCCTAACTTCAATAGGTGACATGCTTCACTCTCTGGCCTATCAACCAGAGATACAAGGTGAGCAACCAGTTGATAGGCCTAAGTGAAGCTCCTCACCCTACAATGGTTTTGAAGCCACCTTGCCTCACCTTAGGCGTGGAGAGCTACTATACTCCCCTACCCAATGGTAGTTAGCAATGAAGTGCTGACATGTTGTCTACCTTTACCACCAACAGGCTTCTCGATTTCCACTCAAGCTTTTCTTCTTGGGTGAGTGGGAATGCGGGAGGTGATATTACACAACAAATTAACAAATAATATCACATCAGATCTTGCGTCAGTTTCTTGATAAGTTCTTGACCAAAACACAGCAAAAACAAAGCAAAATAAGCCAATTGAAGGTGGAACCAAAGTTAACAATGTGGCCGATTGGCTGGCTTGAGCCTAAAGGAAAAAAAAAAAAAAAAAAAAAACTCTCCCACGGAATTGGCAATCTTACTTACCTCAAGCCCTATGGGCTTTGCTTTGTAATGATGCCCCTCTTATGGGCTCTTTTGGTTTTGAGTAGTAAGTGAATACAGAAGTTTTACGGTCCAAAAAAAAAAATGATGGAATCAAAGTTGGATGATTACATCCTTATGTAGGGCACTTCCAATTGCCGAATTGCACATTGCGCACCTCCTAAACATTGCTTGATCTCACAACAACATGCTCTTGTGGGATTTTTCTCACTTCACACATAATAAACACCCTATATGTGTGTTTATAGCATATAGGGGTGAGCGTTTCCAGATTGCACATGAAACTTGGAACTTATCCATTGAAATAGGTTCCTCATTTTTTGGAGTCTGGAACCTATCTACATACCCCGAAACCTTGAACCTATCCTGTCATAGATTTCAGGGTCGATTCCAAGGTCTATCTAAGCTTCACCTGTATTATTAATTGAACGATTGTAATTAAACATCACCTTTTATTGCTAACATTTGTTGCTACAATCAACTAATGATAACTTATATATAGACACACGAAAAGTATGAAACATTAACAAAATAAAAACGTTAGTCATAAAATGAAAACTTAGACTAGTGGTTCCAAATAATACACTAATTATCGAATGCCTTAGAATAGTATAGAATCCTGTGAACACTCAAACCAAGAAAAATATAAAAACTTATTTCAGATTCTAGATTCTAGGTCCACCTAGAACCTAGAACCCAAAACTTACTCATCAAAACAAATTCTTTAATTTTTAGAACTTGGAACCTACCTTGTACATCTTGGAACTTGGTACCGGATAGGTTCCCACCAATTAGGTTCTTAGGTTCTAGATTCTGCCCTGAAACCACGCTCACCCTTAATAGCATGTGAGAAAATGAAGTGTACTCTAGGAGTATTTGTACATCCACTCATTTGACTCAATTGTTATAGCTATGCATTGCTAAGGTTATCTTGATGTTCAAATGGTGCATAATACCACACTATCACACATATATAAACTCTATGGAAAGGGTATTTTAAATTACGAGGACATCATAATTTGACATACAAGTTACTATATCTAACTGCGCAAATCTTTAGGTTTTTAAGCTTATGACATGTGAATCCAAATCGGTCCTCAAGAGACTGTACCACCTTTTGCCATGCATATCTAAGTTTAGTAAATGACTTTGCGAAATTTCTTTAGAAGATTTGAACGTTTAAGCTCCTCATGGTTTGTCATCATTCCAAACCAGTGGAAAGTGAGGAAATTTATTTTTCGCAGTTGAATGGCATAGTTTAGCCTCGTAAAAGGACTATATTTGCAATAAGTGGCAAAAAAAAAAGAGATAATGAATTCTACCTGAGTGTTCACTTCAGAAACGGACTGTGGATGTGAGGAATCACTGCTTGCTTTCTTGTACCTCTCAATTGTTCCTCTGACACTGCAAAAATTACAGAAAAGAAGAATTAAAAAGCCAAAGAAAAAGGAACTATAGTTGTTACATTAATTGAGAATCATAGTACATTCAAACAATCGTCGAGACATCAGCTGGCCTAAGAATTAAGCTAGAAATTTTCAGAATGATCAAAGGGTCAATTAACTTATCTCCTGGGATTTATAATATTATACTAGTGGATCAAGAAAAACACAACCCTTATCAAGAGATATACAATTACCAGTATCGAAATAAAAGGGCATAAATGCCATCAAGAAGTCTTGATAAAGTCTTGAATTTCATCAAGAGCATAAATTCTCTCTCCTTTCGGTTTGCTACCATACACGAGAGCCCATTGAAGATGTGGGATGGTCAATTGAAGCTTCCTACTCGTAAAAGGATTATCTCGGTATAAGAAACTATAGCGATACATTTCGGATCATCTTGAAGTTTGATTAGTTGAGGATTACGATACCTAAAATCATAACTCCTAAGTATGGATGAATTCCTCTCAAATCATGCATTGGTCCACATGTTAGAGACCTCTAGCTCACCATTAACTGCACCAACTGGATCAATCATCATGCATGACCATCGCCACCATAGCCACCACCGCCACCACCAACTCCATCACCTCTTGCTAACTATCAATTACCACCACTACCACTTTCGTGTATAGTTACCAAATGATAGAACGAGATATCACAGAATCTAGTGTCGTAGAAATATGATTCCTTCTACAACTCCATTCCGATTTAGCAAAAATATGAGTAGTTCTAGTGATCTAGTTAAGCGGTTAGTAGTTCGATAATATGTATAAACAGTAGAGAGCACAAGTTTATTTAGCCTTGAGCAAGTTTGTATCTGCAAATATAAAATACTCACTACTATATAGTCTAGTAAGCTTTTCTTTGGCACGTCAATTTGTGAATGATTTTCGTTCTTAAGGTTCCTCCTTTTTTTTCATAGATCTCACTCTAACTACAACGTCTTTTAACTTTACATGAATGACATATATATTTGGTAATTACATGAATCAATTCGTTGATGAGCTATTAGAGCGAATAATGTATCTCATTGCAGATAATATCAATCTAAAAGACTACGTAGGATATCGAGAACTTTGTACTTTACCTTTTCATAGTTTCATTCTAAAGAAACAATGCATGCTTATGAAATCTAGCCAGCCTTAGTTAAATTTATCATGACAAAGAGTTGTGAAGAACCAAACTACATGGATGAAAATATTTATTTGATACCTTCAAACGTACTATTTGAACTACTTAAATTTTGTGAATGATTAACATTTTGAGAAAAGGATCATACATTGGAACGCCAAAGCCATTAAGATCATTTCCTTGAAATCATTGAGTCACTGTGAGTCTCAAAATGCACATTAAATGTACTAGGTATGAAGACACTTCTTTCTTTCTTTCTTTCTTTTAACCTATTTCTAATTCAACCCTATAAACATTTTTTTGCAGAAAGAAATATGCATGTACTAATTCAAAATGTCACCTCAGCTTCTACATTATAATGAAGTCATGAGAACTTGATAGATGAATGGTTGGTATGTACATCTTTAATCGGTATAAGGAAAATTACAAAGAATCCAATCAAATTAAAAATAGTTCAAAAATCATGTATATGACAGACGCTTTACTCTTGTGACGTTGAAAAGTTTTGAAAAAGTAATTGGACCTAAGTAGACAACATTTTTTGTTATTTATCTTGTAAGAAACAAATGTCGAGCATTATATCATTCCTAAAGCGACATCGGTTTTCCCCTAATACATGAATTTTCAATAACATTGACAGAATATTTACAACATCAAAGACTCCTAACATTTTGTTTATCTATCATACACCAATTAAATTGGAAAACAGCAGTAATCATTTAATCTTAGTTATCTCATTTAGTAAGATTTTATACGAGAAACCTTTTGAGTCAATCACCGTAAGCATATGATGATAACACTAAGAGGAACCTGACGGCAAAGTTACTTTTTTGTCTGTTTCCGCAGTACGGCGAGTGCTAATCAAACTACACTGAATTTTGCCTCCTTAACTTCGTCGAACCACCGAATGATTGGGTACCCCCCTGCCAAGCTGGCAGAAGATACCATCATATGATTGGTCCAACATTCTTTTCAAGTTGAAACCACTCAAATGCCACGTGTAAGCACCCCGGATTATCCAAAGGTTAATAACCCTAGGAAGACACTCTTCCTTCCGGCAGGGAAGAATCCCAAGACCAAGCATGCTTTTTCAAAGGCCCATCCTTTTTGTGACTATACTATGAATGAGGGTTTTAAAGAGAAAGGGATAAGAAAAATTATTTTCAGTTGTCTGTCTACATGCTAGCCAAGTCAGTGTGAGGAAAAAAAAAAAAAAAAAAAACCAATTTGCAATGCGGTGAGAAGAACTAAAAGAAGTTGCAGAGTCTCTCTTTGGTTCGTACAGAACCCCTCGCTTTTCTCTTCTCTGCTATCACCCTGTCAATTTCAACTTTATCCCACTCTCTCTCTCTCTCTAACTTGACATTAATCTTAGGTCTGCTTTGAGCAATTGGTTATGTGCTAAACAGAAATGCATGAACTGCTCTCAATGTTTAAACTTTAAGTGACTGATGCACATGAAGATGAAACCACAGATTAAATCCCAGAAAAATTTATTCTTTTCTTGTTTTCTTTATTCCTTTTTCAGGTTACACCCAGAAAACTTTCTTCTGAGATGCTCTCTCTCTCTCTCTCTCTCTCTCTCTCTCAAGTATGTGTGCATAAGATTCTGAAGATCTAAACAGGGTTGCTTTTGCTTTCGGGATTTCCTTAAAGATGATAGCTCTCTGGGTTTCTTGCAATTTGTGGAGAAATCTGAGGTGGGTTTTTTTTTCCTAAAATTGTTCTTGTTTTCCTTGTTCACTAAATCGCCAAAACTAAGGGTCTCTTTCCGGTTAAATCGGTCAAATCCAAAAGAAAAGCGCCGAACAGATCCCAAAGTAGAAGAAAGAAAATTTATATGGACCAATTATTTCTTGCCCTTTGAGATACAGAAATAAACGAGAGAGAGAAAGAGAGAGAGAGAGAAACGAGAACTTAAAAAAAGAAGAAAAGAAGCAGAGAAACCAAGCAATGGAATCACGACACACACACATACACTCTCTCACCTTGTCCCTAGTGAGCAACTGAAAAATCATGTCTGACGTGACCAAAGATTCGTACGTGCTGTTGTTACTAATTAGACAAGATACACACAGCTCACTCGCACATAAACAATATGCAAAACCCTAACTAATCTCAAAACTTTCCTTTTTCTCCACTTCGATTCTAACTAGGGGGAGAGAGGAGAGAGAGAGAGAGAGAGACGATCAGCAAGACTATGAGGACAAAATCAGCGACACCCGCTTGGCCGAACCCTTTCAGCTTTTTAACAGGCCGATTGAAGTGAAGATCTTGAAGTAACTCTTCAGATGTGTGTCATATGGGATATTTTGAACCCTATTTTGATGGGTTTAAGGCACTTGTTCCCGAGATTTTTTCTTTTGGAAATGACATTTCATCCTAGGAAACGTCTAGAAAATGTGAAATGGCCTTTGAAAGTGTCGCAGCTCTTTTTTTTGAGAGAGAGAAAGAGCTCTCTCTCTCTGAGGAGATCTCTTCATAGGCCTACACCTCGATCTTGTGACAGACATTGCTAGGAAGAGAAACAATAGACGCTTTGCAGCTCATGGGAGGACCGTCATTTGAGAGAATCAGACGGAAGATGGGTTATGCTCATGAAATTATAAGTTCCTAATCGTTAGTTTCATCTGAAAACAGAAGCCTTGACAACTTCGTGATTGTGTATTCATAAATCTCAGCCTAAGAGGTGAAAATCCAAATGAGAAGAAGAGCACTGAAAACACCATAAGAAGATCGCTTTTGAAGAGAGTTTATTCGTGAATGGCAACAAAACCTGTTGTTAGCATATTCATAGAGCCTGCCACGGCTCGAGAAGACAATAAGCGCCACTTCAGCATCGCACAACACCGATAGCTCATAAGCCTTCTTCAACAACCCGTTCCGGCGTTTACAAAAGGTGACCTGCCGGTTCGTCGCGTTCTCGATCCGCTTGATCTCTATTTTCCCTCTCCCCCCGATTCTCTTCTGTGAAGAGGCCTCTGAAAATTCACTCGGGAACTCCATACTGCCGCAAAAAAACCTGAAACAAACGGGCAAATTCACTTAGATCCATCTATTTTAGCAAGGGGGAAAGTAGCAATTTATTTGATTGAATCTAGGAAGCATTCAAGAACAAGAAGAGGGGAAAACGAAGTTGAGAGAAAACCGTAACACCGACCTTGGTTTTGAAGATGCTTAAAAAAAATATGAACAGATAAGATTCAAGAAACTAACAACTTAACTTGGGTCTCTCTTCTTTGGTGTGATCGTGAGCCACAGACACAGAGAGAGAGAGAGAGGAACCATTCAAGAAAATAGAAAGAGTAGAAAATGAAGTTGAGAGAAAATCGTAACACCAACCTTGGGGATGAGGATGCTTTGGAGAAAAATATGAAAAGAATAAGACTTTAGATACTAACAGCTTAACTTGGGTCTCTCTTCTTTGGTGTGTTCTTGAACCACAGAGAGAGAGAGAGAGGTTGCAGAAAATGGAAGTAGGTAGGTTACAGCAGATGGATATTTATGGGCAGAGAAAATGGACCCTTCAACTATAGTCAAAAACAGCTTTGCGCTGTCATTATACGCCATACTCTCCTCTAATTTTTCCTCCATTGGAATTCTTGTTTTGTCGGGGAAAATCTTTTTTGGGGCGAATTAGGGCTTTAGCATTATGGGAAAAAGGGTGTCTTTTTTCTTTTGACATTGCAGATTCCTTTATTAGCGGTCCATTACTTCGTGTATAGGCAAAAGAGTGTGGGAGATCATCAAAGAGATCTTTGAAAAAAGTGACCCTTAATGGTGTTTGATGCGTGAGGCCATTGGGCCTTGCCCATGTTTCCTCCTTCCACCGAAAATAGGGTAGGAATAGAGAAACAAAAAATGGGAGTTAATAAAATTGGGAGCAGTGCTATGCTGAGAATAGTAAAATTGGTAGTCGGTATTCTAAGTGATTTAGTATACTGCAAGCGAGCAGTTGAAGTTTGAATAGTTGTGTCATATTTATCCTCCACTAACAGTTAAACATCACAAGGTATACCGATTCTATAAACAACTTTAGTGTATATAACATTTCTTGTATTATTATTTGGCAATCTGATATGCAGCAATGCCCTTTATGGTATATTTTGCCAGTGATTCACTACCGGAAAAATCTCTATATCTCCCTTGCATGTATAGTTACAGAGTGTTTTACTATAGAACAACATGTGCATATACAAATTGTGTTAATGCTATCATGGTAAAAACCAATGGAAATATGTCTAAAAAATCTATCAAAAGGCATACATTTAATTCACGAGCCCAGTATAGATCTCCTTTCTTTCTTATGATAAGCAAGCTTATGTTTGGCAGTTAAACCACGAGAGAATAAAACAACCTACTAAATTCATGGATTAAGTGACATGTGAGTCAAAACCTGGGCAAATGATCCTAATAAATGATTTTTAAGCACTTAGTAGACACGATAAACCAAATCCATATATCGCATTGTATACCCAGTCCGCTTTCATTCCTTAGTCAATAAACTACGACCTCATTACTATGAAATCCCCATCCGGTTGATTTAACAGATCAAGTCCACGCGATAGCCTCTAGGGCATTTTTGTTGGGAATTAGATGAGGAGTGCGACGTGGGTGAGGGTGACTGCCATGTGAGGTCCAGTTCACATCACACTCTTGAGTTCATTTATGGCAACAAGGGAGGAGGCCCATGACTGTATATTTCAACTTCAAACCTGCAATGGATTGCCCTCCTTCAATTGTAGGACATGGGTGGGATATTCCCCTCTACCTCATCACCGAAAAGTTTATCTCAAAGCTGAAGGTCCAAACCAAGCATCGGAAAGTAAAGCAGCAACATTCTCTCCTGTCTGGCGCTTACGAGGGACGAAGGAAGTGGATGAAGTGGGTGGATGGAGTCCCTAGTTATTGAAGAAATCGGACGTACTTAGTTGCACTTTTTATGCTTTTCACAATTTGATATTTAAGATTTTATTTAGATTAGACGTGAGAGCTTGGTAATAATTTAGAGGGTGGACAATATAGTGTCATGCTTTTGCGATAGCACCATGCGATATTATCAAGACAATTATATCCCTCCATTTTGCCCATACTAACAATTATCCTATCTTATATTTTAAAATTTAGAGCACCATACAATATCACTCTTTCATATGATATATTCTCATAATGTAATGGAACGACATCCCATGGAGCATCTCAATTCATATCACATGTATAAGATGATGTATAAGATGATGACATGTGTCATTGACTTTTTAAAAATTGAGTATATATTAAAAGGAGCCAGAAATTTATGGTCATCTTACACATCGGAAATACTAAAAGAAGAAAGCGGCCTCGGACCATCCTAAACCGTGTGGTTAATTTTTTAAGAGGAGAAAAATTACAAATGATTTATTACATATTTCTATCAATTTGTTGATTTGGCGGTCAAAAACCAATACGTGCAACCGAACCAAAAAAAAAAAAAAAAAAAAAGCCAATACGTGCCACTCCTTTTATTCAATGTTCATATTGCAAAAAATAATATTTTCTTTTTATATTTTCATATTTGCAAAAGTTAATTAATTGACAAATGAAGAAACTTTTCCCTCAATGAACAAAAATAAATGATGAATCACAGTCTACACTGAAAAAAGAAAAAAACATGGGGGTGGAATGTCCAAAGTCTTAACAGTTTAAGTGGAAATATGATGCAAAACTAACTATGAAACCCTAAAAAGTAATATATACTTTTCTTTATGTATTTTCCTATGCAGATTAGTGAAGAAAGAATGTGAAAGCACTGGACATGACTAGAAAATGGTAATTATCTCTAGCCTTGGAGTTGTTTAGGATGGCTATTAAATACCTCTTGACCTTCGTACAATTGGATTCTTAGTTTTGTTCATACTCAACATCTCAAATTCTAAAAAACATTAACTCGTAAGCATTTCAAATCATTATGAACTTTTCCTGGCTTCTAAACTATTTTAAATAAATTTTAGTTAGTCAAACAATTTTTATAAAAATAAAAATATATATATTTTGAAGAGTTAGAAAATGGGTCAACGAAGTATAGTTTTTTCAACATCCCGCATGGGAGCCAAATCCGACATGTGAAGTACACCTGTGTAACCACATCAATCAAATATAACGGCAACAAAAAGGAAATTTTGCGAAATATTAGGAGCAAATCTGCTCATGGGTCCGGCAAATCTCTGGTTCTTCCACCAATGAGCAGTCTTGACTCTTGGCCCTAATTTCTGCCGTTGGTTGGCTGGGGCAAATTTTTTTTTTTTTTTTCCGGGGTTTAAACCTCAGCGAAAATTAACCAAAATTATTACATTTGAATTTTACGCAATGATTTAAGACTAAATTGATAAAAAAAAATGAATCGGTAAATAGTAAATGTTGGGCTAATTGGACAATTACATGATGCTTCTCATGGCTAGGCTTGGGTGCTTAACTAAGCCAGCAAGTTCAAGCTTTGGTGAGCTAGGGCAAGTCCATGCAAACTTCGAACTCAAGGGGGCATCGTCCAACCCATTCAATGATCTGATTTAACAAATAGTAACTAACAAAATAAAACAATGGATATTCAAATTGATTATTATGTTCTGTTTCGATGTTATCTCAACCATTTTCTCCCAAAAATTTAAGATCTCGAATAAAACACCAATAATGTAAATAAAACATATTTCTTGACTTTCTAGGAAGGAATGTTTATTTGTTTTCATAAAGTACAGAGGTTTAAATCCAAAAATCCCTAAACAGAAAATAAAAAGTACCTTATCTTGTCCATGTCACACATAGAACGGAGAGGTCCAAATGACACCGAGAGTATATGTACAACAAACTGATAATGCGTGCATAACAATATGATCGTACCATATCACATGTCATGTCATGATGTAGCATCAATTAAATTCTCAATAGCATAATATAAATACATCGTGGCATCAATCTTCTGCTACATAAAATCTATGGATTTGCATTTACCATTTTTTTGGGCAAGTAATTTCTCTTGAGAGAAAAAAATAATTCTCTGGACAGAACTCCTCTAAGGTTCAAGAAAAGAATTCTGGCTTTTGCCTCAGCATGTTTTATTCCCAGATGCTCACCATAACGTTGTGAAGTTCTTCTAGCTAGCCCTAGCCAGACAACTGAATTTCCTTAGCTACACAACTGAGTTGGATCCACAGGCGATGACATCTTGCATTCACCCTTTGAGAAATTTTCTCATGAGCTGCCATGTTCCATGCCTGGATATTTCAACGTCCTGTGGAAACCCTCCTCCCTCTCTACTCCTCTGGCCACGCCTCATGCGCTTGTGACTCTAACGATGGGGCCAAAGTTCTACATCAATCATCGCAAGAGGAAAACCTCTTAGGAATGGTGTATGGTGAGGACCACATTTGGGGAAGTACTAGAGTACTCTTGGTTCATGCGCGAGAGAGAGAGAGAGAGAGAGAGAGAGAGAGAGAGAGAGCTCTAGACCCACATGGAGAATATTATTTGGAATGTGACCTTATCAAGGCGCCATGTCTCCCCCAAAAGCGTGATTAGATCTAACCCCACCTTGGTGACCCTTAGACGTTGAACATTGTCCACCAGAATTTATGCATCGGCTTTGTATTAGGATAATCCATAGAAAACCTAATTGGTTGGCGACAAGACCGGTGGGGCGACCTCCATGTTTGTCCCTAGTTTTCAAGCGTCTCACGCATTTGTTTTCTCTCGTGTTTGTGGTATACAAAAAAGCAATGGTCGATTTATCGCATCACTTAATGAATAACTAAAGTCTATTGATGAGTCTTTGCATGTCTAGCATTGTCGTCATGTATTAGTTTTAGGGACAATGACGCCACAAGCCCTTGAACCTTTTTC
Source organism: Eucalyptus virginea (assembly GCA_014182375.1). Classification (NCBI taxonomy): domain Eukaryota; kingdom Viridiplantae; phylum Streptophyta; class Magnoliopsida; order Myrtales; family Myrtaceae; genus Eucalyptus; species Eucalyptus virginea. Next base: position 13,067,303 of record CM024524.1, on the reverse strand, counting down.
CCGTTTTCAGAATCAAATGTCTTATTCAGTTGAGTACCTGAACTTATTCGGTTCAATGTAAGTACCAACTCTTGTATGAACTTACTAACTTCAATGTTAGTGATTCATCAATTTTTTCACTGATTAAGTTACCGATTAGTTTTGTAATTCTCATATTTGTTTGAGGTAGTTACTAGTATTTATGTGATTTTTTTAATGTAGTAGTTTTTCCATCGGGTTACGAAATCAGTAAAATTTGATAAGCCACTCGAAATAAAAGTTGATAATCTTATTTAACAGTTGGTAAATTAGAAGTACTAGTATAAAGAAATTAAAAAAAAAATTGTAAAGATAAGAGAAGGTCTGTCCTTTCCTTTGTTGGTTAAACATAAGAGAAGATGGTAATTTGAGAAGAGCAAAATAAACGTTCGTCAATAACTCCAAAAAAGAGTAGTATGAAGAACTAGTTGATAATTTAAACGTAGATAAAGTTGGTAAGTGAAGCAAATAAAAGCAATAACTCAATAGAAAGTTGATAATTTAGCATCATTTGTTTAATAAAAAATGAAAGATTTGAAAAACGTTTTACGAGCCAACAAAAAATATCTTTATTATTGACAACAATTTATTTGTTCATATATTTTTGTAAAGGATATAACCAATTATTTTTAGGAAAATGTTTTCCGAAACATAAGTTCTTGCAAAACAAACAAACCCTTAAAGGAAAATCAATGAAACGTTGGCCAGCAACTTGACAAGAATTGGTAATATGAAACTAGTTTTACAACTTAAATCAAGAAATTGATAAGTCAAACATAAAAAAATAAAAATAAGAAAATAAGAAAAAAGATTGGTAGTTTCATTTAATAGTTGATATTTTTGATGCACTGGTAAGAAAAAGTAAATAAAAGATGGCAAGAAATAAGATAAAGTTTTTAAGTCAAAATTAAAAGAAGTTGGCAATTAAAAAACCAACATTGATAACTAACTAAAATAAGAGTTTGTAACATTAAACAGGTTGCTAACTTGATTGGATAAAGTCGCTAATCAAAATCATCAAGGTTGGAAACTTCATAAAAAAATCAATCATTTTGAAAAAGTTGATAAGTAAGACAAAATAGAAAATTTCAGTTGGTAAGTTTAAGAAAAAAGAACAAATAATAGTAAGAAGCTGAAATCACAGTTGGTAATGGAAAACAAGCTAATAACCTCATTGGAGAAAAGCTGATAAGTCACATTAATAAAGGTGTGTTATTTCATATATTAAACAGAATATTTAAGTTATTGGTGAAAAGGTAAATAAAAGTCGATAATTAGAATTATTAGAGAAGTTTATAAATTACATGTGAGACAAGCTGGTGATCTAAAAAAACAAATAAATATCTGTAACCAAATCAAATAAGAGTTGGTAACTTAATAATAAAATAAAATAAAATAAAAGATAGTAATCACTCTATTTGATGTTGGTAATTTCTACAAAACAGTTGGCAACAAGGCAAATAAACAACTCAAATGAGAGTTAATAATGAAAAACTAGTCGATAACTTAATTAGAGATAGATTGGTAAGCTACTAAATAAATTTTTTAATTTTGTGTGGTAAATTTAAGACGTTGGTAAGAAAGACAAATAAAATTTTGTAAAAGATAAAAGAAACCTTTTTTTTAATGGGAAATAAAAGAAATTGGTTATTTATAAAAACCAATTAAATGTGGATAACTAACTTAATAAGAATTAGAAAGACAAAACTAGTTTGTAAATTAATTTGGAGAAAAGTTGATAATCAATTTAATTAAGTTTAGAAATTTCTAAAAATAGTCAATAAATCTTATAGGTTGATAATTAAGACATATAAAAGTTGGTAAGTAACTGAAATGAGAGCTGGTAAACCAAAACTAGTTGGAAATCTAATGAGAAACAATCGGTAAGTCACATAAATAAAGATTGGTAAATTCATGTAATGTTAATAAATCTAAGACAATTTTAAGAATGACAGATAAAAGTTGGTAAAACAATAACAAAAATTGACAAATTAGAAATAAACAAACAAAACATCGACATTAGTAGGTAATCCAAATGTGAGCTGGTAACTAAAAACAAGTTAGTATTTTAATTGAGAAAAAAGCCATCGTGTCATTCAAATAAAGATTGGTACATTGATACAAGGTTGACACACTTAAAGCGTTGGTAAGAAAGACATAGAAAATTGGTAAAAAATACAAAAGAAAAAAAATTGATAATTTGTTAATTGTAAAAAAAAAATGGTAATTTCACCAAAACCGTTGATAAGTAACTAACAAATTACGAGAAAATCGAGTAACCAGTAACTTTTTCTAACAACTGTATTCCGATACTTACTAATTCAAATCTATGAGCACGGAAAAGAGAATCCATTCTTTCTTGCAACACTATAGTACTGTTGAATCGTGTTGTAAACTTCGGGTTAACGGTGAGAAGTCGAACTCAAACTTACTCCTTTGGGTGTTCTGATCTTGATAGTTCTAATTGGCGTTTTGTGCTGAAGCTTTTTTCCCGAACCGTGCTCATCATGTAATGTCAAGAATCTCTCCCAAATCAAACCGTGCTCATCATATATGTGCCATCAGCCTGCAATGACCCAATGATACAACTTACCCTGAGGAACTGCATTAGTGTAGTCATTTTTTAAACTGCCTATTGATGCAAGAGCAATCTTGGAAGTTCGTACCTTAGCGACTAACACTGCTACACTCTTCCGAATTGAATTCTGCAGAATCAGGGAATGCAAGCGACTGCATTGTCTCTAAAATGTTTTGCATGAAGATGTAAACCGATGCTTACCGATTCACATAGCACGGAAATTCCAAAGTAAATAGCATTGCATCAATGGGTTTTGCGTAGAAATAACCAATCGCACGATTTCTGCTCGACGCAATGATGAAATGATTGAAAGCTAGATAATGATCTTTGTATTGAAGTTGGAGAAGGAAGAAAGCTTCTTCTCTACGATTCTATGGGACGGTAAAGGTAGCCGATAGGAATGGCAGCACACATCATCCAATTAGCTCTGTAGAAAGATCGATTCTCTATCAAGTAACAAACAAGCGACATTGAGAGCGCAACCTACGACATTGGCGATGATGTTCCGATCACGCACTCCCTCAAAATTTTTACCATGTCACAATGTCAGGATAGCTTCAAGGACAGTCCCATAAATCAATTGCTTGCATGATCACCGAAACTGATTGGAAAGCATCGAGAAGCTGATCATAGTCTATGATTCCCCCGATCACGGAAGAAATCATTTAAGGGGAAAAAAGAAATTCTTGAAGAAGAATTGGATGCGTGCTTTATCTTTGTGATCTGGGAACAAAAGTCTAAACCAGATCTTACAAAAGCAGACAGATGCTGAGGAATTCGTCACCTTGCAGGTAATGGACAAGCAAAGCAATTAAGCATGATAAGAGGCATTGCCCTAATAAGAGGGCATTTTGCTTTTTGAGGTTGAAAGCCCAGAAAAGGGGGAAAAAAGACGCATTACAAATAATTCAGCTTTTGTAAACCAAATATATATAACATTAATAAATAATTATAACAACACTCTCTTTGGGGTGGGGACCAAGGATGCTACCCAAGGTGGACTCGTGTCACGAATGATGGCGAAAGATGCCGAATTGAATGCACATACCTAATTCCATAAATGCTCGATCATCCCCCGTCACCATCACTTTATTTAAGTCGAAATGGACAACAAGAAGAAAAGAGGACCTGGGCATTTCTCTCCTGCACTACGAGTTTATATCAATGCGGAAACGTGCGAATGTTGTCCGTAGAATCACGTATGATTTCACCTCGTCTAAGTTCGATGTCTTCTTTGGTATAGAAGTCACAACTCAGTCAATTCTTGACGTCCAAACTTGACTAAAGCCAATTCCAACGTACCATGCCACAGCTCGTATTCGATGATCCTGTCTCTGTTCGCTAACTAGATCTTTGCCATAGTTGTCCAAGCAAAGAGAACCATAATCTTGTTTAGCCCAGAATTATTAACAAAAGGGTGAGCATAATCTCTCCAGATGTTCTCTCAAAGCTGCAGCTGATCCATGGATTTGACCGATCGAATATGCTCCAACATAAGCAAATTTCATTGGCCAAGAATTTGATTTTAGCGCTTGCAATTGATTGCTCGAGAAAGCTATGGTTTCAGAGAAAGAATAAAGCCAAGCCCAGCCCAATGAAGTACGAGCCTGCACATATCCATATATAAACCTCCTATTACCCTCTGTAGCGCAACTTATTCATATATTGGAAAGTCACAAAACTAGATGGAGATTCTAAGTAAAACCAATCAGATTTTTTAGGAACATATTGAGCGGGCATTGAATTTTGTTAGACATTCGTTGATTATTAGGAGCATCCCGAAAACGCCGGGCCACATAATTGCTAACTTGCATTGATTTAAACAGCTAGATACAAAATCTCAGTGAGAAAGACGACAGTCACCGAGTGCATTACCTTTAATTGTTATCAACTCTCTAGTTCACTTTTTATCCAATCTTGGGAACACATCAGTGCTTGCAAGGTCGCTGAGCTGAGAGAACTGCGGTCCCGCTCGAGCACCCTGCCACCCATGTTGAACACCGACTCTGAGTGAACTTTCGACATAGGAGCGCCAAGCACATTTCGTGCCATCATAGACAATATGGGATACCTCGGGGTGTGAACTTTCCACCAGTTCAACACATTGAAATCGACGTTCCGAGGAAAGAGAGGCTCCTCCAAGTACTTGTCCAAATCTGATTTCGTGCCATCACTCTGAGAAGTTTCATTGAGGAACTTATCGAACCCGACCAGCCTATCCTTCGCGTCGTTCCCAGGACCCGACAAGCTCCCGGTACTGCCACCAACTTGCCATGCCTGACCATGATGAAGAGTTGATAATGGAGATCCAATGGAGTGTTCATTGTAAAGCGCCTTGATTCGGCTGGATATCTCATCGATGCGTTCAAGGGAAGTACTACCATAAATTTGGGGGAAGTAATACTCTACCAACTTCATCTTAAATCGAGGGTCCAAAAAGGCCGCGACAGCTAGTCCCAAACTACATTTATCCCAGTACTCGTCGAATCTGCTTCTCATCTTCAAGGCCAGAGAACTGATGTAATCATCTGAACTCTTACACCACCCTATTAACTTCAAATGAATATCACATATCAGAGGGAAGTATATATTTGCAGTCGGGTATCTGCTTCGGGAAAAATCATTCATGACCTCCAGAAAGACATTCAAGTAACCGGTAACAGCGCTGGCTCTCTCCCACTCCACATCAGAAGGACAAACTGTGAATAGCGGGTCCAGTTCCCTCAGAAGAGAAAATGCGGTCTTGTACTCCAAGGCAACCTCAAGCATCCTGTAAGTCGAGTCCCATCTGAAGCTGTTATCAAGAGATAAGCACTTTTCAGTCTCGATACTTTCTTGTTGGGCCAGCTTGTTGAGCTTCTCTAACATCACTTGTGAACTTTTGACGTACCGAATACTTTCCCTAATTTTGTAAATTACCTCCCCTAGCGCTTCCAAGTTATCCTGAACCATCTGATTGAGAACAGTAGCGACGCATCGCACTTCAAAAAGTTGGCCACTACCATAAAGAAACCTGTTCTGTGATAGACGATCTCTGATTCTGAGAACAAAGAAGTCCGAAGAAGAACCATCAAAAGTCATGGAAAACAATTTACGGTCAATGTCCCAGTCCATGAGACAAGTCATGATGACATCTGCTTGCATGTCATCCGTGTGAGAAGAGTCCACCGACACAAAATTCAGTATCTTCTTCTTCAGCTGCCAAGATTCATCAATGAAATAAGCAGCCAAACAGAAGTATTGAACATCACCAGAACCAGCCCAAGCATCTATACTGAGGCTAATTCTACCAGGCAATTTATCCAAGACCTCGAAAACCTTTTGCTTCTCTTTTTCGTAGATTTCCAAGCAGTCAGCCTCTATTTTATTCGTTGTCACAAGCTCAAAAAGAGGCTGCAAATTTTTGACAAACACCTTGAACCCCACATGCTCAACCATATTCAGAGGATAGCCATGTATAATAATCATACGCGCAAGATCAAACTGGCTTCTCCTTTGATCGTAGTTACTACCCACAGTCACAGCATTTGCATTATCATCTTTCACCTGGTCGGAATCAAATTTGATATTCACAAGATTTAGCCCTTCATCCTTTTTCTGCTCTTGATTAAAACTGAAATTTGCAATAGCAAGGGGTCGCTCCCTTTTCCTTTCCCTTGCCGGAATGAGTTGAGTAATATCATGATTAGATCTTCTCTGACACCTGATCAAATGATTTCTCAAATGAGAAGTACCACTAGTACTTGAGCCACTCAGTTTCTTTTTACAGTGCCTACATATAGCCACGCAGAGATCACCTTTCTTAACTCTATCAAAGTCGTTCCAGACAACTGATTTTAATCTGCTAGAATTAATTATAACTGCATCTGATAAGTCCATCACATGAACTTAAGTTGAATAACCTGCGGACGGAAATAGAAAGAAGTCAATCCCTAAATCAATGAAAGAAGTTTGCTACATAGGAAAGGAAGTTTGAATCATCTAGCCCAATTCCACCAAGCAAACAATTCAAACATGACCAAGAATTCATGAAATACAGCACATCAGCCTCAAGAATTATGAGAGTTCATCCATTTCTCCAGACTTTGGCTTTGGATTCGGTAGGCCTTTTCTATTTAACTTCAACATCTCTAATGTTGCCCAAAAACAGATGTTAGAAACAAAATCAATTGCATCTTGAGCATACGCAAATGACATCAGCAAAAAAAAAAAAAAAAAAAAAAATTAACAGATGCTGGCATTTTCGTGTGGCATCAATTTGATTCATCACTGATAGGACAGTTTAGGGAAAGTGCATAAGTAAAGGCTGAAGCAAAACAGACCACTTTCTCACACAGAGTAAGAAAGCAACTGACACATAAGTTACATAACAAAAATCTCAGCAGATTCCAAGTCAATCATTAATTTGTGAATACAACCTGGAAGGTCTTTCACTAACAGCAATATTCTGATCAGATAATGGTAAAGGAAAAACAAACCAAGTATTCCGAAGAAATTTGAATAGGACCAGTCTGTAATTGGTCATCAATATAAACCATGCATTCAAAAGAAAAAGACAAATCGGAAGTTCAGAACCTAAAAGTTGTATGCATGATAAGACATGAATTCTACCAAAATCTACTTCAACTACGATACTGCCGGAATGCACCAGTTGCTTCTTCCGTGTGGTTTACACAAAGACAGATTCAGTCCAAGCGACTACTGTTACAGCAACTCGCTCCCTCATACAAATGCCGCATCTCGCAAGTCCTTTTATAATTTAACAGGCATTGGCATTCCCTGAACAGCAGTAACCCGGGGGGAATGTCGCGATATGCCGCATTTATATACGTGACGGAAATGTCCACATAGGAAGACGGATGCTAATCCCAACTTTTCCGGGTTCTCAGAGCACAGATGGCCAAGCCCGTTTTGTGAAACCAGTTAAACCGAACGGATAAACCGAACCCACCTAGGACCTAACGAGAATGCCACTTCCCTGCTTAACGATCTCAACACCGACAGAGCTCAAACTACCCTCTGCAGAAACGAGACCCACGATGTAGGAACGACAGAGCAACGAAAAGAACGCACAAAAGCATTCACGACAAGACCGCACGCTTCGGTCCCCCGAGCCGGCGCTAGAGGACCGATGAAACCCCGGCGCCGGGAGGCAGCAGCATGCACGAGGAAGGAAGGGCCGGAGACGGGTCGGGGGGGAAATCCGAAACCCGAAACCCGTCTCCGTGAGCAACCGAGGTCAGGAAAAAAACAAAGCACACACAACGGGCACGCGCGGAGATCCGGGTCGGGTCAAGACGGGGCCATTTTTAATGGTTTAGAACCCTAAAAATGGGTTTCGGATCGGAGTGTTATATTGCCCCAGAATCCGACTGCGCGCTCCGCTCCACAAAAAAGAGAGAGAGAGAGAAGGACAGAGAGGAGGACGGACCCGATTAGGGTTTACGGGCGAAAGGCGAGAGAGCTTTTGAGCGACGCGAGAGAGAGCCGAGGGGGGAAGGGTCGAGGGGACTTACGAGGTGCCGCCGGAGTGAGCTCCTGCTTGGTTGCTTGGTTTGCTTGCTGGCGATCGGGGAACTGCGCGGGAGCGGGGTGAAGCGAGGCGGGGATCGCCCGATTTCTAGGGTTTACGCCATTGACGCTCGAGAGAAAGAGAGAGGGAGGGAGGAATCCGGTGGGGAGGCGCGTAACGGAGCGCGGAGGAGATGAAGCGCGAACTTTTCACCTCATTTTTTCGCCCTCTTTTGTCGACAGAAATAAAATTAGGTGAAAATAAGAAAAATTGGCCGACCTTTTTTTTTTTTTTTTAATGTTTACCCGGTTGAATTTTGACAGAAAAAAAAATTGAAGATCTTTCGGGATTTTTCCATGAAAATAAGAAGATGGAGTGATTTTTCACGATGATCTTTTTTGTTTAATCAAGCTGTCGTATTTCGTGCATTTTGATTTGTTCCTTTTTTGAAATTTGAGACTTCTAATAAATTATTTGTCAAAATTTGAAAGCCGCCTTAATTTCTAACAAGAAAACAAAAATAATTTACTCTGATTGGGACAAAATGGAAAATTTGCCTTGGTTGATAATGGTTTTGCTTTTAAATTGAGGTGTGAATTCCACTTATAATTGATTGATTTCATCTTGCCAAAAACAAATCATTGTAATAATTAGGAGAGTCAATTGTCAAATTGATGTAAAATAGTTAAGAGTAGGAATTAAACTTATATCATTCTTATAATATAAAGTGTCACGTAAGAAATTCAATCGTGCGATTTTAAATTTTCTATATTTAACACCGATTTCAATCCATGCCTATTTATTGAATATCCAAAAGATGACAAACAACTTAGAAACAATGGTTGAATCAAATCAAATAGTTCCAAAATGAGATAAGACAGTTAGCAAAATTTGAGATACAAGCAACATAATGGTCCCTCTTTTTCTTTTAAAGAAAAGGCAAATATTTGTAAAAAATAATACTTATTATTAATTAATTTTTTCAAGCAATAATTATTATTAATTAATTTTTTCAAGTAATATAAATAATATTTTTAAAAATATATATTTTTCAAGATATTCATTTTTTTAGTGAAAAACGGAGCTGGAGATTTAATGCATTTGAGTTATTAAAATTTGAATTAAATTACCTGATTATATGCATATATTCCTTCAAACTAGGGATCCCTCCCGGAATCACACCGGAGCAAAACCAAATATATGCCTACCGTCGTCGTTCAAGATTTCGCATCTCCTTCTTCTCCGGTGGCGAGTTTCTCACTTCACTCGCCATCCGCATCATCAAGAACCGCAAGCTGATCCTCGCGCCATCGCCATGGACGTCTCCCCCTCTCTTTCCCCTGCGAATTCGGAGTAGCGTCCCTTCCGTAGCGTCGGGTCAGCTCCAGATTCTTCCCGGGCTTCCAAGTTCTCGAAGAACCCAAGAAACGAAAAAGGAGAGTTTCGGGAAGAGACTGCGAGATGGGGATGAGGGTTCTTGCTGCGTTGAAGTGCGCTTACAGAAACTACGGCAGCAGCAAGACCCCGGCGGCGCCCCCTAGGAAACCCGCTCCGGGCAAGGAACTGCGCGAGGCCGGGAGCAAGAAGGACCGCCCGAAAGGCGCCAGGGCCGCCAGGACCTCCACCAGGACCCGCCATTTGCAGTGGACCGAGGAGCAGACCCGAATCATAGCGGCGGTTTCAAGCGGCCAGTCCGTCTTCGTCACCGGGTCGGCCGGCACGGGGAAGACCGCCCTGCTCGAGCATCTCATCAAGCAGTTGAAGGACTCGCTGGGCCGGTCCAGGGTTTTCGTGACTGCGTCCACCGGGGTCGCCGCCTGCGCGCTCCGCGGGCAGACCCTGCACTCCTTCGCGGGCATCAGGAACCCCGGCCGCAGAGCTTCGGCTTTGGACATTTACATGGACAAGAAGGCGTGCAAGAGGTGGAAGAAGGTCCGGGCCCTGTTTATAGATGAGGTCAGTATGGTGGACGGCAAGCTGTTCGACGATCTTGAAGGTATTGCTAGAGAGGTGCGGGAATCGGGCGAGACCTGGGGAGGGATTCAGCTCATCGTGACCGGGGACTTCTTGCAGCTGCCGCCGATACCAAGAAATGGAAATTGCGTGTCAAGCAAACAATTCGCATTCGAAGCTGACTGTTGGCAATCGAGCTTCGACTTGCAGATTGAGCTTACCAAAGTATTCAGGCAATCGGATGAAAGGCTCGTTAAGGTGCTTCAGGGCATAAGGAAAGGCCAGATCAGTCCTGACGACTGGGAATTCCTAGAAGAATCTTGCGCATCCAATGAGCCGGATCCTTCCGTTGTTCGGCTATATCCACGGAACGAGGATGTCAATGAGGTGAACAATTCCAGAATTGAAGAGCTGGCAGCAGAGGGCTATTTCTTTACAGCAGCCGATAGCGGCAGTGATCCTTGGAAGAGGCAAGTCCAGCGGGGCATGGCGCCCGATGAGATCTTTCTCTGCAAAGGCGCCAGGGTGATGCTGATAAAGAACAAGAACACTTCCCGAGGGCTCGTGAACGGTGCTGTCGGTACAGTAGTTGAATTTGTGAAGCCGCGGGATAGGGACGTCTCCGAACTATGTTCCGAGGGTGTCTTGCCAGTGGTGAAGTTCGATTCCGGCAGGACAGTGGTTATCGAGCCAGAGACGTGGTATGTGGTGGACGGAGATTCCGTGGTTGCTCAGAGGAAGCAGATTCCCCTCATACTGGCTTGGGCTCTAAGCATCCACAAGTGCCAGGGCATGAGCCTCGACAGTCTCCATACTGATCTTACCAGGAGCTTCGGGTACGGGATGGTTTACGTCACTCTGTCCCGAGTGAGGAGATTGAGCGGGCTCCATTTATCCGGCTTCGATCCCACCGTCATCAAGGCGCACCCGAAAGCGCTGGAGTTCTATGAACGTCTAGCTCATCAGCACGACAAAAGGAGAGAGGATGATGGCTCAAGCGAGGAAGAGCATGGTTGCAGTGACTTGGTTGATCACTCTTCCTGAGTTTCTATAGTCCGGACAGAGGAGAAAACTGGTTACTTCCTTCCACATCTCAAGTGGAACGCTTCTCTCCGAGGATTTTCTAGTCCTGGGAAGTGCTTGTTACAGTCCAGTTGAATTGGACTAAGCGTGGATGAATGATGGAAGCATTTCTGGTCCTGGAAAGTACTAGGTAAAGTCGGATGATTTGTGCTTCCTTCAGGTGCGGAAGGGGAGATTAGGGAACCGAACTCTGAGCTGGAGAGTGCAAAACTCGTAGTTCGATTTCGATTGATACAAGGATTTCAATTAATTCTTTTCGCATTTGATTGTGCCGATCCTCGGCTTTAGATTCCTTCCTAGTTCCTATAGATTGTGTTCTTGTCCATTTATTTCAAACTCCGCATAAGGTGCATCTTCATATGGTGCACATCCCTGGTATGCTGCAGGGTGTATCCCTGGTGCAGTGAGGAGCTAACTTGAGAATGATACTACCGTTGCTCGTCCACTTGAAATCACGAGAGCGAACATCATGAGTTTCAATCTCAGTTCTTCACTTGGATGGTTCAATAGACTAACAGGGATGGTTCAACTGAGCACATTCTGCACCGTGCTTTGCGATCCAAATGTATCACAAGTCCAAGTCGAAATCCAAATCGAGGCTTTATTAGATCAACTAGGTTCAAGCTCAAGCCAATCATCGAGCCTCGACCTCTAAAGTCTAGTTTGTGTGATAAACTGCCTCGACTTGACTTGATCCAATTATTCTGAACTAGGAAAAAAGTCAACAATACACAACAACGGTTTATCGATCGTAACACGACCTCCCCGTTAGGTTCGGATTGTACACACCTCTAACAGTCAGCCTCTTGTTGATGACCGATCAGTGTATTACAGAGCCAAATACGAAACAGAATGAACACGATTAAGATAGTTCCATGACAAAAGAAAAAAAAATGATGAGAACTCTGCTTCCGATCCACAATTGAAATCCAACTCAGTCAAATGCCCAAGGACCGACATCGGGAATTACTCGCTCTCTTTGCACTTCATCACGGATAAGTCAATCCAAACTTAGTCCAAGCTCCGCATTCAATTTCAGTGGACGTATCTTGCAACACAATGCCTTTTGTGAATGGAGGCAGGCCTCAACTCACTGAAAGCAGCGTATAGAGAACAAAGTAGAAATAGCTTAAAATCATTTTCTTCATGACTATATAGAGAAGGCAGGTACTGGCCCACAAAATCGGTACAATGTCTTGGCACACATGTCGAAAGCATATGATGATGGGGCGTTAAATTCAAATCATCAAGATGCAGAACAGCATTGATGGAATGATAAGGAAACAGAGTGCTGCATGCATGACAAGATCTGCCAAAAAGATTGCCCGTCCAGCAGGACCAGCACCAAAGCTGTGAGAAATGGAGTGATCGATATTTTCACATTGTTGAGTAGCGAGAAGATCGAGTGCTTGGATTTAGGCGATCCCTCTTGAAAATTTCCCGAAAGTTCTGGAAACATTTGAAGGGTCCCACCTGCAATTCAGTTTTCAAAACATGAGTTTAAGAATATATTCGAAGTTTCGGATGAGACAGGAGAATGATGCTGTAGAATGACATCAGGAAATACAATGTCTAGATTAAGTGCAGTGTAAAAGTTCATAGGAATTTAATCAGAGAACTGTGCAGCTGAGAAAGAAGTGCTTCAGAATAACCTCTCCATGGCAGGCCAATCCCATCTAGAGACTATTTCTTAGAACTTTATCTTTGAGCCAGATTCTGAGGCCAAATTAAGAAAGAAAACATTTCTGGTTGTGTGGTCCTCCCAGGCACCATGCTAACCATGTACTATCTATCATCTAGTATTATTGACCAATCCAATCCAGGTAACCACTGGTAGAACCTTGCAGCGTCACCAACAATAACCTATTCTTAGGGGATTAGACATCCTAGAATAACATTGAAGAGAATTAAATATATAGTAGCAACCCTACTACAACTACAATCATAGATATCTCTTTCATAGCCTCCAGCTTGCCATCTCCAATTGTAGGTCCCAGAATGTCTAAAACACTGAGCCTACTCATTCCCAACCAGCCTCATGAGATCAATTGACTAGACATATTATTCCCACTCTTCCTATTCAAGGACTTTCTGCTATGGCGAGGAGTTGCTCCATCATCTTCTTAACAGGCCTTTTAAGTTCCAGAACTTGAACACATATAGGTTGCAACCTATTGAACAAGAAATGATGATCCCAACCTCCCAAGAAAAGCAATTAAAAGCCTGGTCTAAGAGAAACAGAAAGTCGCATAACATGATTCTGGATCATGCTTCGGCATGGTCCATTTGAGCAGGAAACACGATTTATAAGAACCAAAAGCACTCAACCAATAAATCATCTATAGCCTTCAAAAGACATGAACTGATTTGGAATGAGCTTTTATGAATACACAATATGTAAATGCAAGCATCTTTTGAAGTTTGTGGATAAACAAAAGGTTAGCCTTTCTAGAACAGAGAGAGAGAGAGAGAGAGAGAGAGAGAGAGAGACCTTCCATATATCGGAACGATTAAGCTGGACATAAATTTGATCCAATCTCTTAATTATTTGGCTGAATGTTGGCCTCTTCAATGGCTCTTCATTCCAGCATTCTTCAATTAAACTTCCAAATATATGTAACCAGGGAATTCATTAGAATACAGTTTGATCAACGTAGCTTAAGTATGCAATAAGATTTGATTTGTGATGAAAGCTGCGCCTATGCAAAATTACAAAAGTAGAGATGGAGCAGGACCAAAATCAATAAGACAACTTCGATCTCTGTTCTGAACATTTTTCACTCAAGCCACCACAATGTGGACAAGAGAACCACATTGACATGGCCAAAATCCATCCATATAATCTGACAGAAAAATGGAGCAAATAATTTATATATCTATCAAAATACATACTGCACATCAAGTCCTTGGTCACATTTTATATATTGGACACTACATAAGTCTACTACTGGGATCCTAACAAAAAAATAACCAGCTTAAGACAAGAGCAAGCATAAAAGGAAAAAGTTTCATTATGTAAAAATATTCCATGTATATGGACAGCTGCCATCACCTGCCAACATTCAGACAAGAACATTAATCCTTTAGGTCAAATATGAGAGGTTGCACGCTGACTTACTCTTTCAAACCATGAGCATAATGCTTTGCTGGAGCTTTAAAAGGTGGACGCTCATTTGAGACATAACATTTAGGAACCTCATATTCTGTTTTTGAAGGGAACGGCACAGAACCTTCAATCATCTGAAACGCAATATTAAGCAGATCAATTACAATCAGCTCAAGGTCTGCCCATATCTTGCTCAAAGCATCTATCTAAATCATCCAACTAGTTTCAATTTGAAAGACTGAGTGGTCTTTTGATATGAATTGGAAACAAAATATCGAGCATATCTTTATTTGATAGGTAGATTCCATCTTGTCTATTTCAATTAGATCAGCCAACTCAGCCATACCAACCAAAGAACGAACAGGAAGAGAGTGAACAAAAATTTAGACAATCTCCTAAACCAGAATCTTGAATCACAGATAAGAAAGAGTTCAGGGGACTGAGTGCTTGATTCGTCCTACTTGCATCCAAACAATGCTAAAGGTGAACATCTATAATCAGACATGTCGCAACTTGAACCTTTCAATCTACAATGTGCCATCCAACCATGGGGCCAGGCTAATTCTGAATTACGACAACAAATCATATGCCAGAAACAAAATAAAAGCTCTGATTTTAAGATTATACATAGTGATTGTCAATCTATCTGCGCCAGCTACAGATGCGGACATAGAAAAAGAGGTACAAGAAATGTGCACTCATATATCTTTCTACATAAGATAAACTTATAAAACAATGACAAACTTGGTCTTGAATATTACAAAACGAAGCATGAGAAGGAAAATTTGTGAATCTTTCAAGTATATGAATATCTTGCCTTTCCATATTGCCAAGGTATAATAAAAGTATTTGGCCCAAACAAGCGAAAAAATTCCCTTAGGATAGCTAAATTACATAAGACTTTGCTGCAAGTGCAGCAATGTTCTCCTTGTCTCCATATTTATTTATATCAGCTATCAAGTATGGTGTTGCTTTTCATTCATTTTTCCATACTTCTCTAAGGTTATTAAGAGCACGTAAATGCAAAAGACACATTCTGAAGGCATGTGGAGAATACATAACCCAAAAATGGGGAAGATCACTTTAATAGTAACATCATACAAAACTTAGATGCAAGAATTGCAATTTTCTCCTTTGTTACAATTACTAATGTTAGCAATAATTGAAATGAGTACAGGTTCCACCCCTTGTTCAAATTTTGTAAACTTGCCTAAAGTCTTTAAGAGCTTGTGAATACAAAAGCATATCTCTGATGTCTTGGTGACACAAGCTATTGAGCTATTGATCAAAGTAAAATAGAAAAATCATCTTGATCTGACAGGCTACAGGACATAGCACTGCACAAAAAAGACTTAACATTAACATGTCAATCATGCAGCTTCATATACTTACAAAAATGCATACTCTATCTGTGGATTAATCTAGAATTAAATCTCACACCTTGAATAAATACTAAATTAGTACCGCAGGTCAATCGCAGGCAAAGTTTGCATCTCAATATTATACAGGTACATGTTCTCAATAATTGCTTGAAACCTTTCCTTTATTTTTCGTTTCTCACATGTACAAAGTCCACAAGTGATGAGAGAGAGAGAGAGAGAGAGAGACTTACCTCTTGCAAGATCAAAGCAAATGAAAACACATCCACCTTAGTATCATATTCTTCATTTTTATAAACTTCTGGAGCCACATATCGCCCTAAGCATAAGCATCCATAGATAAGTACAATATCATCTTTAAGAAGAAATCCAAAATGCGATCAGTTAAATTGGTTGTGCATGTTGCAAATCATAAAGCCCGAAAGTGAAAGGTGATTGGCTATTCAAACAGTATGTCAGCAGCCGCTAACACTATCCAATAAAAGAGATCATGGAAAGTTAGCAGTGAAGACTGGAGTTGCCATAGAATAGATTTCAGCAGTCCTAATCTTTCAGTGCATGCAACTTTTGCATCTATTTACACTTAAGAACCTTGACAGAGGAAGAAAACATACAGGAAGTGTCTTGACGAGTAACTTTTATATCTTCTTTGACTGTCTTTGCAACTTTAAGCAATTTGCTGATTCCGAAGTCTGCAACTTTCAGATGCCCAGAATCATCCCGCAGTATATTTCTGTTATCTTACTCATGAAGAATCAAGAAGCTTTCAAAACGCTTAACCACAACAGCATTTATTCAATGCCAACAAGCATCATGCATATGGAAAATACGTGCTATTCATATGCACATAAGTATGATACGTTCATAGCTTAATATACTTCCTCGTCAAAAGAGGGAAAAGAAAACACACACATGCATGTGCACGCATGCAGAGAGAGAGAGAGAGAGAGAGAGAGAGAGAGAGAGAGAACATACGAAGGCTCCAGATCTCGATGTACTACTGCTTCCGGTTTATGCTCATGCAAATAATTCATTCCCCTGGCCAAATTAAAGTGCTAGCTATATAAGAATATGCATTTCCTGAATATCAAATAATGCAGATTGAGGACTCTTCAGGAATCAAATATTTGCTGTATTTAACAAGGTCAGTGAGCACGATCAGAGAAGCGCAAGAGTCTAAAAATGAAAAGAACAATTTCTTGCATCACGTTTGCATTTACATTTACAAAATCAAAGACCAAAATCAAGATGTGATACCAACAAAGCTGGCAGTGTATCCTTGTGGAATTGAAATTTTGAGAATACGCTCTGGTACATAACAGTGCCTTTTTTCAGTCACCATGGAAACTCAGCAATTATTTCATTCTTCCTAGCCAACAGTACAGTTGGTCCATATTCAAACGAGCAATTGTACTTTCTCCTTATTCAATGAGGAAAACAATTTTATATTTGATTGTCATTCATATTATTCCGTTTAGAAGCATTTATAAGATCCCTAGGTTCCAACAAAAATCAAATTCCAGGATGAAAATAAAGGCATAATCTCTTGAACATGCCAACCCGGGAGCTTGCTATCGTGTTTAACATGCAAACATAGAAGATAACTGACCTTGCAATATCCAGTGCAAACCTCACAGCAATTATGGGTTTCAATGCACCTTTTCTTTTCAAATATGCTCTCAGATCACCCTGCAATGGAAGAGAGACAATTTAGAGGAGCTGCTAATTATACAGCGCGTCTCAAAAGTTCAACCAAACAAAGAAAAAAGAAAAGATAACTCGAGAACTTGACATATCCATTTCCAAATCCCAAACTAAAGGTTAGACACAGGTAATGAGAGGGTAAGCTAATTGCATTGAGTGTTCATCAGATTGCATTCAACATGTACACCATGACAGATCCAACATTCAGAAAACTGCAGCCACAATATAACAAAGGCCAAACCAGTTCGCAAGATATGCTCTTTGACACATCTTTCTCTAATAGATAATGTATCAAGTCAGCAGTTTCTACCATATACTGAAAAATAGGTGGAGATATTGACCTTTCTTTTTCTTTTTCATCTTTTCTTTTTGTGGTTCTTATGATCAAAGGCAAAGGATCTCTCAGGGGATATGCTTCTTTAGGATCCGAGTTGTATCAGTGATTTCAATAGGAACCGAACCCTTATGGCAAGGTAATGTTTGATTCACCAATAATTTTTTTTTTTTTTTTTTTTTTTCAGATGGGTACTAAATGTTTAATTCATCAACCCAGACTTTCAGAATCACATTATTGTGTGACGGGCCAAGCCCTTGCATCTGGTGAAAAAGGCCAAAAGAAAAGGGACACAATATTTGAACTCTCTGTTTGATTTTATCAGAATATAACTGAGTAGAATATTGACATTACTGAAACTGTCCCTGTGAATAGATTTCGCATCACTCTTGTAAACAACACAACTTTTCGGGTTACATTAGCGACAGAGAACCCTGTTCTTGCGGAGAACTTTAACAAGCACTTATCCAAAACACGAATCTATGTACCTTTATTAAAACAGTTGTCCTAACATTTATTGCCCGGGATACAATATCCACTTCTGATTATTTCCAGAAATTCTCTATAAAGGGGTAGGTGCCGAATGAAAAACCATACACCCACCAACCCAGTCACACAAACATGAGTAATGTTGAGAATTTAGATACAAGCAATAGCTGTGATTATGAAAGCTGTAAATTCCAGACAAAACCTGTGGAAGATATTCTGTGACAATCATCATGGGACTGCTCTGTGTGACGGCACCCAAAAATTGGACGATGTTTGGATGGCGCAACTTCTGAAGAAGTGCTAGCTCATCCCTAAAAGCCTTTCTGTGGTACATTAAGTTGCAAACCATATATCATCAGATTGCACAGCAAAAGGCAAGTTAGAGCAACAGTCTAGAGCAAAAGACAATAGCAAAACTAACTCACATTTTATTCTCATCACTCAACACTTCCTCCCCTAATGTTTTGACCGCAACTTGGATTCCACGCCATAATGCACTTCGAAAAGTTCCCTGTTAAAACTTCAGAAAATTAAAGTAGTGTTGAAGCTTCTTCCACTTTTCTTTCACAAGAAGGGTGTGTAGTCTTTACCAATCTTGACATCAAAATACATTTATTTACCGCAATAATTCAAAAGGAGATGAATATTGCATTTCTGATTTCATGTTGCAATAGAATGTGAAGCATCTTCCTTTTACTTTTTCCCAAAGAAAGTTATGCGTTCATGTAAACCAAAACCATACTCCATCCATTATGGGCAACTTTGTTCACCTGAGATTAAACTCTATATGCTCCAATTAATAAGGAGCGCTGGATTTATATCTACAACGTAGACATCGGACAACTTAAAGAATGCTCAAAGAATATAATAAAAAAATTCCGGTTCATGCAAATCTATTTCGTATTTGGCAGTCAAAATAAAAGATTTATCCAACAGAAGGACAATCCAGCATTCAAGTCACTGTTCGTCTGTAGTTACTATAATCAAATTGCTATGTCAATTGCAATGAGAGAACACGAAAGCAGAAAAATCTGATCCTGTAACAAATAACAAAATAAGCCTTGTCCCAGTAAGTGGGATAAGGCTAAATGAATTGAAAGGAGAAGGAAATCAGAGACCATGTGTCGTGTCGAAGGCTAACTCATGACACCAGCAAGACTTCACCTTCAAATGGAAGGAGTATCTTAAACTAAAGTAAAGACAGAGAAAATTAATGCCCTGGAAGTAACGAACTCTCTCTTCTCAATCACAAGAGCAAAGTGAGTCATGGCACTCCTTACATGGACAAGCTCATGAATATACACTAATAGCAATACTTTTAAACGGAAAACTTCCGGGTGCTCACAAGAAGCAAACTTGATGATGAAGGAACATGAAAAAAGAACATCTTACCTTTGTTATATTCACGCTACTCGAAAAATCAAGCTCACTTGGATTGATTTCGTATTCAGGGACCTCCCGAGCATTTTGGACGTGCATGGGAGCCATCTGAAAATTAAACACCAAAAATCAAGAAGACAAACGCCACAACACCACAGGACGACACCTTCACCATCGGGTTTTATGTGCGCATACCCTAGTAAACATCTCTAAAACTTGTTATTTCAGAACCATCATATAACACCGTAACTTTCTCAGACGAAGCCTATGCTTCTACCACGAATGACCCCCAAACAACAAATGTCAAATGTGAAATCGTAAGCCGCACGTACCGGAGGATGCGCACCATTCTTCTCCAAGAGCTTTATCACTTCTTGGTGCTTATAATATATCGCGTCCGCAAGAGGCTGTCGAAACAAACGACAATCAATCACGACTTACAGCAACAAAACATCGCGACAGCTTGCCGAGGAATTTCGTGCTCAAATGACTCGTGCCCCCGCAAGGTGCGCAATTTCACGTCAGGCAGAGAAGACTTTCGGCAGCGAAGCATAACTGAACTGAACTGAACTGAGCTGAGCTGAACTGAACTCCAACCTATAACCGACTGCAATCGAGTACAGGCTAACACGCCATGCACGCCGAAGCTCGAAATCGCACAATCGAAAAACCGCGAGCAGAGCAAAGCAACAAGAGGACTTAACCAAAAAAAAAAAACCGATTTTACCGTGCTTCCCCAGCGATCCTTGGGATCGACGACGGCGCCCCTGTCGATCAGCAGCTGGACGACGTCGGTCCTCCCCTGGCAAGCCGCGATGTGGAGGGCCGTCCGGCCGTCGATGTCCCTGAAGTTGACGTCGGTGCCGGAGTCGAGGAGCTCCCGGATCGAGTCGAGGTCGCCCTCGTTGGCAGCGTACATGAGGCGGACGCCGGGGCCGACCGCCTCCGGGCCGGGGCCGCCGCCGAGGTCGGCGGGGGCCTCGAGGTCGGGCGCGAGGGAGGACTGCCGGCCGAGCGGGAACCGCGGCTGGGATCTGGCGTCCATGGCCGGACGGCGGGGCGGTGAGCTCGGCGACTGGCGAGCTCACTTTCTCTCTCCTCCGGAATCGTGGTGGGAGTAGAGAGAGAAAGTGGAGGAAGAAGAAGAAGAAGAAGAAGAAAAGGAGTGGAATCTGGGGAAAGTAGGGATTATATATATATTTATTCTCAAGAGGGAAAGCAAGGAAAGTGGAGAAATGAAGGAAAGGGAGAATCAAGAGAGAAAGACGACTCTTTCTCTCTCTAGCTCTGGAGAGGAATTTATTTATTTATTTATTTATTTATTTTGGTTTCCTTGGCAATTGTCTTTGCAATATTTGCTGATTAACATTAATATCCTACATCATGCCTAAAATAAATATTTCCATCCCTGCTCCAATTTTCCTAAACCGACCAGCAAAAATCTATTGATTTTTTTTGGATTTTCCGGGGGAATTTTAGATTTAAATCCGAATCCTCGATTGGTTCGAAGTCGCTCGGATTCATTTGTTGAGACGAGCAATGCGATTTTCAAATATTAAGTCAAAATTTATTCGAAAATTATTTCGGCCTTTTTTTTTCTTCTTGTATCCATTTTAGCTTTGATGTCGGCTCTCTCGCCCTCTCTCTATCTAGCCTCCGAGAGGTATTTTATTATTTATTTATTTTGATTTCCTTGACAATTGTCTTGCAATTTGCTAATTAACATTAATATCCACATCCTACCTAAAATAAACTAGATAATAAACGAAAGGGTTCCATCCCTTCTCCAATTTTCCTATAGTGAACAACAAAAATCTTTTGATTATTTTGGATTTTCCGAGGGGATTTTAGATTTAAATTCGATTTTTGCATTCATACTAATTAAAAGCTCTAGCTCCATATCAAGGTCACAATCAATATCGTCACTATCCTTAATATCGATATCATCAATAAGAAGACGGTTTAGGTTTGTTATCTAGTAACTTGTTCGGAAATACAGTAATGAAAAGAACATAGGAGTTTGTCGCTAGGTATTTGACCAAATAGGATGATTCAAAGTCAGCTCGAGTTCATCTTCCGAGACAATGACTCGAGCTTCGGATATCAAGTCGAATTCGTCGAGAGTTATCTCAATGCTTTTTCCTTTTTTTTCTCTCATGGTTATGAAAGAAACGGAAGAGAGCGATTTCGGAAGAATTCAAGCCAATGGATAAGGCTTATTTTAGGTGCATTGGATGTATGACCCTTTCATGATTCAAAAAGGTTAAAAATGTGTCGAAGGTTGGATGTATCTTATCAATTCCATCATTATATATTTCAACAGTTGTCATCGTCCATTATTTTTTTTAGGACACATCATCTATCAGATATATTAGTTATATAAATAAATAAACGAGAATTTATAAATAAATTATTATCGATAGTGAATATATTTTTATCAAGTAATTATTTTAAGTCATGTGCCATATTTTAAAATAGATATATTTCAAGTTATTTAAATTTTCACCAAACCGACTACGCCCTAATTTATGTGAATGGATCCGGGCAGATAGATTCTTTTCAGGCGACGTAGGAAAGCGACGGGTGCTGCAAATTTTCGCAACTCAATCCGCGGCCACCACTTTTCAGCACGTCACGACACATTCCAATTTTTTTAAAATATAATTAACGTCAATCATCGCTCGACTAAAAACGATTTAATTAATTTGCGAATCGATCGCATCGCTTTGCGTGACCGACGTGTCCTCCGCTGCGCATGGGGTTCAGTGAACATGGGCTTTTCGTGCTCCACGAAAAAACGTGACAACATGAACATTGAAATTACGTTTCTAGGATTTAATAAAAGGAAATCGGATTTAATTAGTCATGAATTGCGTGCACCTGTCACGATTTTTTATCCGGTAGTGCTGAGTATTAATCAGGCGAGTCGATTGACTTTTTGGGACGACGGGCACATTCGGTCACGGTGCAATGATTTGATTTCTTCGCTTATCTGCCGTGGCTTCGGTGACTGTATTCTCCACCTTATCCAACGAAAGAAAGAAAGACAAAATAAACAAAAAAAAAAAAAAATTACTCCTTATGTTCCATGAAAATAAATAATTTAAAAAAACACTTATATCACTTAAAATAATAAATTAATAAATAATATTATAAATTAATTTAAATATTTTTAATGGTGATTATTTTTCACTAACTCAATTTTATAAGCAGAGCAATTGATTATTTTTATATTCTTTTAATTACGCATTTGATAAAAATATGTTTCAAAAATGAACAAACAAAAATATCTTTCATCATTTTTTAGATATAAATTATAGTTGATAATGGATATATTGATTAGGAAATATATTTCATTAAAAGTCCAAATCAAAATCGTAATCAATCAGCTGGACGAAATAGATGATGGCAGGCAAAGTCACTGGAGTAGATATCAGGAGAAAAATTGAATAGATTCAACGACTTCATGTCGGAATATTATGCGGTCGTAGCGGTTTAAGAAATAAAGAAAAAGAAATCAGATAGGCGACGGCAAAAACTGTGGGTACTTCGGAGGATGTTAAGGATCAGATTCGGCGTTTTGTATTTTTCCGAGATTTATCGTTTGTGCTGCTTTTGGTCGGCAAGATCGAACGAGGAGGGCGGGGGTCGTTTTCCGAAATCAGACACGGCTCGCGCGACAGCATTTTCACGTTGGGAATAATGACACCCCAATAAATATCCCATCCCACCCCAACCCACCCCACCCCACCCCACCCCACAGGAGGAAAAGATAAAAAAATAAATAAAATAAAATAAAAATAGGAAAAAGAAGGAATCCCAAATGCAAATGGTCGACAACGTCGCAGCATCAATTAATTTGCTCCGGGCCGTGGACAATTCGGTTTTGGGAATGGGTTTCGGGCTTTGAAGACTCTAGGACAAATGCCGAAATGTTTGGTAGTTGAAGCCCATTTCAGAAATGTTGGTATTTTCCAAAGCCTAAAGTCTCTCGACCAAATATAGATCCTACCCAACTTTGGATTTTGAGCATTTTCGAAATGCGACCCTAAGCAGCCTCAGCTTGGGATAGCCAGGGGTCACGTGACCTTAGGTCACTGCTGCTAGATCTGGTTCATCAAAGTCAGGATGCCATTCGAGCGTCGACCGAGTTTCACTTTTTCTTTTTATTTGTTAATCTAAAAGACATTAACTGAAATCTTTTATAAGGGTAATTTTCGTCAAAACTATATTTAAATTAAAGTAGATTCTCAATGCATTTTTCAATTATGCTTTACCAAAAAACACTTTTTGCATTTCAAGACAGCTCCTTCATTTAACGTAATTTGCATTTATGCATGAGCTTTCCCCAAATGCCATACCAAATCAAATATAGTTGCTAATTAGCGGAATCAAAGAGAAATCTTTGCATTTCAAGTGAGAAGTGGCCTTCGAACCCATAGCCTTCCAGACGGTTGCAAAAGAAAACGGTGAAATTTGATCAATAGGTGATTGAGTCGAGAAAATATTGGGTACCCTAAAGGGACCACGTCATTAGTGCTCTGAACGAGTCAGGCTTCGACACCAGTCCGCTGGCAGGTCCACGTCTGCTCTCTCTCTCTCTTCTCTCCCACGTCGTTCCAATTCAAAGCAGGAGCATTCTCTCTCTCCTGTGTCTTACCTTCTTTCTCTTCCGATGACGCTCGACGCTCTGAACGAGTTCTCTATCCAATGCACTAAACCACGCCGTCTAGTGCTTCCTCCGATGGCCGTTGCTCCCTCCCGACGGACCAAAGCGCAGGCAGGCGTTCTCTCTCTCCTATGTCTTACCTTCTCTCTCTTCTGACGACAACAACGACGCTCAACGCTCTCGACACACTCTACCTAATGCACTGAACCGCGCCGTCTAGCGCTTCCTCCGACAGCCGTCGCTCCCTCCCAACGACGGCCTTTCTCTCTCCACTCGACGGCATCATCTCAGATCTGCATTCTCTCGGCACACTCTACCCCAATACACTAGCATCATCCTCAGATCTGCATTCTCTCGCCGCACTCTACCCCAATGCACTGAACCGCCCCATCTAGCGCTTCCTCGACGGCCATCGGTCCCTCCCGACAACGGCCTTTCTCTCTCCACTCGACGGCGTCATCCTCATATCTGCATTCTCTCGATGTACTCCCGCGACATCTTTCTTCCGAAATCACGCTCTCTCCCGACCGCAAGACAAGTTCGATTTTATTTCCCAAGCCCTAAATCTAGCTTTGTCAACTAACATAATCTGGTGATTATGGGTGAATTTTGTTTTAGTTTTGACATATCCCGAGCCCTAAAGTATGGTTTGATAGTTCATTAACAGTATTTGGAAAAAGTTTAAGTCTCAGTTGCTAGGATGGAAATTTAAAAAGCGCATTCACTTATCTCTTGCTTTTCTATGACAGTTAAGAGTCACAAGGATCATTTGTGGAGCGTTTTTGTATTTGCAACCTATGATAATTCAAAACATGGCAAACATCTAGGATAGCAGTCCATGCAATAAAGAGAGTTTAGGAATAGGTTGTGAGACATTGTGATATGACAAAATATTTGGTTGCCATCAACCATGGTTGTGGCCCTTGTGGGGTAAGGAAGTGCTTGAGTTTTGTTATACTAGTACCTAGCATGGTGAGCCCACGACCTCTAGAATCCGAAATTATATGATTCAACATGCTGGGCGGTGTGCCTAGGACAACAACAATAACATTTTTGGGGGTGTTGGGGGTTGTTGGGGGTGGGGTGGGTGTTTATTGCAGGTTTGTGATATCATAAGTCTCACTCTTACATAAAGAGAAATTGAATGTGAATGTGATATTTAAGTCGAAGCCCTCTCCTCATTGAAAACTTTTAAAAATCTTTTTCTCCAACGAAGCTAACTTATGGAAAAATTGTGATTAGTTTGGTTTTTGCCTCTCTATACGCCAGTATTGATGGCATAACCTATTTAATGTTTAGAGTCCGTTTAGTATAAATTCCCCTTAAAAGCTATAATTATGAAAAGGAGTGTTGTGGCTTTTATAACGTATTTGGCAAATTTTTCTTAACTCATTATGCCTCACAACTACAATAGCTTATAGAAATTTTTAGGAAGTTGCCTCACCCACTTTGAGATGTTGCAGTTTTAATATTAGACATTTCCAAAAATGCAAGTTATGACACTTCATAGCACAACCAAGTTCAACACGGTCACAGCACAACCAAGTGTAACTGTTACGGCACAACCATAGTCATTTTAAGCAGACGCTTAGATTAAAAAGTTCATTTATTTTTATTTAGATAAGAAGTAAGGTTTCTTATCAGTGGTTCCGTTTGTATTAGCATTTTCTAACTCTTGTGTCTCGTTTCGGGAGAGGAAGTGGAGGACATGGTTTTCGTAGTGGTGCTGGAGAAAGTGAGCTTCATCTCCAACGGATGAGGTATCTTATTGAGTGCAACTGATACTTGTATTCTCAATTGAAATTTCTTATTGCATTCGTCTGTCTTTTTGTGTGGAAAAGTTATCATTCTACTTGCCAAAGACAAGGCTAGTGAACTATCGAACCTAAATAGAGTTTTAAGTTTTCTAGTGTGCTTCTAATGATAATGTGTAGAATTATGCATGCTTTGTTGGTTTTAATTGGAGATAAAGCTTATTCTTGACAAAGTAATTGATTAAGTCAAAAGTGATGAGCAAAAGCTTTAATTGGATGTCAAATGATTGACTTTTTAAATCATGTTATGTCCTCATTGCATTATACTATGTACATTGGTATAATATCTAGTTCAGCCTTCATTGCACTACCCAATAGTATATCAATTTGTATATTCCACATCACATTTTACTTTGAAGTACTTGCTATTTTCACGCATTACACGTTTCTTTTTACATGTTCCTTTTTTTGGGTTTTGAGAAGTTTTTTTGGTTTCAATTTGACATTTACTAGTGCAATAAAGAATTGGTTTTCTTGAACTTAGTAAAGAGTTTGTTGCTTTCCCTTTTTTCGATCATCTTATGCTTAATTCTTTCCTCAATTCACTATTTGAGTGACATTGTTGACTATTTTCTTTATGTCCTCTTCTCTAACATTCAGAAAGCTATTGAGAGCTAGGAAAGCATCGAGTCAGATCTCTCTCTCTCTCTCTCTGAGTTGCATTTTAATTGTACACGTGATAATTCAATAGTCTTTTGGGAAAGATTTATTAGATTACAACTATGGGAACATGCTCAACTGTTTTTGAATAGCAATAAGCCATATTCAGATTGGTAGATGTCCAAGATTTATGGGAAAATAGTCCTCTTTTTTATTTTTTTTTCTTTTACAAGAATTAGAAGTCATGTTTATTCTTATTGTCTATGCTTGTATTTGCACAATTAGTCATCGTCTAACCTTGTACTAAACCTCGTGAATTTCACAATTGCTATTTTTTTATCGGATTAAGGCTATTCCAATTCTATCTCAAGCTGTGCAAATGTGTTATGTAGGGGAATTCCCATTCTAGGGCTTTTTCACTCTCTTGAAAAATTGAATTTTTTTTGTATCTGGATGAATTTGTTAATGGTGTTATCTGATTCATTATATGTATTTTGGTCCTTCGGGTGAGATTATGTGGGATGGATATGTTGCATTATTAGTTCTCACGTTGCCCTTTCAATCTGTTTTGGTCTTATTATGATCTGTTTTATAATTTAAAGAAATGTTAGTTTTGCAGGATTTTAGAACGCTGGCATGTTTTGGAATCACAAATTGAAGAGGTTTGGCGCACGAGAACTTCACAAAGAACTTCACAAACTGCATAAGGATCAGGAGGAGCCTAAGGCCAACTATGGGTTGTTGGGAGATGAAAATTCAGCAAGTGCTGGACATGAAATAGAAAGACTCTAATCTTTACTTGGTTAAACTTGGTGATTGAGTTTGATAGTCATTCACTCATATGATATAATTTGATGTACTGATTTTTAGAATTTTTTGGGTGACTTACTTTTCAAGAATTGTAAAATTTTCGTCAAGCATATGAACAAATGGCTCTCACTTTTCACTTGTTACATCTTTCCTTTAAAATGTGTGTAATCTCATCAATTTTTTTTTGTCTTTTGTCTCTTTGTAAGATACATTTTCTTCCAAATTGGAGATGTTTGTATGTAGTGCTCGATTACAAATTATAAGTTTAATTTTGATTTGTGGAAGTTTGGTAGATCGAAATCAGAAAACTTGTGTTTTTTTTCTTGGTGGTAGATTTATTTTGTGGTATGTCAAGTCACAACAATTTTTAAGACGAAATAAACAACATTGGTTCTTGACTCACGGGATTGGGGCTCTTTGAGGAAGCTGAAAGCTTGCTGTCTATTTGAGAAAGGAACATTCAGATGGCTGAATCAGAGGTAATTTTTCATGTATACTATGTGAAACCTATTTTGCTTTCTTAAGTAACATGTTGGATGATATCTTGCTTGTAAAAGCATTACATTACTTACTTTTTATTTTTGAACTTACAACATGAAACTTTCCATCTTGCACACGTAATGCATGATATGGAAAAAGATTATGAGTTTGTGATAGAAATTGTTTTTCCAAATGAACTTAAAGCATATCACACGTATGTAGTTTACGCAATTGGCAAAGGATTTGGAGTGAAAAATGATAATTTGTTAAGAAATTGTAAAGGAGAAGTAACTCGATAGACTTTCGTGTGTAATTGTGAGGGGCATCTTATCAACTTATCTGATCAAGAAAAGAAATTTGAAAGGTTTGAAGTTAGATGTGGTTGTCCTGCTCGTATCAAACTTAAGGTTGACAATGGTGTCTACGAAGTCATTGAGTATGTTTCCGAACATAATCATCCATTTATTTCGGAATGTCAGAAGCATTTGATTAGATGTGGAAGAATGATATCCGATACTTGTAAAGGTGTTATAATTGATATGATTAAAGTTGGTATTGGGGGACTTCAATATAAGTTTTTAGCAAATGAAGCGGAGGAAGAAAAAACTTGGGTTTCAACTTGCATGATTGTTAGAATTTTTTGTAGACCAAAAGATCCAATGACATAAGTGGAGGAGATTGTCAAAATGTTCTAAATCATTTTCATCGCATGCAAATGGAAAACTTGATATTTTTCTATGTCGTACAAGTAGATTAAGATGGTAAAATAACAAGTATATTTTGGAGAGATAGTTTATCCAAATATGATTATAATTGTTTTGGTGATGTGTTTGTGTTCGATATCACGTATTGTACCAATAGATATAACCTGATTTGTGCACCTTTTTTGGGGTTAATCACCATTAGAAGAATATTTTGTTCGGTTGTGCATTGTTGCTAAATGAGACTGCAGAGTCATTTATTTGGTTATTTGAAGTGTTTTTGAAGTCTATGGGAAACAAGGCTCCAAAGACTATATTCACTGATCAAGATCAAGCTATGGCAAAAGCCATTAGAATTGTGTTTCTAAATACACAACACCGATTATGCACTTGGCATATTGGGAAAAATGACAATAAAAACATTCTAGATCTTTACCATAAGCCAAGTTTTAAGGATAAATATTTCTTGACGCTTATGTATAGATGCAGATCAGAGGATGAATTTGAATTTACTTGGAGGGAAATGGAAGATGAGTGGGATACTAAGAATAACAATTGGCTTTGAAAATTGTATGACCTTAGATATAAATGGAGTTTAGCTTTTGGTCGTGATACATTTACATGTGGTATGGCATCGAGTCAAAGGAGTGAGAGCACTAATAATGTCTTCCAACATATGACAACCAAGACATCATCTGTTGTAGCATCGATCTATCACTATGAAGAATAGCTGAAGCACATGAGAAAAATTGAAGGTCAAGATGATTATAATTCTCATAGAAAGCCCAAGTTGTCGGTTCCTAAAAAGGGATCTTGGCGCATGTTGCTTCAATGTATACCCGTATCATATTTAAGAAGTTTAATGTATAATTTGTGCAAAGTCTCGGCAAACATATTTCAGGTACTACATTCGATGGATCAATTTATTTATATACTCTGAAGTATTCGGGGATTGAATGTGAAAATGTTGTCAGATTTAATCCCATAGACTTTTCAGTTTTTTGTGATTGCAAATTATTTGAATCGAAAGGGTGGTTGTGTCGCCATGCCTTGAAAGTGTTGAATGATAACATATCGGTTACGAGTATTCCATCTTCTTATATTTTGAAAAGATGGACCAATGGTGCCAAAGAAGGAATTGTGACTGATGAATGTCATCAAATGTCTTCGAGTCTATCTAAATTTAATCAGTTTTCCACGTTAATGCATGAATCTTTTGAATTGATGAGTTTGGGAACCGAAAATAAATACTATGACTATAGTGAGGACGAACATGAAAAAAACGAAGGCTGAAATTGCATCATACAAAGCAAGTGTCGTTGTCACTGATGATGCCATCGTTGATGACGATGATGATATTGAGAATTCTTGCGAGATTTCAGTTTTGGACCCCATTCGAAGGAAAGAAAATAGAATAAGTTATAGAAGGCTCAAAAATTCAAGTGAGAAAAATAATAAAAAATCTAAGAAAGGAACACGCCCCACGCAAATAGAAAGTCGAGGTGAGTCATGTATTATTTTACTTAATGTGATTGTTAATTTCTTCGCTTATGTTATATAATGCTAATTAACATATTTATTACTTTGTGATGTAGAATTGGCTATCCAAGCAACACATAATGAAACTCATTATCCAGACTATTCGAGTAATTCAAATCAATCTCGAAGTGTCTTTTATCCTAGCAATGTTGGCGGTCCTTCAATAAATCTAAATTTTCACAATTAGGTATATTGCTATTAGTTCTCAATTTGTATTTACATCTTACTAATTTATTAATTTTTTCTATATTGGTGCAGCAGCCACTGTGTTTCATACCTCCAGGGATTATGAATGTGTTTTGCCCATTTCCCAATCAGGTTTATTTAGTAGTTTGATGCATTAATTTATTTATAATGGACCGTGCCTTTCTACAACTATAGATAACATATAATTTATTTTATGTAGATGCAATACCCATATATTATGCTGCCAAGGAATATGAATGGATATTTACCATTCACTAATCAGGTGCTTATTATGAAATCATTTTAGATCCTAATGTTATCTAATATTGTTTTTAATATTTTAATGTTTATTATTAATGGTTTCTTTTGAATAGATGTTGGAGTACCATAATAGATCTCACGGAACCATTTTAAGTCAGGTATAACTTGCACTTTCTCTTATGGAACCATAATTTAGATCTCACAATTCTTTCTTTGGCACCCTTGGTCTATCTTTTCAAAATACAAGAAGATGGAATGCTCATAACCGATATGTTATCATTAAACATTTTCAAGGCATGGCGACACAACCACCCTTTCGATTCAAATAATTTGCAATCACAAAAAACTAAAAAGTCTACGGGATTAAATCTGACAATATTTTCACATTCAATCCCTGAAATGTAGTACCTAAAATATGTTCGCTAAGACTTTGCACAAATTCTACATTAAACTTCTTAAAGATGGTACGGGTATACACTGAAGCAGCATGCGCCAAGATCCCATTTTTAGGAACCTGCAACTTGGGCTTCTCACGAGAATTATAATCAAATTGACTTTCAATTTCTCTCATGTGCTTCAGTTGTTCTTCATAGTGATAGACCAATACTACAACAGACGATATCTTGGTCGTCGTATGTTGGAAGACATTATTAGTGCTCTCACTCCTTTGACTTGATGTCATAGCACATGTAAAGGTATCACAACCAAATGCTAAACTCAATTTATGTCTAAGGTCGTACAATCTTCGAAGCCAATTGTTATTCTTAGTACCCCACTTGTCTTCCATTTCCCTCTAAGTAGATTCAAATTCATCCTCTGATCTGCATCTATACATAAGCGTCAAGAAATGTTTTGATTAGCATATTCCAATATGCCAAGTGCATAATCAGTATTGTGTATTCGGAAACACAATTCTAATGGCTTTTGTCATAATTTGGTCTTGATCAGTGAATATAGTCTTTGGAGCCTTGTTTTCCATAGACTTCAAAAACACCTCAAATAACCAAATAAATAACTCTACAGTCTCATCTAGCAATAATGTACAACCAACCAAAATATTCTTCCAATGGTGATTAACCCCAACAAAAGATGCATAAATCAGGTTATATCTATTGGTACTATACGTGGTATCGAATACAAGCACATCACAAAAACAATCATAATCATATTTGGATAAAGTATCTCTCCAAAATATATTTGTCATTTTACTATCTTGATCTACTTGTACGGCATATAAAAATATCGAGTTTTCCATTTGTATGCGATGAAAATGATTTAGAACATTTTGACAATCTTCCCCACTTATGTCATTGGATCTTTTGGTCTGCAAAAAATTATGACAACCATGAAAGTTGAAACCCAAGTTTTTGCTTAGTCCCGCTTTATTTGCTAAAAACTTGTATGTCGAAATCCCCCCGATACCAGCTTTAATCATATCAACTATAACACATTTACAAGTATTGGATATTATTCTTCCACATCTAATCAAATGCTTCTGACCTTCCGGACTAAATGGATGATTATGTTCGGAAACATACTCGATGACTTCATAGACACCATTGTCAACCTTAAATTTGATACGAGCAGGACAATCACATCTAACTTTAAACTTTTCAAATTTCTTTTCTTGATCAGATGAGTTGATAGGATGCCCCTCACAATTACACACAAAAGTTCGTCGAGTTACTTCTCCTTTACGATTTCTTAACAAATTATCCTTCCTTACTCTAAATCCTTTGCCAATTGTGTAAGCTACATACGTGTGATATGCTTTAAGTTCATTTGGAAAAACCATTCTTATCGCAAACTCATAATCTTTTTCCATATCACGCATTACGTGTGCAAGATGGGAAGTTTCACGCTGCAAGTTCAAAAATAAAAAGTAAGTAATGTAATGCTTTTACGAGCAAGATATCATCCAACATGTTACTTAAGAAAGCAAAATAGGTTTCACATAGTATACATGAAAAATTACCTCTGATGCAACCATCTGAATGTTTCTTTCTCAAATAGACAAGAAGCTTTCAGCTTCCTCAAAGAGCCCCAATCTCATAAGCCAAGAATCAATGCCGTTTATTTCATCTTAAAGACTGTTGCGACTTGACATATCACAAAATAAATTTACTACCAAGAAAAAAAAAACATAAGTTTTCTCATTTCGGTCAACCAAACTTCCACAAATCAAAATTAAATTTATAATTTGTAATCAAGCACTACATACAAACATTTCCAATTTGGAAGAAAATGTGTCTTACAAAGAGGCAAATGACAAAAAAATTGATGAAATTACACACATTTTAGAGGAAAGATGTAACAAGTGAAAAGTGAGAGCCATTTGTTCATATGATTGATGAAAAGTTACCATTCTTGAAAGTAAGTCACCCAAAAAATTCTAAAAATCACTACATCATATTATATCATGTGAGTGAATGACTGTCAAACTCAATCTCCAAGTTTAACCAAGTAAAGATTAGACTTTTTCTATTTCATGCCCAGCACTGGCTGAATTTTCATCTCCCAACAACTCATAGTTGACCTTAGGTTTCTCTTGATCCTCTATGCAGTTTATGAAGCTCTTTGTGAAGCTCTCGTGCACCGGACCTCTTCAATTTGTGATTCCAAAATACGCCGGCATTCTAAAATCCTGCGAAACTAACATTTCTTTAAATTATAAAACGGATCATAATAAGACCAAAAGCAGATTGAAAGAGCAACATGAGAACTGATAATGCAACATATTCATCCCACATAATCTCACCCGAAGGACCAAAATACATATAATAAATTAGATAACACCATCAACAAAT
The DNA here is from genome assembly GCA_014182375.1 of Eucalyptus virginea. Classification (NCBI taxonomy): domain Eukaryota; kingdom Viridiplantae; phylum Streptophyta; class Magnoliopsida; order Myrtales; family Myrtaceae; genus Eucalyptus; species Eucalyptus virginea. Next base: position 13,033,900 of record CM024524.1, on the reverse strand, counting down.
TCATCCAGATGCAAAAAAAAAATCAATTTTTCAAGAGAGTGAAAAAGCTCTAGAATGGGAATTGCCCTACATAACACCTTTGCACAACTTGGGATAGAATTTGAATAGCCTTAGTCCAATAAGAAACATCAATTGTGAAATTTACGAGGTTTAGTACAAGGTTAGACGAAGACTAATTGTGCAAATACAAGCATAGACAATAAGAATAAACATGACTTCTAATTCTTGTAAAAGAAAAAAATAAAAAAGAGAACTATTTTCTCATAAATCTTGGACATCTACCAATCTGAATATGGCTTACTGCAATTCAAAAACAGTTGAGCATGTTCCTGTAGTTGTAATTTAATAAATTTTCCTATAAGATTATTGAATTATCACATGTACAATTGAAAAGCAACTTAGAGAGAGAGAGAGAGAGAGAGAGAGAGAGAGAGATCTAACTTGGTACTTTCCTAGCTCTCAATAGCTTTCTCAATGTTGGAGAAGAGGACAGAAAGACAGTAGCCAGCAAGGTCACTCAAATAGTGAATTGAGGGAAGAATTAAACATAAGATGATCGAAAAAGGGAAAGCAACAAACTCTTTACTAAGTTTAAGAAAATCAATTCTTTATTGCACTAGTAAATGTCAAATTGAAACCATAAAAACTTCTCAAAACCCAAAAAAAGGAACATGTAAAAAGGAACATGTAATGCATGAAAATAGCAAGTACTTCAAAGTAAAATGGGACGTGGAATATGCAAATTGATATACTATTGGGTAGTGCAATGAAGGCTGAACCAGATATTATACCAATGTACATAGTATAGTGCAATGAGGACATAATAGGATTAAAAAAGTCTGACATCCAACTAAAGCTTTTGCTCATCACTTTTGACTCAATCAATTACTTTGTCAAGAATAAGCTTTATCTCCAATTAAAACCAACAAAGCATGCATAATTCTACACATTATCATTAGAAGCACACTAGAAAACTTAAAACTCTATTTAGGTTCGATAGTTCACTAGCATTGTCTTTGGCAAGTAGGACGATAACTTTTCCACACAAAAAGACAGACGAATACAATAATCAATTTCAATTGAGAATACAAGTATCAGTTGCACTCAATAAGATACCTCCTCCATTGGAGATGAAGCTCACTTTCTCCAGCACCACTAAGAAAACCATGTCCTCCACTTCCTCTCCCGAAACAAGACACAAGAGTTAGAAAATGCTAATACAAATGGAACCACTGATAGTAAACCTTACTTCTTATCTAAATAAAAATAAATGAACTTTTTAATCTAAGCATCTGCTTGAAATGGCTATGGTTATGCCGTAACAGTTACACTTGGTTGTGCTGTGACCGTGTTGAACTTGGTTGTGCTATGAAGTGTCATAACTTGCATTTTTGGAAATGTCTAATATTAAAACTGCAACATCTCAAAGTGGGTGAGGCAACTTCCTAAAAATTTCTATAAGCTATTGTAGTTGTGAGGCATAATGAGTTAAGAAGAATTTGCTAAACACGTTATAAAAGCCACAACACTCCTTTTCTTTTAAAGGGGAATTTATACTAAACTCTAAACATTAAATAGGTTCTCAATAAACATTAAATAGGTTCTACCATCAATAATGTTTGCCTTTCTTCTCTGTATAGAGTTGAGTGTATGTTCAAAATAATACTTCTTACCTTTTACCAAAAAAAAAAAAAAACCCAAACTAATCACAATTTTTCCATAAGTTAGCTTCGTTGGAGAAAAAGATTTTTAAAAGTTTTCAATGAGGAGAGGGCCTCCTCGACTTAAATATCACATTCACATTCAATTTCTCTCTATGTAAGAGTGACACTTATGATATCACAAACCCGCAATAAACACCCACCCCCACAACCCCCCAATACCCCAAAAAATGTTATTGTTGTTGTCCTAGGCACACCGCCTAGCATGTTGAATCATGTAATTCCGGATTCTAGAGGTCGTGGGCTCACCATGCTAGGTATTAGTATAACAAAACTCAAGCACTTCCTTACCCCCACAAGGGCCACAACCATGGTTGATGGCAACCAAATATTTTGTCATATCACAATGTCTCACAACCTATTCCTAAACTCTCTTTATTGCATGGACTGCTACCTTAGATGGTTGCCATGTTTTGAATTATTATAGGTTGCAAATACAAAAACGCTCCACGAATGATCCTTGTGACTCCTAATTGTCATAAAAAAGCAAGAGATAAGTGAATGCGCTTTTTAAATTTCCATCCTAGCAACTGAGACTTAACTTTTTCCAAATACTGTTAATGAACTATCAAACCATACTTTAGGGCTCGGGATATGTCAAAACTAAAACAAAATTCACCCATAATCACCAGATTATGTTAGTTGACAAAGCTAGATTTAGGGCTTGGGAAATAAAATCGAACCTGTCTTGCAATTGGGAGAGAGCATGATTTCGGAAGAAAGACGTTGCGAGAGTACGCCGAGAGAATGCAGATCTGAGGATGACGCCATCGAGTGGAGAGAGAAAGGCCATTGTCGGGAGGGACCGACGGCTGTAGGAGGAAGCGCTAGACGGGGCGGTTCAGTGCGTTGGGGTAGAGTGCGCTGAGAGAATGCAGATCTGAGGATGACGCTAGTGTATTGGGGTAGAGTGCGCCGAGAGAATGCATATCTGAGATGAGGCCGTTGAGTGGAGAGAGAAAGGCTATCGTTGGGAGGGAGTGACGGTTGTCGGAGGAAGCGCTAGACGGCGTGGTTCAGTGTGTTGGGTAGAGTGTGCCAAGAGCGTTGAGCATTGTCGTCATCGTCGGAAGAGAGAGAAGGTAAGACATGGGAGAGAGAGAACGCCCGCCCGCGCTCTGGTCCGCCGGGAGGGAGCGACGGCCATTGGAGGAAGCGCTAGACGGCGCGGTTCAATGCGTTGGGTAGAGAACTCATTTAGAGCGTTGAGCGTTGTCGTCCAAAGAGAGAGAAGGTAAGACACAGGAGAGAGAGAACGCTCTGCTTTGAATTGGAATGACGTGGGAGAGAAGAGAGAGAGAGAGCAGACGTGGACTTGCTAGAGGACAGGTGTCGAAGCCTCACTCGTTCAAAGTACCGATGACGTGATCCCTTTAGGGTACCTAATATTTTCTCTCCTCAATGGCCTAACTTGACTCCGATGCTATGTTAGTATTTCATAGACTTACAAGGAAAAAAGAAACAGAAAAAAATACTAAGAAAGAAACTATGCGTTTTCCGGTGTAGTTTATCTTCCAATTTATGCATTAGCAAAAAAGAAAAAAAGAAAAGAAACAGATACGTGACATTCACACGCAGTTAATTTACCAAATCCACGTCAGCAGTAAAAGCAACCCAGCATGCATGCACGCACGTCCCGGCTCTCTTCTCTGAAGAAAGAACACCTACCCGTTCGTTTTTACCGCCGCCGACGTCGCACTTCGCCGCTGCTGATTCATTTCATCCTGCCGCTCACACTGGGGAGATCGAAACAGGCATGACGGAGCACTGCCGCTGAGTACCGTTCGAAAGTTTTGGAGTAAATCGCTCGGCACGCGAGGAAAACCCTATCTGGGTTTGCAAAGATTTTAGGCATTTTGACGGCGGCGGCGGCGGCGCTCTGTTGATCTTTGCTATTGATTTGCTGATCTCGGATCTCAGGGCAGAGCCAAGCGGCACGGCGAGGAAACGTAAGGAACTCTGCGCGTTCAGATATTTGCTGGCCCTCCAGGTCTTATGGAGTCTAGGTGGTCCGAGCCGAGGAGCTGAAAGACCTCGCTAACAAATCCTTTCGCTGTAAGTACCTCTCTTACGCCGGCGACACGCGTTTTCGTTCGCTCTCGAGTCGCAATACATCGCCGGGTTCGAGGGTCGGTTCCAGCTTCTTCATGACTACTGGATTATCGGACATGCCGTATGCTGCGTCTGTCTTATCAGACAAGTTTTCGCCGTTCCGTCCGAACAAGCTCCTCCAGAGTACTGTCGTCGGCCCGCGCTAATTCGTTCATCTTGTCATAGGCCGCAAGTATGTTTGGGCTATCGAGCTCTACACTCGAGCGGGCGAGCTAGATCGGCACAACGCCGTGTACTGCGCCAACCGCGTGCACGCCCACATCAAACGGGAGGAATACGCGAGCGCCGTTCAGGACCCTTCGCATGCTATCGAGCTCGACGGGGCGTACTGCAAGGTAAATAGCTTCGCCTCCTCGATCCTCTCGTCCCAGCCATGCGCCCGAAGCGTTCTGAATCGAGCATCGTTACAGGGTTACTACATGCGCGGGGTGGCTTATCTTGCCATCAGGAAGTTCAGCGAAGCGCTCAGGGATTTTCAGCAGGTTTCTTTGAAATCCAAATGCGGTCGGCTTCGCTGATCAATCGTTCCTGCCGCCTGTTCATTTGGGATCGGCCGTCGAATGGATGCGATTTCGCTCTTCACGTTTTTGCTCTGCTTCCGTGATCAGGCTATGAAGATTTGTCCCCGCATTGTCGACGTCGTGAGAAGAGTGAAAGAATGCGAAGATGGGCTGATGCAACTTCAAGGAGCAATCATCCTGCCTGAGCCGATGCCGGCGGCGAGACTCAAAGGAGCGTTTGTTTTGCCCGATCCTAAACGGCGATGATCGGCGGACTCCATCAAAGGTGACTAGTCCAAATATTTCCATCTTTGCGATTATTTTTACCAAGCACGAAAGCTAAACCTATCTTGTTCGACCATGCATCATGCACTCGGTGCGATTTCGCATTAGCAATCCTACGCATCAGGATAGTTATGCGCTGCACTTGTGCTCTTACTAATGATGATGATAATGGGCACTGCATTTCGAAGTCCTCGTAATAGCCGGACTATGACAACCTTCAACTTGAAATTAACCGAGTTTCGATACTGTACATGTCGTATCCGGTAGTTCACAAGTAGATTGAATCCATTGCATCAAGAATCCCCTCGTCGAAATTTTGCGATGGACAAAATGTGAAATTATAATCTGGGCGGTATCCCGAATATTTTGAACAAGGCTAGGATCGAATAAACCGTAATTGGTGCTCGTTTTGGTGATTCAAATTTTCAGTTCCATCCTCCTGGTAAATTCCTGGGGTTGCCATGGAATTTGTGTGTCATTGCAGGTTCCTAAAATCTTTCGGAGCAGATAACATGATCCGCTTGAGGCTGCGATTGTACATGTCTGAGAAGGGAAGATTCTGAAGGATGCTATGTTAGAGAAATAAGCCTGTAAATGTCATCACCTTGTGTTTTTTTTTTTTGGGTGATGTGTTGAAGCAGCGGCGATGGATGTGCGAAAAATCTTATCAAGCTCGTTGAGTACGAAAATCCGATAGAGTGATTTAAATATCAAATTGTTTGTATTTAGCGAGACGGGATTAAAAAAATTCAATTAAACCGAACGTGCAACCATATCGATCTTGAACTCAATGGCCATGGGATTGAATTTGGTAGATATAGATATCTGGATTCCACCATGGAAAGATTTTCTTCATTTCCAGAGAGAAAAGTACATTTTTTTTTTGTCACTTGAATATAGTAAATACATGATCCAATGGCCTCTTAATAAGAGCACTATTTACTTTTTCATCTGTAAACTTTTTCACCTCTCACGGTCTAGTTAATCAATTATAAGAAAGAACGTTACATTTTCCATATTTTTCATGTCATCAAGAAAATATGGAAAATAGTCAGAATAAAAAATAACTAAAAAAACTAGGCGCTGGTCAAGTTTATTATGTTTTTATCTTTATAAGCAAGTCCTTACGAAAAAGTAATAATTTTTCGTCTCCAATTCTATTATGAGTAAAATATTGACCCCTGTTCATACTTTATAGTTCATATGATGATCAAATTAATTGAGTTTACTGATTCATTCCGAATTAGAAATATCACCCTATAAATCTATTGGTGCATTCCGATCTAGAGTTCTATACACGAATTAAGTTAAGTTTATATGTGAGAATTTTAGGCCTAATTTCCTTTAAGAAACACTTCAGATGGGGTACAAATTCTAGCTTGCACTTTTTTTTTTTTTTTAATCTTGTGAAAAAGCAGTAAATTTAGTTCAGGTCCAATTGTTTTGTCGTCACATAAAAGTAGTGACTTAAGTTGGGGTTCCAGATTTGACCCAAATAATTTTATATCATAAAAAATACAAATTGTTTTGATCATTACCTAAATTTGGCCTCTACCAAGGTCCCATCCAATGGTATTGTGTATACGTGGAATGGCATATTGAATCATTACCAGCATCATTGGACAGGAATTTGACGCTGACTATATTTGGGTAGAATCTAAAAGTTTCCAATTTTTCTTTATATACAAAAAAGTTCAGGACAAAAGTGGAATTCGAGTTAAAGTAGATAAATTTTTGTTAGATTTGAAAACTCTAGATCCGAATTGGGATCTTTTCTATTATTATGAAATTGGGCCGAAAATTTTAGAATACTATGAAAAAATTGTTTATGTAAATAATATCGTTTTGGTTTTTGCATATAAATCCAAAACCTTTTTGCTTAAATAAAAATCAGTACTTTAAAAAGGAATTCCAACCAAGCTCGTGACCCCTCCAAAAGAAAGATAGACATCAAAAGCAGTACGCATCTTCACTGCATCTCCCTCCCCACCGATTCTCCCAACCGTCGTCCGTCCGACCACTCTCCGGTCCGGCGTCGATTTTCCGGCACCGTCGCCGTCAGCAGCAACAGGTCCGTCGGTCCTTCCGTCCGTCTTTCCGTCTCTCTCTCTCGCGGCCTGTGTACGTGCGCGCCCCGACCGTTGTTACTTCGGGTTTCTCTGTGTCTCATCGGTTCTGCGTTGGACTGCCTCGGATTGGTTTTGGGTTGGCGCAAGTTTTGCTTTTGTTGCTGCCACCGAAATGGGTTTTGTTTGTTTATTTATCTTATGTCCGGACGATCGCGTGAGAGCGTGCGTAGGAAGGGACAGTAATGGTTTTTTCCTTTGCTGCTGCGTTTGTTGCGATGGCTGAGATAGGGTCTAATTTGCAGTTCTCCGACTGGAGCTAGTTGTTTGAATCACGGGACTTTCGTGTGTTTTTTTTTGCTTCTTTTTTGTTAGTGCTTGCTTGAATTTTGTTTCTTGGTTGCTAGCTTGATTGTCACCTGTCATCTTGGTGAAGTGAAGCAAACATATGATGATTTCGCTGAAGAATTCATGGAGATTGAATTAGACCCCTATGCTTCCGTGCGTGCGAGTATGTGTGTCGTATTGTTATACAGAATTTTGAGATCGATAAGAACCACTGGTGAATTTGACAGGAACGGGTGATCTTTGTTTGGCACTCCTTAGTTATGCAACTGGGTTTCGTTTGATGCAACTCGAAGTTGCATACTAAAGCATGTTAGAGTTTAAAACTAAGTGGTTCACCAAAACACGAAAAAATAAAAGGAAACGGTCCATATGGCCAAATCTTTTGTTTCGGATATCCAGGCTGCAGGACAACTGCTACTACTAAGCAAGAAAATGGGAACATAACACAGAAACTAGGGTTTTGGGCTGATTCTTTGTTGATCTGTCCCACTAGACTGTTTCATAGTAGATGAGGCTCCACCTCTTGAGCTAATTCTTTCCCATTTCCGGCATCCGAGATGTCCTCTAATCTCAATAGATGGGCGAAATACTCAATGCTTAAATCACTTTTTGGAGCTCTAGCATAAGGGTTTGGTCTATATTTGTGGAAAAATCTTGCCTTATATCTATAGAAAATGGACCTTTAAGCATCAGTAAACAGCTAATGTGAAGCTTTCTGATCAGTGAGACCTTTTGTTAATCTTTTGTTGTCCCTGCCATGGGGATATCAATGACCATTGTATTCTTCAACTTCTTGTGTTCAGGCAAAAAAGTCTCTTGTGGTTTCTTCCGTGTACATTGATTCTGTTTCTGTTTCTACAGATTTTTCCAATAATGTCGGGTCAAACTCAGCGCCTGAATGTAGTTCCCACTGTCACAATGCTTGGAGTTATGAAAGCTCGCCTTGTTGGCGCTACAAGAGGCCATGCTCTGCTCAAGAAGAAGAGCGATGCTTTGACAGTGCAGTTTCGTCAAATCCTTAAGAACATTGTCTCTACTAAAGAATCAATGGGAGAGATCATGAAGTCATCTGCATTTGCCCTGACTGAAGCTAAATATGTCGCTGGGGAGAATATTAAGCACGTTGTTCTTGAGAATGTCCAAAACGCATCTCTCAAAGTCAGATCAAAGCAAGAGAATATTGCTGGTGTGAAGCTGCCTAAGTTTGAATACTTCACTGAATCTGACACCAAGAATGACCTGACTGGACTGGCCAGAGGTGGTCAGCAAGTCCAGCTATGTCGAGCTGCTTATATCAAAGCAATTGAGCTTCTTGTTGAGCTTGCTTCACTTCAAACGTCATTTTTAACACTTGATGAAGCAATAAAGACAACGAATCGGAGAGTTAATGCTCTGGAGAATGTTGTGAAGCCAAGATTGGAGAACACTATCAGCTATATCAAGGGAGAACTGGATGAGCTTGAAAGAGAGGATTTCTTCAGGTTGAAGAAGATACAGGGATACAAGAAGAGGGAGCTTGAGAGACAGATGGCGTCAGCGAATCAATATGCGGTAGAGAAGCTCGCTGAGGAGGTTTCTTTGAAAGAGGGCATATCTCTTAACTCTGCTCACAACTTGTTATCAGCAGGAACAGAGAGAGATGAGGATATTATTTTCTAATCTGATGTCCTGATTCTAGTCAGTGTCATATGTCAATATGGTATTATCGATGTGCTGCTGCTCTTTTAAAATTAGAATTGCTGGGTATGACTTAGATGGCTGTTTGATGTCACATATGTTTATAGGGAATAAGAGTGGTGCTGGGATGTGGTTCACGTGTCTTGTAATATGGTTGTTATCAGACTCTTGAAGCATGGAATACAGAGCTTCTCCTTTGAGAATCAGTTATTATGACAACCAGTGTGTGTCGAGCCAGTCATATGCACGCTGAAACTATTGCTGCTACTGGTGCTTGCGGAGCCATCATTGGAATTGTCAGTTTGCTCTCCTTGATGTAAGTTCTGAAGTAGTGCGTAGATTTTGGGAAATCGGTCTGTTTCCATTTTAAATATCTACATGTCACCGTGTCTCCCTTCTTTTGTTGCAGTGTGACAGGTTATTCTACTCAGCTTTGGTTTCTCTTCTTTGAGTGGGGCTCATGTTTGATCTTTGAATGAACAGAGTCCTTGTGGATTGCTTGCAGGTAGCTGTCCCTCGCGGCCACATATGGACGTCTCGGACTTTGTTCTGTACAATTCCACGTGTATATCAAACAAGCGCTCAGCAGAATATCATCGATCCCGCTCCTAATGAGCTCTATAGAGATGATTGCAACTGTCACTGTCATACCCTGAACGTGGTTACTTTGGAATTATACTTGCTTTGTGCTTTGAGCTGAATAGTGAAGCCCATTTGGGGCAGAGTTTATCGCTTTGTTCTGTCTAGTAGCCATAGTCGGCGGGAGAGGGAGATGTTCTGTTTAGGGAGGGAGTTTCGTCATTTGGTCTGGTATTCTAAGAAATTTTCTGTGATATAGAAAAGAAATTTATCCGTAGTTTACGTGAGAAAATCCACGTACCATCAGAAGATACTTATAGCCCAGTAATTATATGCTAAACTGTTCCGCAAAAACAACGGCGTCTAGAATTAGATGGTCTCGAAATCAAAAATCTTTTAGGACTGCTTTACAATCACCTTCCTGTCCACCCACACCAACGGGTGGATTTTAAGTGTTATTAACCAGCTTTATTTTACTTGAAATTAACAAGCAAAGAGTATGCGGATGGATGGTCAATAGGGTTCAAGAGCACCAAAAAATTTTCCCTCCAAACCAGCTCATCAGTTCTTTATTTCAACTGATAAATGAAGATAAGGAAACTCTCAGTTCCCGTGACTCACGCTCCATTGGGCATTTCATGTGTAAAGCCAGGATTAGTTTGATGCTTGCTTTCGTACAAAGCAGTATACGACAATAGTGGCCTTCCGGACAGTTCGGTCCTAGTGTTTCGCTCACGCGAGTAAAGGTGACTAGAGGAAATTTCTCATTAAGTGCTCCACAACTTTCCAGGGTGACACGCCAGAGGAAAGAGGTTTTTTTTTCTTTCTTTTTTTGGTCGAAACGAAGGAAAGAGGTTAGGACACGCTTTTTGTGCACACTTCCGAACCCTAAGCAGGAAAGAGAGTACAAGGAAAAGAAAGAGGAAGATGATTTGTCCACATTTGACATATTTCATAACCAAGAAGAACGCAAGAAACTTAACGCACACAGGAAAAGAAAAACAGGCGAGTCTTTATTAAAAAAAAGAATCACAACAATTTACCAGTCCCTAATGATTGGTGCTAAATCTATGAGGTTTGCTAAGATAATGGCAGGGATGGCCATCGTCTTTATCAAAGATAGTATTTGCATTCATCAGTGACCCATCTCAACCATGAGTCCTTCAAATGTGGGTGCGAAAACTGGGCACATGTCTCCCGTGCAAACTCAACTGTGCCGCGTCCCACTTTGCAGTACAGAGGCAGAGGGGCAAGTGGCACGTAGATTGAATTCACCCTCACAGACTTCACCAAAGTCGTCTCATTGCCTTCAAACTTCATCCTCCCATAAGCACAACCTTGATATTCAATGCACTAGCTTTTGGTTGTCACCCTAATAAATTAGAGAAACTAGCACGTGTTGTCATCCTCAATGATTGGAGGGACAAATCTATGACCCCGAAGGGTCTGTTCAAAGATGTGCCCGACCTTGAGCAATTTTTCCTGCAAAGAAATCAACATATTCTGTCTTAAGAAAAACACAGGTAAATTAATAAAGCATGACAGGTTTCTAGAAGGAAAGGACAGGAAGAGCTGTGGACTTGACAATACAGACAAGTAACTTCAGCATCCAGTAAAAAATTTGAATGAATAGGAATGCAAAAAACCTCATCAAATGCTGCACCAATCATCTGAAGACCAACAGGAAGGCCGGAGGATCCTCCATCAACAAATCCAGATGGTAATACTAATGCAGGTAGACCAGCCAAGTTAACATTCACCTGTTCCAGTCATAAATTATTCCGTCTATACATGAAGATAATAATTAATGATAAGTGATTTAGTCCAGTACCCCAAATTTACAATTCCATTCCTAGATCAATAGGGCCTAAACTGCATAGTTATCAATTCTATACAATTTGTGGACTCCAGCAAAGTCCCACATGATTTATAATATGTCTAAATTTTAGTGTATTGAATCAAGGAAAGAAAGCATTTTCCTTGTCAGGGACCATGGACATAGTGTATGAATTGCATTCGGTCTTTTCAGCTCATTTTATACAAAGCTTGGACAGGAAGAAAACTTAAGGCAAGGAAAAGAGCAGGGCAAGGCATGAATACTTACTGTCATTATGTCTCCAGCATACATAGCCAAAGGATCGTTCTTCTTTTCGCCTATAATTCAAAGCCAATGCGCAGTCTTGTGTAAGATGAGTAATCAGACCAATCAAGGTGGAACAGACGCAAAAGGATATAGCTACATACCAATTTTGTAAGCAGCTGAAGGGGCTGCAGGAGAAATAAGAATGTCATTTTCATCCAATGCAGCCTTGAAGCTTTTCTGGATGATAGTCCTAACCTGAAATACAAAAAAGAAAAGAAAAGGATAAAAAAGGACCTCTAATGGATCGACCTTAACCAAATCTAGAATTTCTTAATCACATTAAATGCAAATACACGGGTTATCTCCATTTATAGGTGTTGAATGCTATCTTCCCCCTTTCCCCCTTTCTTGTTTTGCTGATATGCATACAAGCAAGTGAAATTTAATGGTAACATGGAGGCAATGAAGCATAATGCTATCTTCAGCCCACTGAATTCACACTCTTCCAGTTGAATAAAGAACCAATCTATAACAAAATCCAAGTACCTGCTGAGCACGCTTGTAGTACGCATCATAATAACCGGCAGATAAGGCATATGTTCCCATGAGGATTCTCCTCTTGACCTATTAACATGAAGGCAGATTTCAGTGAGACACAACGGGCAAGAACAATAGCAATTTGCTAGTGAACCACTGTCAAAAGCAAAGCTATAACTAACTGAAATTAAAAAGAAACACACCAAAGAATTCATAATGCAACTTCACATCAAATGTACCTCAGAGCCAAAACCCTCAGCTCGAGAAACACCATATAAAGAACTCAACTCATCAGCAACTGCTTGGCTTCCGTACCTGACAACCATTGCAGAATAATTTGTAAGAATTAAATAAAGCTCATAGTTGACACAGAGATCTATCTCTGTCTCCCTTTCGGTCACAGTGCGCGAACAAGAGAGAAAGAGAACATTTTCTATGAACAACAATTTACAAATATTTGCAATGTGAACTGAATAAAATAACCATATAATGAGTGACCCCAACCATAAAATTGTCACTCTAGGAATCAGCAAGGAACATTCCAGATGTTTTTATACCTTACACCATCATAACGTGACAGGTTTGATGATGATTCAGACGATGCCAGAATGTAATAGGCTGGTAACCCAAGGGAAAATGATGGCAATGACACCTGCAAAGAGAAGTCAAAAGTAGAATCTATGACAATGTATGGCATTGAAAGAGACTTATAATAGAAGGATCCATTTAGCGATAACAAATAAACAAAGTAACAAGAGGACCTCTTTGACAATGCATCCTAACTCTTCCAAGTGTGAAGCAGCGGCATTAATCACAGATACAACTCCTGAATCTACACCACTCCCAAGAGTCTCACAGATAAGACCAACCCGCATTCCTTCCAGAGGTTTGTCTTCCAAAGTATTTGAAGCAGTGAATTGAGATATAAAATCCGGAACCTCCTGAATAGGAATTTGTGAAATCCTCAACACGAGACTGGAATAAGCTAATAATAGTAATGTCAAATGGAGACATAAATTCAAGGAGTTTCTGAATAAATATTTTTGAATGTATCAATTGCCTAAACAAGGCATCTTGCAAACACTGTAAATGATAAGTCAATAAATTAATTGGGAATGTCATAAAATTATTTAAAGAAGCTTACTCTCTTGCTGCTGGTGGCATCATATCTATCGTGACCAGAAATTGCATTTAGAAGAATTGCAGTATCAGCAACTGATGAGCCAAAGCACCCAATGACATCAAGTGATGATGCATATGCCATGAGACCATATCTTGAGACACGTCCATAGGTTGGTTTCAAGCCAACAACGCCACAAAATGAAGACGGCTGTCTAACGCTCCCACCAGTATCACTTCCAAGGGCCACCATACACTGCCTAGCAGAAACAGCAGCAGCTGAGCCTCCGGAGGATCCTCCTGGAACTCGAGATATATCCCAAGGATTTGCAGTCACCTAACGATTAACAGATGTATCACCTGAGTAAACCAACTACAGTTACCAGATGGAAGTAGCAAAAACAAAAGGTTATGATCTGGCACTACCCAATCCAAAATGCTTCAAATCGTAGATTCTAACAGAATGTGAAAATGCAAAACCATTAAAAAAGAAGCTTAAAACATGGTCTTTTAAGTGATTCCACCAAAGATGACAAAGAATATAGGAATGTACTAATATAGGATATCTAGATACCATCATGTACAAGAAACAGTATCCAAAGTGAAAAGCACAATAATGGATGTCAAAAATATATGATCCGTTCTGACTACTCCAAGAGTGCCAACGGCCTAAATAGCATCAAATGGGATTACAAGCATCCTAAGTTCCCAAGTGCCTAACTCCATCAGGTTGATCTGGGTCAAGCAATGGATATGTTATGTAAACTAGGTGCACGATTAAGGTTTGATCTCCGCGCCGCTCAGTACAACCATACCATCAACCCAAGTTTTGGGCTCATTTTTTCTAGACCATGAGGTTAGCAAGTATTTCATGGTAAGTATTTCACTGATCTGGATTTTATCTACCTATGGGGGAGACTTTCTTCTCATGAGAAAAAACTAAAGCTGCCCAGCATCATTCCTTTATTTGGCAGCCGACGTTATATTCTTTTGAACGGGCTTACCCCAATAGTCAAGGGTGAAGATTAACCTAACTCTCTAGTGCCACAAGCTCCACATTGGAAAATTCCCATTAATAAAAATCAAGCAAGTTGAATTGACTTTCTTATCAAAAAACAAAAATGAATGCTCGGGATTCAAGTATGTCACCAGAAAAGAAGAAATTCCTTAGTAATTCCTCTAATCAACTCTAGTATTTTCCTATGCAACATGCACAAGATATTTGTCTCGGTAATGAAGCAAATTTGAAACTTTTTGCGCTTTAAGTTTGAATTTTCTTAAAACTACATAAAATTCATTCATATGCAGAAATTAATGTCGCGCTTTGACAAAAATGAATAACCCTCTACTAGACACCAAACGGACATTGCTGTCTAGACAGCAAAAGGCTATTGATATACATCATTAGCATGTCGAGCTATACTCCATATAGTGTTAAAAAAAAACAACTTCAAAAGCTGACTAGCCGTTAACAGACATTGCTAAGAAATTGCTTCTTTATCGAACCATCCCCTGATGCCCAGAAGATTCATTTTCAGCTTCTGAGAAAGCGTAATCGATTCAAACTAGCTTTAGTTTCATCCAAAAGGACTTGCGATGTTAAGCTTACGGCAACGCCTAACAACACCGAAACAAATTCAAAAAGCCAAACGAAAGAATTCGGCAAGTCCAAACCTTGTAAGCAGACCCTTCAGTGGTACTCCCCATCCCGAACTCATCCAAATTCGTCTTCCCCACCACGATCCCCCCGAGCTCCCGCACCTTCCTCACCGCCGTCGCGTCGAACGGCGGCCGGTAGTCCTCCAGGATGCGGGAGCCTCCCGTGGACGGCATGTCGGCGGTGCAGATGTTGTCCTTGACGCCGACGAGGACGCCGGCGAGGGGGCCGACGTCCTCGCCCCGGCCGATCCTGTCGTCGACGGCCTGGGCCTCCCGGAGGACGGAGTCGGAGACGTGGAGGAAGGAGTTGAGGCGGGGCTCGACGAGGCGGAGGCGGGCGAGGTAGGACTCGGCGAGCTGGACGGCGGTGGTCTCGCGGGCGAGGAGGGAGCGGCGGAGGGTGAGGATCTGGGAGCGCGGCGGGGAGGCCGGCGGCGGCGGCGTGGAGGGGGGAGATTGGTCGGCGAGGGGGGAGGAGTAGGAGGCGGCGAAGGTGGTGAGGGGGCGGGGCTTGAGGGCGGGGACGGGGCGGAGGCGGCAGAGCTGGGATTGGGCCGTCGCCGACAGCATCGTCGCCGGAGAGAGGAGGAGGAGGAGGATGGGTTTAAGGATTGGGGAGAGGTTTTTGTTCACTGGTTTGGGATAAAATGCAAGGATGGTGCACTCACTAGTAAAACGTTGGGCAATTTTTGTCATTTTACTGACATTACTTCCGTTTTTTTTTTTTTCTTAAGAGAATGTTGTTGGCCGATGCAATAATTCGAGATGTTGTTTAAAATTAAATTGGCCAATTCAAATTTCGGGACTCTCTTTTAAAAAACGAAGAAGCTTTACTCATAAATTCTTATTTGAAATTTATTCTAGACTGTTTTCTTAAGTGAAGTCAATCTTCTGTTAACTTTGATGTCAAAGTTTCGTCTAAAATTTTTCTCGAATGCTTGCCTCCATCGATTTTGAGATATAATGCAGTCATATGTTTGGTTTGATGGAGAATCGATATGATAATGGAATGATGTTGGTTGAGAAATTTAGACTCTCTCACATGTACTATCTTTAGGCTTGAAAGATCCGAACTTCATGCTCATCGTTGACCTCATATGTCACGGTTCTGAACTTCTCTCTCGCTTTTTGTTTGGAACGTTTGGTTGCAATTTACAATGTGAGTTAAGACTCTACTTGAAGATGCGACTTTCGAGGAATAGTAGTGATCGGAGTAAAAAAGAATCTTAAAGAGATTGAGAAGTAGTGGATTAAAGTACGATCAGCCCTGACATACTTCTTGTGAATTTTCTCCTCCGTTCAAGTCCTTAACACAAACCATGTTCTTGTAATTGGAGCGTAGATCAGTGTAAAATTTGGTAGGAACGCGATATAAAAAATGTAAGCTAGCATGTGGCCAAATCAGCCTGATGCGTGATCGGACGAGGTCACGTGACTTCCTCTTGGTTAAGTCACCCCAAACAGGGAGGCCAATCTGTAGTTTCAGCACTGTGATTCTCTTTGGAGTGATATATGTACCATGATCTCATGAAGGTAAATGGAGTAACGCAAATTGAGAAGATTTCAATCTATTTAGCAAGCTCTGGCAACCCAGAAAGAGGACAAGAGAGAAAGACAGGTTCATTTCAAGACCATCATCAGAAGGAAATTGAATAGCTACAGTACAAACTGTTATTCTGATCTTATTATGTGGATCATATCAATGTACAAAGAGCATCGGGATACATCATCACGGAATTGATATTCTCGCTCCCTGCTACAGAGAAAGCAAGTTTCCTATAGGTATTCTAATAGGTCTTGTTGACTCTCCAGGTCCCAAATCACCACTTTACCATCCAATCCTGTCATTTAGGGATTGGAAATTCAGTTGGCCTCTTGAAAAAGAAAGCGAAAAGATAATCCACTTCAAGCATTAAGAAACATGAGATAAAAAGTACGTTTGTTTGCCAACCTGAAGTGCTGAAGCGTGTTACGGTCGAACTTCCAGCCTCCCCAAGTGGCACAATACAACTGCAGTCACACAATATTAATCTTGCGTAAGTCATTCATCCCATGATATTGGCATTCGACTCATCAACTCTCCTAATCCACATCATCTACTGGACTCATGTTTGGAAATGCCAGAAGAAAAAAAATCTGGAGAAGAGTTCAAGCTTAATATACATCGACGAAGGCGCGCATGCAGTCCAATTAGCACAAGAAAAACAGCTGTAAGATCATTGTCATCTTTATAATGTAAAAAGGAAGAAGTGATTGTTATCATGTTGATAGATACGTTATGCAGTTCTCGTGAACTCCTCCTCGCTGTCTTGAATTGTCGACGCCATCATTGTTGATACCGTGCTTTGACTGGCCATACAGTTTCCCAAATGCTTCAGAAAACTGTCAAAAACAGGATGATGGTAAGTCATCTCAACAAGACAGGATAACTTTTGCTTATTTTAGTGGTGAATATTCTAAAAGCCTCTAGGAGGCATAAGATTTGCTAAACAAATACATTTGTGCATGCATCTATCATGGATTGGAATAATTTTTAGACCACCACATCGCCAACATGCAACAATCTTTGTCCTCGTACATGCTGTTCTTATATTAGTCTCGATTGTACAAATCATGGTGATCTTCCTTTATCATTTCTGGTGAAAGATTGTCATATCTTCAAGTTGCAGGCAAGTTGGCCAATACTGTCCATATCAGTCAATTCATTTTGATTATCATAAGCAACTTGTAGCAGTAGGATGCCAAGTAATGAGTTGATGACCACATTCCGTGGGAATCAAATGCTCTGGCAAAAGGGCAAAATTTAACCACGAGTATACCTGCGAACCATACTTGGGACCAGTTGATGACGTCTTCCTCTCCCCAAGGAATCTGACAAAGCTCCTGGCAAGAAAGATAATTTACTGTTAATTCAGTCGATAGAAACAGATCTGTTGACTTATGTTAGGCAGATGCAACCTCGCTGTGAACAAGAGATTTTCAAAGAGAAGGGTCGTGGCAGTGGAGAGGGAGAAGTCTCCCATCTTTAAAAGAAAAACAAAAGTGAAAAAAAAAAAAAAAATCTGAAACTTCACATACCACATGCCACTTTCATCTGCTGCAAATACCATTGGGTTGCAGTCAAATCCCACACCAATGACTACTTTCTCAGATATGAATAGCACCTACAAAAAAGGCACATTATTTATCTGTTTCAGATGCTAGCTGAAAATATAATAAAGTTAAGATGTAAAACAAGATAAAACAAGAAGGATGCTGACCCACATCACGGAGGGGCAAATCACGGAATGCAACGTTCTGCGCCAATGGGGAGGGACCAACATCATCCACGAAATAAATTGTAGAACTATGACCTGTAAATTCCACCAAAGGGATTAAAAATGGCTCATCAGTTAGAAGGTACACATGTCTGCTCAAACTTGATGTATAACAGACAATCGCAGGCTGCAAAAATAGTAAATATTGTATTATAAGGAATAGTAACCACTCATTTTATTCATTAAATGGAATAGATGGACCATTTGAAGTACCTATAGCCAGTTGGAAATCGTCACAAGCAATGGAATAAGAATTTCATTCGGAATAAGCCAGGAATGGAATATTGACCCTCACTCAAACACATTATAAGCGAGCTTGTAATGCAGAGCATGTTTTGACTTTAATAACAGAATGTGTCATGCAAATGCAATAGACAGGACCTTAACAATATTCACACATCTCAGACAAGCACATGATAGAGGACTACTTATTTACATAACTCAATCCTGAAATCATAACACGAGCACCAAACAAACTGAGAAAAAAACAAACTACTCACCAACGTAAGCTAAGGTATTGCCGCTGGGTGACCAATTTACACCAAATGCCCAGGAGAATGAGAGGTCCAGTTGAAGAATTTGCTGTTTAGATAGGACAAGAAATAATTACGATATACTGCATCAAACAAAAATAGAACTGTACAACTGTATAAAAGACGATACTCAGGATGTCACTTATGGAAAGAAATGACAACTATTTCATGTATCCCCCTATCCAAACTGTCTGAAGTAAGCAATGTCTCCATTTCGGGACAGAATTAATCCAGAGTCCAACGAATGCCCACATGCTTGTGCATATGTTCTTAGCTAGATAGATGCTAATGTAGTTCTGTAAGCTATGTGCTTACATTTGTATAAAACAAAAGTATCATCTCCATACAAGCAAAGACATTTCCCACCAATAGAGGATAATGCACGAGAACAAATGCATGCAATGTAAATGTCATAGCGATAAGAATTAAGTCACATCATTTGATTAACATGAGACTAAAGCTTTGTGGCCGCTAGAACTTGAAAATGAACTAATGAGATAGTTCTTCAACAAAGATACCATTGATAGTCCAAACGTAGAACAGACCCCCCCCCAAAAAAAAAAAAAAAAAGTCCAAATGTAGTAGGCAGTTACTATCTCAGACGCACACCAAATAAAAACTTTACTTATTTTCAAACTAATCTTTCACTGTACTGAATTCCATTTTCCAGCTATTCATTGATGCACCCAAAAAAGGAGTTGCAAACCTAATTTATAGTATAAAAGAGTATAACTTAATTCACATTGCTAACTCGGCAAGTTCACATAATCTATAAGGATAATAAAAATTTACCTCCCCGAATTTCGAGTCAGATGAAGACCCTGCTTTGGAATCCCTGGATCATATTCATTGGACAGACACATAATTAAAATTTAAGATTCAGAGTGTGCATGATCAGCATAAAATATTTCAATGATGGACTGGCTAGGTAGTAAAGCTACCTTGTATCAACACCTTTAATAAAAGTGGAAAATACACGACATTTTCCATCTGTTGATGTTGTGGCAAGAAGAATCTGCAATCATAAGCCTTCAGTAACCTCTTGGACAAAATAATGGTTGCTTTTGGGTAAAGTGTCCCAATGTAGTGAAATTGCTTAACAGCAGATGGATGAAAAATGCATTTACATGATGAAAAGTCAAATTGCTGGAGATAGAACATACAGAAATAATTGCTAACTGCATATGAAGTAATCTCAAATGGCAATACCTGAAAAGTGTTTTTAATTGTCTGATGCAGGGAATAATGTTTAAGAGAACAGACTATATTCTTTCAACGACTGAAAACATCAGCTAGATGAGAAAAGTACATATATTTTTTACAGGTTGACATTATGGAAATATTTTTTGATCTCACAAGCATGGATCCACTTTAAAGCCATATCCTCTTATTTAGAACTGACCAAAATGTAATCTACACCAAATAAATCTTTTTAACATCGTCATAATCATTAATCAGCAGATGAAACCATCAAATGCATAAAGGTATCAACTTCAAGGAGTGCCAGCCCTAGATATTTAAAAGGACAGGAGAAGAGTCAGCATGTATATCTTTATCCCCTTCTCCTGCTTTGAATCTCAAATCCTATCTCAAACTCTTTTCAAATAACATTTGACTAGATGAATTAACTCAAGAAAATGCCTAAATCAATGACTGACTGAAAGCTCATCAATTCTTTTTCCTGTCCCAAATCGCAAAGTCTACCCTCAGACTTATATTGTGTCATATGAAATCCTCATCAGGGAACAGCAAATCTAACTAGTGAACCATTTCAATTTTACCGTCTTCATGTCTATTTCTCCAGCACTGCACTGCGCCTTTTAACTATTTCCTGCTGAAAGTCATTACCATTCTTAACAGCATTCATATGCAGGTATGCAGAGAATAAGATCATACTCCGCCCTAATAAATTCATGAACTCTCACTCAAACAAACAGAGTAACTAACAGTAACACAAATAAATTATAAGCTGAAGGCATGACCGTAAATAAAAAAGGCATTCACGTGTGCAGCCAGTAAAAAGATACAAAGCTTGGTTGCAAGTGTCCAACATCACAAAAATGTGAGAAAGAGGACATACTCACATTGTTAGGATGCCAAGCAACACTTGTTACCGATGAATTGTGTCTTTTCCTGATGAGTTTACTGACCCACCTATAAGAGAGCATATATTAATAACTGCTCCCAAAGAGCTACCAAAATCAGAAAACTAAGTGAATTAATCTCTTGTCTCTTTGATATGTAACCATCTCATTTTTTTTACAAAGTTAAAGAGCATGTCAGTAACTAGTTAATTTCTAATCTGGGTCTTCATTTACAGAATGCTATACTCTTGGAGGAACTGCAAGAGGGATATTTGATTCATATATGTAGCAACAGCACTGCTGTTTGAAGTCTCTGTTGGAGTTTGCTTTCCAAACTCTACTGAAGAATGAGCCAGCACAACAGCATCAACCCTGCCAGAATACTATTTGGTCCTTCAAAGTCATCACCATGAACTTCTGCGTTTTGCCATTTGTATGTGCTTCCACAACTACGTAAGGCTCATCCACGAGCATCACATACTGAGAAATGACCTAGATCGACTTCAAGCAGACTATGCTTGGCCTATGCTCATACCTGAATTTAAAAGCTTTCACCATCATAAAAGAATGAGTTTAAATGCAGTGAACACAGCCAACTTGTCCCCCAAGTTTGGAAAATATATCGCCCATAAATCCTTGATCAGTAAGTGATGGCTTACTAAAAAGCACATCAGGAGAATACATGTCCAACCCAACATAAGAATGTGAAAAATTAAATAAAAAAACAATGGACAGGAAAAACCAAGAAATAGAAGCTTATACCAGTTATTTTCTTGCTCGTAGTAGCATATGCACACTGTTTTAGCCCCACTCCCAACAGCAAATTTGTTTTCTGCAGGGAAAAGAAGAATACAACAAGATTATTTATTAGCTCATCATCTCAGTTCATTTGACAAGAGGAAATCAAGCAGAATAAATTAGCAATCCATGGTGAAAACATCTCTAACATGTGAAGAGGAGGAAAGGAAGAGGGAAGAGAGGATTAGAAGGACCATTACAGAGTTGGAAACATAGGGAGAGGTCAAATTTGAAGTACAATCAGAGATCATAACTAATTCAATAGGGTAGTAAATGAACTTTCTTTTAGCTTTCAGATCTTTTTATATATAGGTCGGCACCCCCTTGAAGCCTCATAGTGAATTTCTCTTTACTTAAGGACAAAAATAGAACCACAACCAGCTAAACTACAAGGTCAGAACAAGTAAGATAAAACTATACGAAATTGTTTAACGATATTATGAAAGATGAAGAATAAACCTATTAGAGGAATTTTAATTCATGCAGAACCTTATTGGTACTTCATATTTGTATATGGCTCCCTAGAGTCTAACAGCTCAGGTGACCTTTTAAGAACAATTGACCGAACAAAATTCTTCTAGCAATTTCAACAGAATTTTATTCTTTTTCAATACAATGTAAATACTCTAAGAAGTCTTTGACAGGGAACATTCAACATCATCCTGTCTTCAAACTCAACGATTCTGCATACCTTGTGGGCTCCATTGAACGCAAAGCGCGGCTCGGTTTAGCCTGAGGATAACTAAGGTGGGTACCCACTCTGATCCTTCATAATTCCATACATATCTACATAAGAACAAAATCTGCGTTAGATACTTGAATATATGCAGAAAGGAGGTGGAACACAAGGTGGTTCCAATTAGGTGATTTTACAAATAAAACAGGCACTCACGAGTTTCGATCATGGGACACCGTTACTATTCTGTTTGACCCAGAACTCCAGTCTATTCCAGAAACAATTTGGTCATGCTGTGACAATACATTCCCCATTGTTAGCACCAAGAACAAAATTATCATTTAAACTATTAACTAGCATAACATAGACTTTAGTCAAATAATCTTGTTTTGGCGAATGCAAAATTAAGTTCTCAAGCCTAGATAAGAACAAAATAAACCATCATCATTTATTTATTACATGGTAAGACAACGAAACATCAGTAAGGTGCATGCTAGAATCTTTCATTAAATGCTGGAAATCTGTTGGTTGATGAGATAAGCTTTTTTAGCAATATAAAACAAGCAACATCAAATTTTAAAGGTGCATCATCGTTCATCAGTTCATTTCCCTTACATGGAAGGGGAAAGAAAATAATGTGGAGCTTTAGCTTGCAGGTCATACATGGTCATCAAGTCACTATTTAGAAATGACAGTTGACATTGTAGAGAAAGAAGTCATCAATACCATAAACTGGAGAGAGAAAGGAACAATAGAAGAGACAAGCAATACAAAAGGGGGAAAACTAAAATAGAGTGTTTTTTGGTCCTTATTCTTTAGTTTTGAATAGACAAACATGGCAGGAGAATTACCATGCTGAAGACAAGAAATCAGAGAACTAACACAAATGCGATTTTGCTTATCTTTCAGTAAATATAGTTTATAACTTTTATTTGTGTGCTCATCATAAATAACATATAGTACATCTGTCATCCCCATGTTTCAATCATTTGAATTCAAAGTCAATTACTCTTTAAGAATGAAGTACTGTAATAATGACCTTTTGGAGAATATGAGCTTGCTCCCACTTGTCTTCTGAAAGTTTGTAAATGTGAACTTCACTATTGTTCGGACAGAATGCAACCACTACAAGAAATCAGATGTTATAGTTAGCATTAATACAATCTACTGATAAGCAGAGACTATAGAGGCAGGAGCATATAAAGAGATTTTATTCAAAGAAATTATGGCAGAACAAGATAAACAGAAAATCCAAAAATCAGAAGAATCTCAATGCCTAGTTTTGCATGCTTGATGACATGATTTGGCAATGAACAACATCTGTTGACATTTAACAAATTCCTGGTCTAAAATGAGACTGTGAAAGGTATGGGCTTGATCTCAAACTGAAATGGCGCAGGGTGCAGAAGACAGATAAGATAAGTAGGATTCTATGTAAAAAAAATTATAAAGGATGCTTGAAAAACATTCTAATTCGAAAAGATCATCAACTAGAAAGAATAAAGTAGGTTATTGAGAATACACTAAGTCAAGGTATTGACAAGGAGAAAAACTATTGCGAGATTTGTCCACAGTCAAGAAGCTTGTTAACCATTGACACCAATCAAGGCATATACTTGCCAGGTTAACTTTATTAAGATTTAGCCAGAAAAGTTATGCTTTTAAGGAAGCAAGTATTAGTATATGCAAGGCAACAGTGTTAAATATTACAAACATGCATGAAACACCTAGTTGACGATGAAGTAGCAATTACCATAAAAAGGCCAATAATTAGCATTAAAAAGTAATGACAACTTTTACTAACTACAAAGTGATTACGCATCTTAGTAGAATCATGAAAAGATGCTATTCGTATTTCATCTGCTCTGAGGAGATTAAGAATAGGAAGTCATTGTGGACCCCAGGATGAAATATCAAAATTAAACATCATCCTTCCGCTGCACCCATTTTTCTTCAAAATTTACTCCCTCATACTTCACCACTTGGCACAAAAAAACCATTACCATTGGCCACCCTTTCAGATTTCGATATGCGTCTTACCTGGTCAAGCGATTAGTGGGACACATGGCCCAATATTTATCTATCTAAGGCGGAGATCCTCATCAGCTGTTAGAAGTTAGACCTGCCATTCAAAATGCATTTTATCTAGACATAGTTGTTAGAACGCATGGCCTATACTTAACTTCTCAAAGTGAATTTATTACTTGTTACTTGTTAGAACTGCCTTCAAAAAACCCGAATTTGGGATCCCTTTTTGGCCCCATAACAATCGATAACTACAAGGACTCCGACTCCATGATACTCACTAAATGACAACGAAAGATAGGATCACCGGGAAACACATCAAGCGAACATTTGCAGCATTCAAGGGAAAGATATAGAGATTTGCACCCTCCAAAATGAGCACTTCACCATACATACCCCTCTGTTCTCATCGTTCATTGCCATACGCAAAGGCTCAAGATAAGTTCGATCGACTACGTCAGCGCCAAGGTCCCAAAAGTACAGAAAAAATCAAAGCACTCTCCCTCAAGCAGCCTATCAACTCACCGAGGCGTTCCTTTCGCAGATATCGGCTTGAAATTACACATAAAAAAAAATAAAAATAAAAAAAGCAACAAAAAACTCATCTAATTTCGCAGCGCATTTCCGAAAACGATCAAAACAACCACAAAAAGAAATGCGAAAATCGAGGGAAGAGCAGGATTACTGGAGCGGTCGGGACTCCAGGCGTGGCAAGTGATGCAGGAAGCGAACTGGTGGACCGCGACCGCCGCCATTCTCGCCTCTCTCAGATCAAAGCGAGGAAGCCTCGAACTTCGGAGCTGGAATCGACGATCGTCTTAGAGTCTTCCACGCTCCGATCCCGATGCCGTTCCTCCTCTTTTCTCCTTCAGTTCATGCCATCGGATCGCGAAGGGATGGGATCGCGAAGCGGCGCGAGATCCAAAAATGCAGAAGCGCTGGATCGAGAGTATCTTTCAGCTCGGAATTGTGGCGGAAGAAAAGGGAATTCTTCAGCTCGAAGTAAAAGCTCCGCGGCTAAGTCGCACGGGGCTAGTGGTGTTCGGCTCGACCAGACGAGGAAGAAGACGATCCGCCCACCCGACGCCCCCACAGGCTTCTTTTTGGGGGGCTTATTGGGGAATTTAGCAAAACACACGGTCCTTAACAATATTTTCTGTATTTTTTTTTTTACAGAAGAGGATCTTCAGTTTTTCAATGTCCTTGAAATGAAAATGGAGGATATTATTAGGGGCAACCAAAAAAAGAAAAAGAAAAGAAGAACTAAAGACATCAACTTTGATGGTAAACAGAAAAAAAGGGCCCTGTCATTTTCTTTCGAAACAATTGATTATAAATAATCTAATCTGATTTGGTTTAACAGTCATCGCATATGTCAATCGTAAGTTTAAATCAAATGTGTTACGACACATGTCAATTATGTAGTCTCGTGACTTTGAGTAATGTTGTATTATGCTTATAAAGTCATATTTTCATGGTCAAGTTTCTAATCAATTTAAATTGTATGATGAATGTGACAAGGTTGCTCATCGATCCTCCTCAAGCTCCTCATTCATCGGGAGCTAATTATTCGAGACTTTGATGAAGCACTTGTGGCTATCTAGCCCCCATGTAGTTTTGATCGTTGCTATCGCTACCGCTGGAGATTGTCGACGAGTGACTTATCTTTCCTCAATTGGAGCGCTTGTTTCGAGTGAGAACCGTTCGAATATGGAGCTTCATTTTTGCACTGCAATTCCCTTGCCTCGTAACTGATCTTACCAAATTAATGTAGTCTACATTAGGAAAACTCTTACATAGTCATCCAAGCATTCATTAACGTTTAACGTTTTGTGGCCCAGTTGGAGAACCTTGCCTCCTTAAAAGCCAACGTTAGGGAATCTCCTATATAGGCCTATTTGATGTCATTTAAGTTGATAATGACATTTCGACCAAAAAATGAAGTTGATAATAACATGAAATTGATAAGAAAGCAAGAAATTTGATCGAGATGCATAAAAAGCTAGAAGTACTGAGTCTAGTTAATTGCGTAACCAATATGTAAATTTTTTCTCCTTAGGCGAAGATCATGGAGGCAAGGGATGACGACATGTCCCTCAACAATTCTGTTTTTTCTTTCATTTGAATTGTTCTTTGTGTTTTGTTGAGACACCACATTCGAAATGTTTGATTACACATATGAAGAATTGGAATAATTGATTTTAGGATAATAAGGAAAGAAAAAGTAGGGACATGAAAGGTACAAGATGATGTTTTGGAGGACAATGGCTATTGTCTTGCCTTATAGAGCTAACCTAAATAGGTTATTTCACATTCCTGATTCTTTATGCTCATTGTGTGGAAATTCAGAAGAAATTTCGGTTCATTAATCCATAGGATGCCCTTCAACCCACATTTTATGGAGATAGAGTCCATGTTGTATCGTCTTGTCTACTTGGAACTTCTCGTCACTAGAGAAAATGATAAACCACTTCCTTGACTCACGCTCAGAGAGAGTGGAATTCAATTGCAAACTTTTCACTCTCTTTGCAGTAATTTAATGTCATTCACAGCTTAAACTCAGTACATTAAGCTCTAAATCAACATTATTGGCAACAAATTAGTTTGTTTTTTTTTGCACAATTTGCCCAAAATCTCATCGATTTGGTTCGACATTTTCAAACCCGTTAAGCAAGAGAGAAGAAGGGCCTTTCCAGGGTTCCCTGGTTCGAGAGCTTGCTAAAACGGATGACGATGGGTGAGTTGGCTTTTGACGAAGGTGGAGGGTGATTCAGGCAAGCCATCGGCAAGCGGAACAAATTCCTCACTCTCGGTTTCTTTCTCAAACTTCCTGTCCTCTTTCAAGCGAGCGAGCACCTCCCTTGGCTGAACATCCTCTCTCGCTTTTAGAGCCACCGGCTGGCGCGGATGGCTTTTGCCACCCCCAGCTTGTCGGCCGGCCTGATTCCCTACCCAAAAATCATGCTACCATTTGCCCAAGTCCTGCCCTGCCCTACTTTTGTACATTGCTGTGCTACGGAGGTGCGAAGGAAGAAGGGAAGAAAGGGGTCGGGCCAGGGGAAGAAGGAAGGCTGGGTTGGGGAAAAGAAAAAAAGAAAAGGAAGACGCTGAGCTGGGCCCAAGCGAGTTGAAAGAAGAGAAGGGGTTGGGTCAATTCGGCCCGCTTTGGTTTTTCTTTTTGGTGGAAGTAAGAATATATTAGGGAAAGACCAAATTGTAGAAGCGATCACTTTTTGCTATTTCAATTTGCTTGTCTATCCAACTATCTGTTTTTGCTATTTCTATTTTGACGATTTACCTGGCCGGCAAAATCAGGTGTTAATACTAGGTTAACTCCCCTATATTATGTTCTAGCCGGACAAATGGAGGAAAAAAATAGCCAAGTAATTAATGGCTGTGCAAGTACACAAGAATTCATAATCCAATTAAAGTTTCCATTATGAATATTTAGTCATTTTTCCAACGTAAAGAATGCTTCTTCTTCTTCAATCTCTCAAAGTATCTCTGTAATTCGCACAAATTCTTCAATTGGTCATTGATCTATGACGTTAGATAAGTACTGAATTTAGTGATATTCCTTGAGTGTAGAAAACCAATGGGCAAGGCAATGATCCACTCGTTGTCCGTCTGACTTGTTTTGCTTGCTTCATTTGATAACTCATACCTGATATCGCAGGGAAGCACAAAAAACATGGGTTGGGTTCCAAAGTTGTTTTGCTTAATTAAGAGGAATTGGGTTGGCTAGACTAAGAAAAAAGTATATATCGTGTTTCTGGGTTTTGGTTTGGGCTAGTTTGACTAGGAAAAAGGTAGATATTGGGTTTTTGGGTTTAAACCCAATGTCTACCTTTTAAACCCAATGTCTACCTTAAACCTGATGTCTACCTTTTTCATAGTCAACCAAACCAATTCCTCTGAAATTGACTCACTTTATTTGCTCCCACGAATTGCAAGATGCTAACACTACCATTCTGATTTCAAAAACCGTCTACCCTCCACTTCAATCTCTCATGTTCATCTACTTCCCTCCTCTCTTCATTTCTCAATCTTCTCTCTACTCAAATTTTCATTGCAGGCCATGGTCTCATTTTGTTGTCTCTCTTCTTTTCTTCTTTCTCTTTCCTTTGTTTTTCTATCTCAATTCTCAAACTTTGCCGATGCTCAAGCTCAAGATCTTGATTATCCAACTGCGATGCTTTCAACACGGTGGACAAATAACGGAGACTACTTTCAATGTAAATCCTCCCATTCATCTGCAGAGCTATTGATCATGCGGTCAATTCTATGCCGAGGCATAGGAGCTTTTGGCACCACCTACATCAGTGGCTTCTATTGTAATTACAACTGCAACACTTGCCTCTTTGCTATTTTCATCTTCCATCCTTGCTCAAGTGTTATGACTGATGATGCATCTATAGAAGTAGTATGGTCCACCAATCGGAACAACCCTGTAAAGATCAACGCAACATTAGAGCTTACGTCCAAAGGCGATTTGGTGTTGAAAGATGTTGACGGTACTATTGCTTGGTCCACGAACACTTCTGGCAAGTCTGTTGTAGGCTTGAACTTGATAGATTTGGGGAACCTCATGTTGTTTGATAAGAATAATGTGACTGTTTGGAAGTCTTTTGATCATCCAACCGACACACTTGTCCTAGGACAAAAGTTGATGGCCGGCCAAAGATTGATGCCGAGTGTTTCTGAGACAAATTGGGCCATAGACGGTACGCTTACGCTTTACATGAATGGCCGTGGATTATTTGCTCAAATCGAGACTAGTCCTCCTCAGATCTATTACCAGTCTCTTATTGATAATCCAAATGCAAATACCGAGTCTCCATATGTTGAGTTTGTAAATGGAAGCTTGGCTTTCTTCTCAAACTCTATTAAGAATTTGAGTTTGATTTCAGTCCCTCACGCATCTTTTGTACAATACATGAAACTGGGCTCGGATGGGCATTTGAGAGTGTATAAGTTATCATATAAGCTTGGTTGGAGTTCAACAGCAGCTCGATTCGTTTGGAGTTCACCTGACTATATGTGTGCAATGTGGGAAGAAGTGGCCGATCTTTTGACTATCTCTCTAGCGGGGGACTGTGGTTATCCCAAAGTGTGTGGACAATATGGAATTTGCTCCGCTAGGCAATGTAGTTGTTCGGCTTCAAGTGAGGGAATGAGCTATTTCAAGCTAGTAAATTATACTAAGCCTAATTTTGGGTGTTCTATGAATGTTCCATTGTCTTGCGAGGCTTCACAAGATCAAAGTTTTCTGGAGCTCAAAGATGTCACATACTTCACTCTTGCTTCAAATCTCATGAACATAGATGCTTCAAGTTGTAAAGAGGCCTGTGCAAAGAATTGTTCATGCGAAGTGGCTATATTCAAGTACAGAATGGATCCCATTGTTGGCCGCTGTTACTTAGCAACTCAAGTGTTTTCACTTATGAAAATTGACAAGAAAACGAATTCCTATAATTCTACTACTTTCCTAAAGTTACAAAATGTGCATTATGGAGAAACTCCAAATCGTTCTCATGATTCTCCTCCTGCTAATGAAGCTTCTAGTACTTCGGTTGACAATCGAAGGACCAACCGTCTCATTGTAATACTTGGGTCCAGCCTTGGAGTTCTCATTGCCATAATGATTCTTATCGTAGTCAATAGTTTTGTTTGTTCGGAAGAGAGATGACAATGAAGAAGATGAGGAATATCTTGCTCAAGTACCTGGAATGCTTACAAGATTTTGGTTCAGTGATTTGAAAGCCATGACAAATGATTTCAGTAAAAAGCTTGGCAAAGGTGGTTTTGGTTCTGTTTTCGAAGGTACTCTAATTGACGGAACAAAAGTTGCAGTAAAGCACCTTGGTGGTTTTGGGCAGGTCAAGAAATCCTTTCTTGCCGAAGTTGAGACTATTGGTAGCATCCATCATGTGAACTTGGTAAGACTCGTGGGATATTGTGCCGAGAAATCCCAAAGGCTCCTTATCTATGAGTACATGTCTAATGGGGCTCTAGATAGATGGATCTTTCCCAAATCCAATGAATGTGTTCTCGACTGGCAACGAAGGAAGAAGATCATTCTTGATATAGCGAAAGGACTAGATTATCTTCATGAAGATTGCAGACATAAGATTGTACACCTAGACATTAAGCCCCAAAATATTCTCTTGGATGGGAATTTCAATGCTAAGGTTGCTGATTTTGGATTGTCCAAGTTGATTGATAAGGACCAAAACCAAGTTGTCATAAGCATGAGAGGAACTCCTGGTTATTTGGCCCCCGAGTGGCTGAATGTAGCAATTACTGAAAAGGTCGATGTGTACAGCTTTGGCGTGGTTATCTTGGAGATAGTTTGTGGAAGAAAAATCTTTGATCGGTCTCTAGATGAAGAAGACATGTATTTATAGAGCCTTTTTAAGAGAAAGGCAGAAGAGAAATGGTTGTTGGACATTGTGGATAAGTCTAGTGAGGATATGCGATTAAATGGGCCACATGCGGTAAATATGATGAGGATTGCTGCATGGTGCTTGCAAGGAGATTATACAATGAGGCCTTCCATGTCGATGATCATCAAGGTGTTGGAGGGTGTTATGGAAGTTCCGGACAACTTGGATTACAACTTCTCTGCTCAGCCTTCCACTAGAGGAGCAGCAAAATTCGGTCAAGAATTCAGTGCTACCACTGCATTATCGCCCTTTGTTTTAACTGGTCCACGATGATGCGGGCAAACTTATAATATCGGTTCTCTCTATATCTAGTGCTAAAATTGTGCAGGCAATTGAATTTCCTCTCATAGCTTGAATGCTCCGGTATGTCTTTTTCTTTTCAGGCCCAAAAAGTCTGGCACGATATCAATTCTCTTTTTTGCTCGCAAATGAATGGACTTTGGCATATCTAAGAAAATGATTGTTTTTTTGGTCGAATTTTTAGGAAGGATTGACTTGGTTAGTTTATTGCATTTAGGTTTTATTGCTTATGTAGAGTCCAGTTGTGGCCAAATTTATCAAGTTAGTACCAATAGCAATAGGGATTTCTGCTGGTCAGTAAAATGGAAGTATGGAGTTTAGAAAAACTTAAATTTCCTTGCGTTAATCCGCTTGCAAGTTCCAGCCGGAGAGTGATGGAGAGACGTTGCTGATGTTTCAACCCAGGTTCGTGTCAAACATAGCGTCTGAATACATCTCGTAAAAGAGGGAACCTGTTGAGCCATTTGTGTAAAAGCTGCTAAAACTAAGTCAGTTCTTGATAATGTCTTTTAGTAGCCTTATTATTTCTTGGATCCAAACCTGATTTACTCTTTCATTTTCCGGCACTTGATCTCCTTCCGAAATGATTTTTCCGTCCAGGTCTTCTTCATTTTGAGGTTAATGACTTAATTTAATCCGTTGCAAAGTCATTCTTAAAACCAACAAAGACCATTGGAAAAGTTTACCATTGGTAAAGTTCTGACATCTTCTATTGATTACTTCTGAAATATTCTCAGCCAATCATCTTGACTTCCAACTTTTAACGATCCATTGTGATTATTTCGACGTGTATGTCTGCCAAAAATAGAGAATTGAGAAAATTGGATATTCAAGATTGAACTATGCATTGTAGAGTTTGCTAAAGCCTAAAGGAGATCAAATCAATCTTGACAAAATTAAGAGGCTAGTTTTATTTTTAATTTTGAAAAAAAAAAAAGGAGAAGAAACAGACATGGAATATGGTACAAACCACGAAAGGGGTAATGAATTCTTGATTTGAATAGAATTTGATAAATCACGAGTCAAATTAGCAAAATAGCAAACAACGTATCCTTGAGGTCAAGATTCTTACTTTACATGGTTTGGGGAAACTCCTTGATAGAAGACTATAGTTTTCGATGGGTCGACATAGTCTGCCCACTTGGCTCAAGTGTTCAATGCTATATTGTAGGCCATCAAGCGATCCATATCTTTATACGTCTTATTCTCTACTTGCATATAATCTCATCTGAATTACCTTAAAATATATATATATATAGGAGTCATGTTAATTTGAAAGAATATCAACTCTATTTTGCATCATTGAGCGCCACTCAGACAAGTACGGAAGTTTTCTGCATAAGCCATGCGGCAACTTACAACTGTAGAGCTATGCAGATTTTGCAGCTCCTAAGGGTGGCCATGAAACATGAATTAGTGGCGAGAAGATTGAACTTCAGACTCTTTACAAAGTGAAAATGGTCGAATGTCTTGGCATATATTGATCCATCGAAAAGTTTCTCCTTGGTAAAACCGTGACTGCAACGTTAAGTTCTTGCGCATGCTTAATCTATCGGTGATGCGTTGGACAGAGCTATTGATGTTCGGCTTGGAGGCCCACTGGCCTCCGGCCCTCCAGGGCACTTTTGGGCGGGCCTGAGTAAGGTAATTTAGTTATAAAGTCCTGCCCTGAAAGTTCTCACGTATAATTACTCTTTTTTTTTTTTTTTTTTGGGCCCCGGGGGGGGTGGTGTGGGGTGGACCGACCTGGCTTGGGCCCGTGCAGTGATCGTCTCTAGGCAAAAGTAATTTTGGTGTAGAAACTATAAAATAACTCGTGCTCTCTAGTGAGATTTCGTATGAATCTCACAAATTCTTACGATGGATTTAATCTAGGATTTTAGTATATACAATGCTTGTCAAGATTGAGACTAAACGTTGTTTCCTCTTCAACATGAAGCCACCAATGCCACGAGTTGAACACCAATGCATCAATGCCCTCCCAAATCTTGGCGCTCTGAGAAAGTCGAGCCTAAGAGCTTGTTTAGTGCACGTGCTCGCCATGTCCACCAGGAACATGTCATGGAAGAACATAAACTCCACTCCGTATTCCTGCACACATATTATTAGGATCTACGTATGAGTGGGTTGTATTAGAGAAATCTCACTTTGGAGAATTGATGTAATGTAAAGCAATTAATATATCTTAAATGGTTTATAATTCATTGACTTAAACTTTTAAGTGAAAGTGGATCCAATTGGATATATTAATTAGCTTGGACTTGGGTTCTCTCTCGGTGATTTCCTTGGAAAAAGGTATCGAGTTTTTGCAATGCACTCCCAACACGTATCATGATTGACGAGTCATCAATGCTCTTGTCAAAGCGCATTTGGCCTCGGGCAGTGCGGTGGGAACCATGCTAGAACATTAGCCTCTTCCCTCTCAATCTCGACCGGAAGTCTCGAACTGTTGAATCTAAACCAAACAACTTTCATTAATCGAGATCGACCGTATATGTTATGGTACATAAATCAGAGACCTATTGCATTGTTTAATCCATTATTCGAGAACCGAATAGTACTTCTTTTATCCATCGAGACCCAACACCGGATTCCTTATCTAACCCCTTTACATTTCTCTCTCATTTTAATTTCATTTCGCCGACGCTAATCCAAGAGTAAACTTTTTTAAGAATCGAAAGCTTACCGTCGTATATCGATAGCTCGTAAGAAAAAGACAATAGGATAAAAGGTGCACTTTTTGAAATACCACCGCTAAAAGACAATACGAAAGCAACTTCGCGACTACAATTTCTATATGTAAAGAAGTACACCCTATGATTTGAATTTGTTTCTTTACGTGCAAGAGGGAAAGAAAACAGACGAAAATGATCGGTCGATTCAATATGGGCCATTATGGCTTCTTTTCGTCGTACTAAATCTCTTGCACGCAAAGAATACTTCCTATGATGATAAGTGCCTTCTTAATGTGTCCAAGAACGATTTAGGGAAAGAGCACGAGACTTTGTAAGGGCCATGCTTGTTTGGAAGCAACAACGTTGGGTGACTTTGAGACTTCATGTAATGCGAGATCCATATCGCAATCAGATGGGTCCCTATCCATCACTAACTCAACCTATTTCGAAAGACTACAGCTCACCGACACCTAATTAAGCGCGTATGCATGATCTCGAGAAGATGTTCCTTTTGATTTGTATTCCATCTTACGTAAAATTTTGATTAGATGGATCTGTCCACCTTTAATATTGAATCGAAGATAAGAAATGGAAATCTTGTTCGGGGTGAGGGTCCGAAGGATGTGGCTTATAGTTTAAGAAGACGATGAGATAGACGCGAAACCTATGATATCTATTCCTCATCACAGTACTGGAATATAAGCAGGTTACTTTTAAGTTATGAAGAAGTTTTAATATCTGCAACAGCATCCTGGATTATATGCACCTCCAAAACCATGATCGTCATTAACAACGGACAAGGACAACGAAACCAAAGACATCACCAACGTTCACATGGTCATAGCCGAGTCGGGTTTGAAGCGGCGTGCTGCCGAGCTCGCACGAGAGGAGAGATAAGCAGAGAACGTACCTCGGCAAGTCGCAGTTGCCGACGGGCTTTCATCTGTACTTGAGGTAACCTGTGGTTGAGATCCTCCACGGGCTCCGCGCGCGCAGGAGATGATTCCAAATATTCAGGACTCCGGCAAAGCAGTCGTGGCTATCTAGCCAATGCAGTTGAGATCGCTGCCGCTGCTGCCATAGATCGTCGATAGGTGACCTGTCTTTCCTCAATCGAGGCACTCGTTTTGGCTTGAGACTCGATCTGATCATACAAAATTAGGACAAGGAGGCATTAAGGGTTTTGGAATTGAGATTGCACGGTGGATGATGTAATTGTGCATCATGCGGATGTCACGTTCGAAATGTCGACTAATCACATTATATTATGTTGAGCCTCATGG